>CM051274.1:49365035-49675035 GCA_027921565.1 Artemia sinica | reverse complement strand
GTGTGTGTGTGTGTGTGTGTGTGTGTGTGTGTGTGTGTGTGTGTGTGTGTGTGTGTGTGTGTGTGTGGTGTGTGTGTGTGTGTGTGTGTGTGTGTGTGTGTGTGTGTGTGTGTGTGTGTGTGTGTGTGTGTGTGTGTGTGTGTGTGTGTGTTGTGTGTGTGTGTGTGTGTGTGTGTGTGTGTGTGTGTGTGTGTGTGTGTGTGTGTGTGTGTGTGAAAACTCTGCCCCCTTTAAATCAGTCCTCTCCACCTCCTAGGAAACATGACCAACTAATTTCAGAGAGTGATTAGGATAGCCACTACAACCAAGAGTTTGGTAATCGTGACAAGTCCCTTAATGCCAAATCTGAAGCAAATTTGTGACTAGTAGTTGATCATCAAAACTTAACCGATAAACCGTAAACATTTCAGCTTCGGATATTTCCATCGCAGTTAAACTCCTGAAATATGGAAAATCGTGTGGGACTTACGGGATAGGTTCCGAGAATCTGAACCTAGGCTCGCCTTTGCTTTTTGAGTATCTGTCTCTCTTGTTCTTAATATGTCTTAATGATGTACTATGCGCTTTCCTCTGGTGAAGCAACAAACGTCCCAAAAAAGATTGGGGATAAGTCCAAGTGCTCTTAATACAAGCCAATTACAGTGTCTTCGTTTATTAGTAAAGCATTCGAGCGTTTTTTTTCAGCTTCATTTGATTAGAAATGTCTGGTTGGAAATAAGCAGTTTGGTTTCCGGGTTTATCGTAGTTGCGCATCTGCTCACCAACTTGTTAGGAAAATATTACGCTATTTTGGTTATACCTGTACTCCACTTTACATGTGTTGCGTAGATATCGCAGCCACATTCGATTTGGTTGTGCATCCTCAATTTTTACTTGCACTAATTGAGTCCAGTGTTGATTTTGGTATTGTGCGTGTTTTACGGGATTTGTATTTATATTCATTTATCCGTTGTGTCAGGGTAGGTTTATGAGGATAGACAACCTAAGGATCAGTTGTCTAATATGATACCGATCAGCCGAAGTTTACGCCAGGGCTCGGTCCTCGTCCCAATTATTCTCAACTGCGCCATATATTTGGTGACAAAAAATATAGCTGAGAGTCTTTCTCTTGAAGGTATGGATGTGTCTTTAATTTCATTTGCAGATGACCTCATTCTTTTGAGCTCACCTCTATTTTTTTATAGCTCGTTTGAGCACATATATACTTTTGAGCTCATTTACAACAGCAATTCTCTCAAATCATTGAGCTATATAATAGGATCGGGCTAAAGGCCTACTTTTGGTTTCTTTAGAGCTCATATATACTTTTGAGTTCATTTACAAGAGAAATTCTCTCAAATCGTTGAGCTATGTAATAGTATCAGCCTAAAAGTAAACCCTACAAAAACGGAGTTCCTTGTACACTCTAGTCATGAGCAGCAACACAAGCCTTGTGCCAAAATGTTTACAAAAATGTGTACTCCGGGTACGGAAAAGCAGTCGTACTGAAGAATGTTGTAAATCCCCGCATTCTGAGTCACCTATTTAATGCCCTTGTAACACCTCATATTTTGTACCTTTCCCCATTTTGGGAAATGCTAACTATCACCGAAGACGGAAAACGCGCACCAGCTATTATAAGTTGGCTAAGCACCTGCTTAATTTGCCCCCTTGGCATTAAAACTCTGAACTTAGCCGAAGATGTTCTCTCATAGATCCGTGCACTAAGTGTGTCCAAATCGAACAGCGCTTGTATAAATGATCTTTGGGTCATTTTTACGATTCTCCGTTAACTCGTTTGTCGTCCATGTAGTTCGTCTCGTGAAGTGACATTTTGCATTTATTCGAAGTGTGCTTTGTTTCCTTTCCTTTGTTTTTTTGTTTTTTTCTTTATTAGTGTTTTTATTTATTAGTGTTTTTTCTTTATTATTGTTTGTTTTCTTTATTACTGTTTTTTGTCTTTATTAGTGTTTAACTTTAGTATTTTTTTTTCATTACTCCACTTCTGATTTTGTATCTTTAAAGTGGGCAGTAAAATAAATTCATTCATTTTTTAAGTCCTACTCATTAGACGATAAAACAAGAGACTATTGCCTAGAACAGACCTGTGAAAATAATTCAAAACTAGAACAAAAAGAAGGACCGAGGACTGAACCCTGTGGAACATTATGTAATATTTTACAAGTTTTTCATTGGTAGGTGCGCAACATTATATATTGGCTTCTATCTTTTTTTTTTGAGATGGGGATATAATTTGCCCCCCCCCCCATAAAAAAAGCATGAAGCCCAGTAACCTGGGCTTGTATTACTACTCCAAAAAAAAAAAAATCATCTCCACTTACATCAGTGCATTCGGATTCCAGACCAAACAGAACAGCAGTATAGTAAATAAGGATGGACTAATGAGAAATATAAAAGACGTGAAACTTTCTGCGGAAACTGATGCTTTAGCTTTCTTATCATACCTATATTCCTTGCTACTTTCGACGATATACACTATACATGCTCTGAAAAACTTAGTGTTTCATCAATTACTACGCCTACGTATTTCACTGACTTCTTACGTCTTATTATCGAGTCTCCTACTGTAAGCTCTTGCAACCAGGGGTAATATGAAGGTGACCTGCCCCAGACAACGAACCCTGATTTGCTGTGATTTACTTTCAGCTTGTTTAGCCTTAGCCATTTCTCCACTTTTTCTATATCATTACTCAGTGTCCCTAATAGCTGAGCTTCGGTGCGCTCCACAACTGAAAAATTCGTATCATCAGCAAACAGGAAAAGAGATTTCCTAGGTTTATACATTTCGTCTCCATTTCCAACATTTGTTGTCAAATCACAGATTGCTTGATGGATGTCACTAATATATATTGAGAAGAAAAGAGGGCCGAGAGGGGACCCCTGGGATACACCACAACTAACATGGTAATCACTTGATTTCACATTATTCAGTTGTACATACATAGATCGGTAACTCAAATATGATGAATTAATTTTAAGAGCATTTCCTCTAATACCACATTTGTCCAACTTTTTCAGAAAAAGTACATGGTCAATTGTGTCGAATGCCTTCAAAGTGTTTAGGAATATAGTCCCCACTTTCAACTTCCCATCCAAAGCACCATTGATCATAGATGTCAAATACTAAACCGCATGCTCCATAGAGTATCCTTTTCTGAAACAATTGATTTGCATAAAAGAAATCCTTCCTCTCCAGGAACTCAGCCATTCGTTTATATAATATTTCATAGGGAACTTTTCAAAAAGCACGGATAAATACCCCACGAAATGGTTTTTCATAGAGCTCTATGTATCGATCCAGGTCTAGTACGTTTATTTTATTGATTAGGTTTCTTTGGGAAAGAAAAAACTTGAGTTGCTCTGTTAATATTCCAATTAAATTTCAAATTTCTGAGCACAACCTTGTTATTCGGCTTTAATGAAAATGACATGCAAAGCAGAGGTATCAATTTACTATTTTTCCCGGGGGGGGGGGGGGTTACAATGTGTTTTTTTTTATTGAAAATACAAACAAAATATGTTTTTTCAATGAAAACACCAAAAACGGGGAGTTTCAAAATCTAGGTGCAAATACACCCCCGAACCCCACTGCACCACCTACAAATTAGAAGTGTCTAGCTATTCTACAAAAATTGAGTTTGCAATCCAGATAGAATTTTTAGCTTTAATAAAACCCTTTTTCGGTTCATCAACTAGCTACTTACTTACTTAAGGCTCTTGCTCGGCAGCGTCTCCAGCGTAGTGGGAACTAGACGTCAGCTCCGTTATTCGTCTCCAGAGTGTCTTGTTTTGAGCGATGGTAGGAGCTTCGCTGGGGTCAATGCCTTACGCTGTGAGTTGATCGCGGATGATATCCACCCATGTCGTACCTTGTCTACCTCTGGGGCGTTTCCAGGCGTTTGCAGTTGGATTGAAGTCAAATATAAGTCGGGCAGGTGTTTCAGTGCGTAAGCGAAGAAATGACCGTACCAACGCGGCGAGCTGGACTCAGGCTGTTTGAACGGGGGTGGTAATTTAAGGGACCGGAGGATATCCATGTTTCGTACCCTGTCGAGCCACTTAGCGTGTTCAATTTTGCGGATGTGCTTTGTCTGGACAGCATCTACCTTCATCATCTGCGACTGCGTCAAAGGTAAAGTCTCTGAAGAGTACAACACGATATTTGCTACCGAGGCAGAGTAGATACGAGCTTTCGTGAGACGGCTGATCTGGGGTTTGTGGAATATTGTTCTCAGTAGGCGGCAGAAACCGGCGTTCGCCTTTACCACTCTTGCTGATATCTCTGCATCTAGATTTCCCTTTAAGCAAACCATTGAACCAAGATAGGTGAACTGCTTAACTATCTGAACATCTTTGCCACATAGTTCTATAGTTGTCAGGGGTCTGCATGGTGTCTTTTCCACAGGTAATATTTTGCTCTTGGTCCAGTTTACATTTAAACTAAGTTTTCCTGCAACAGATGCAAGCGTTTTCTCCTGGGCTGTTTTGATGTCCGTGAAATTTTCGCACATCAATGCAACATCGTCAGCGAAGTTGACATCTGAAACAACTTTTCCAGCAAAATCGATGCCAGACGGATGCACCAGCAGTGTTTTGTTGAGAACATGGTCCATGACACGGTTGAAGATTTCGGGAGCAGCAGCGCAGCCTTGCCGAACAACATTTCTAATTTGAAAATGTGAGAGAAAATTATTGCTTTAGAATAATAATCAAAATTTAAGGATCGAAATAGTATGTTTACAAAACATTTTATACTATTTATACAACTGATAATTATCTATTAACAAATGCTAGCTTTTATGATTAAGTAGCTGATGTTGGAGTTTATCTTTCAAGGGAAGAAGAAAGCGTCCAGTTATTCCACAAAAATCTAGTTTGCAATCCTGATTCTTAGCTCCGATCAAATACTTTCTGTTCATCAAAAAGCCAAAATAGCGTTATAAACTTATTTATTACGCTCTAAAAAAGCAGAGCCCGTGAAACACAAGAACACTGACCTTTTCTCACGCATATTCAACATTATATCGAATTATTCAGTAGTAAATACCAAGGTTGTCAAAATTAAAGTGTTTTTTTGGCGACGTGAAGCCATCTTAGGCCTACCTGTATTTAGTCTGTAAAATCTATCCAAAATTTTTATTCAAGCTATTTCAAAATCCTGAATTTATTAGTGCATTGTGACATTTTCGTCTGTGTTGCCACATTGGTAGGCAACACAGGGGAAATATGAAATTAGGTGATATAGAATTTATTTACTCAGGCAGGAAGGATGGGGGACAAAGACAGGGAGTATGGCACATGGTGAATAAGGAAGATGCGAAGCCTTGTTGGGTAAGTATTAATAATATAATACTAATCGCTCATTTTACAACTAAATAGTGCAAAGTACCTGTCATACTAGGATATGTTCCTGTAAAACCAACTGACGGAGAAATTAGTGACTCGGAGGAATTTTACTTAAAGTTACAGGAACAAATTGACAGAGTCACAGGTAGAAATATGGTGTTTTTATTAGGAGATTTTAGCGCCCATGTCGGTAGAAATGGGGATAGATGATATTCTAGCCTAGGTAAATGTGGTGTAGGAAAAAAAAAACAGCAATGGATACAGAATGCTGCAATTTTGTAGGTATAACAATCTAGTTATAACCGATACAGCATGCGGTCATAAAACGGTCCATAAGTTAACAAGGTATTCACTTGATGGTAAGACAGCTAACCTTAATGATTATATAATTGTAAACCAAAGACTGGCAGGATCAATACAATATACAATGGTATAAAGTAGTGCTGTTATTGATGTTAAAATTAAAGACAACGTCTAATAATGTTTAAGGTTAATTCAAACACATTCTAAGACCACACTGGCTCTCCGTGACGTATTAAACAAAGAAGAAACAAATAATAAATGAAAAATAAAATCAATTATCGAAAAAACAAGTGTAGTTGTCATGCAGTAGAACAATACGAGCCGGTGAAAATAACAGATATTTGGACAATGACCTCCACCAAGCCGTCTGCTCCGAAAAACCAAAATTATCTGCTAGTAGATATTGGTTCATATCGATCTTTACCTTCTTTAAGGGCCTGATTAATAAAATCAAAGGACACATCAGTGGTGGCGTTGCATTGCCGTAACTCCTCTCGGATAGAAAGAGACGAAATGTAATCACAGAATGGAACACAATTGGCTCTACCATAATCATATTTGAGAGAACTCTTTGGAATATCAGCGAAACCCGAAAAACAATATAGTGATATCGCCAATGATCGCTTTTTCCTAGTGATGGTAAAAAACTCAACACTAGAGGTGAATTCGTAATTACAAGGTATACGACTGAAGGGGTCGAATAGCGCGCAAATGAGTAGGGTTTTGAATGTGCTGATGCAGGTAAAGCTCTTGTAAAGTTTGTAGGAATTAATTTAGAACTAAGTAAAGACACAGAGGACAAATACTGAATATTTTTGATTAATCAAATGTAGTAAATGTAGACAATTCACTAACACTAGGATTGCGATAAATGGCTACATGTGCCATTTATCGTGCCATTATATGTTCCAAATGTGCCATTATATACCATCTATACGATAAATGGCTATATTTGCCATTTATCGTGCCATTATATGTTCCAAATGTGCCATTATATACCATCTATACGATAAATGGCTATATTTGCCATTTATTGTGCCATTATATGCCATTTATACGATAAATGGCTAAATGTATGGGCCATTTATCGTACCATTATATGAACCATATATGCCATTATATGACTTTTATACGATAAATGACTATATGTGCCATTATGTGCCAGTAACACTAGGACTACGATAAATGGCTACATGTGCCATTTATCGCGCCATTATATGTCATTTATACGATAAATGACTACATGTGCCATTATGTGCCAGTAACACTAAGACTACGATAAATAGCTAAATGTGCCATTTATCGTGCCATTAAACGCCATTTATACGATAAATGGCTACATGTGCCATTATGTGCCAGCAAAACTAAGACTACAATAAATGGCTACATGTGCCATTTATCTTGCTATTATATGTGCCATTATATGCCATTTATACGATAAATGGTTAAATTTGCCATTATGTGCCAGTAACACTAGGACCACGATAAATGGCTACGTGTGCCATTTATCGTGCCATTATATGTCATTTATACGATAAATGACTACATGTGCCATTATGTGCCAGTAACACAAGGACGACGATAAATGACTATATGTGCCATTTATCGTGCCATTATATGTTCCATATGTGCCATTATATGCCATTAATACGATAAATGGCTACATGTGCCATTGTGTGTCAGCAACACTAGGACTACGATAAATGGACCTACTTGTGGACCCAGGTAACTTAACATGAACAACTGAACATTCACTTATACTTGATGAAATTGGGTCATTAACTTCCATATACTTCAATGAGGTATGAACATAAAAGAAAATTCCACGCTTATAATTACTGTTTACAATGAGATTATAATCAGGCACTTGCTGGAAATACACATCTGGTTGCTGAAAGTTCTTGGGTAGCGATTCCGTAATAACGATGACGTGGGGTTTGAGGCCTGATATTAGGGCTGGAAATTTCTCAATTTTCGAAGTGCTCAGAAAAAAAAAAACGAAAAAAAAAACCTAAAATCTACCCTTTTGAAGTATACCCTACAAGAGGGAAAACTCACTGTTTAACCGGTCTTAGAAATTCACCATATCTGCAACTATTGTATTATAGCAGATCAAAAACAAGTATATACAAACATGGGCGGATCTAGAGCAAAATCTTGGGGGTGGGGGGACAATGTGACAAGGGCGCTAATAATTGACCAAGTTGACAAATTTATTTTAAAAAAGATTGAAATACAGAAACAAAAACAAGGAATGAAGGCACCAGAAAAAAATTTGAGAGGACCCCTGGATCCGCCAGTGCATACACAAGGCTTCAGCCCTATTGAATTGTTTAGATACCATATTTTCTATTTCTTTGTGGAATAGAGCTGCTTGGGGATATTAGAGGGCTGACTCCTCCCCTCTTCCTTTGAAAAAAATACTCTTTATATGATGAATAAACAGCTTGTTCGTTTTGTCACTTTTTGGCAGACAATCTTCGTCTTGTTTAATCATTGACTGCTTTGCATTAATTTCTAATAGTGAGAAATCAGAAAGATCACCATAACCGAATTCCCACGGTCTATAATTATCATTCAAATAAGTAATTAAAAAAGTTTCTAGTTAAAATATGCTATTGCCTGTTTAATTAAAAATTAACGAGTACTTTAGTATCTGCCAAGAATTTTTATTTAAATTTGTTGCGTAAGTTCATTTAACTGCTATCAACCGGTGTAGCAGCCTAGTATTCCGAATTTGCATATCGAACCGTTTGAAAACTATTGCGTAGTCTGTCATTTGTTTAAGTTGCTTTCAATTATAAAAAATATAATTGTGGAGGTATCAAAACAGTAAAGCTTCAACTCTGAGTAAGCAGAGCCCGAGTTATGACCAGTGTTGCCAACGCTTTGAAATAAATTGTACCGGTTTTTCAAATAAAATTGTACTACAAGAGATTAATTTGTACCATCTGAAGAGTAGGTTACACTTTTGCGGCAAGAAGAAGAAATTTTTGAAACGAAAACTTGAACAGATATCCGAGTTAGAAAGGATCAAGTAAATCCAACATGTAATAAAACATTTAATTGTACCAAAAAATTTCCAAATGTACCGTATTGTATCAGGACCTCCAAATTGTACCAAAAACGGTACAATTGTACCTCTCTAGCAATGCTGGTTGTGGCGTCCCAGTTAAAGTCATGATCTCTGGAAATTATTAAATAAAAAAAAACAAGTTTTTTAAACTGAAACTAAGGAGCGACATTAAAACTTAAAACGAACAAAACTTATTCCGTATATGAAAGGGGCTGTCCCCTCCTCAACGCCTCGCTCTTTGCGCTAAAGTTTTTTATTGTTTTAAAAAATAAAGTTGTGAGACAGAGTCAAACTTTAGCGTAAAGAGCGAGGCATTGAGGAGGGGACAGCCCCTTGCATATAAGGAATAATTTCTGTTCGTTCTAAGTTTTAATGTCGCTCCTTACTTTCAGTTTAAAAAACTTGTTTTTTTTATTTAATTTCTCATCGTTTTTTAGTTAATGCAGCTATTATTTTGGCTCACCGTCATTCAATAAGTAAACAAAATTTGCATAAAATTTTTACTCTTCTTTTGCTAAATGGCTGTCTCTAAATTTGGTTCTGACGTAATTTACAAATTAACTTACGTAACGAACTTCTATATTCGTATATTTTTCTTCTGGCAAAAAATACGTTGCATATATAGTTGCAGATTTTTGGGGATATGAGCTTGAAACCTATGTAATAGGGTTTTCTGATACGCTGAATCTGACGGTGGGATTTTCATTAAAATTCTTTCACTTGTAGGGGATGTTTCCTCCCTCTTTACAAAATCAGGTAAATTTTCTCAGGCTCGTAGCCTTTGATGAGTAATACTAAACTTAATAAAATTTATATATTTAGAATCAGCATTATAAGCCCATTCTTTTGATACATTTATTGACATCAAAATTCCGTTTTTGAAAGTTGCGATTACTATTGAGCCTTATCGGTTGTTTTTTTTTATATTATGTATATGTTATAACGTATATGAGGGGGTTCTCCCCTTAGTCAAGACCACGCTCTTTACGTTAAAAGTTAGAAAAAATTTTAATTCACAAACCCCTGAATCACAAAGGCCGTTTAATTAGAATACATAGCTCTTTTGAAAGCACTAAAAAAACTGTTGCGTAAAGAGCGAGGTATTGACTTGGGGGAGGACCCCCTCATATACGTAATAATTTCTGTTCGTTTTAAGTTCTAATGTTGCTTCTTACTTTCAGTTGAAAAAACTTGTTTTTTTTTATTTAATTTCTGATTGTTTTTTAAATAGTGCTTGGAAATCCGGCGCACCCTTCATAGAAATGTCCCTTACCCCAAAGAAACATCCTCCACGGAAAGATTCTCCCGAATAACCCCCTCCTCCAGCCCCTCCCCCACCAGAAAAAATCCTTCCTGAAAATGTCTGTATACTTCCCAATAACCAATACAATATGTAAGCAATGGGCAAAGTTCATATCTTGCAGCCCTTCCCCTGGGAACTGTGGGGGATTAAGTCATCCTAAAAGACATATTTATTAGATTTTCGACTATGCTGAACAAAATGGCTATCTCAAAATTTTAATTGGGTGACTTTGAGAAAAAATGAGCGTGGGAGGGGCCCTCCATTTTTTGGAGGGCACGCGTCGTGATCTTTCTTCGAGCAAAAAATGCAAATTTCCACCTTTTTGCAGATAGGAGCGTGAAACTTCTTTATTAGGGTTCTCTGATAAGCTGAATGTGATGGTGTAATTTTCGTTAAAGTTAATTAAAAATGCAAAATTCCACATTTTTGCAGACAGGAGTTTGAAGCTTCTTTAATATTGTTCGTTGATAAGCTGAATCTGATGGTGTGAATTTCGTTAAAGTTAATTAAAAAAAATTTGCAATTAAAACAAAATTTTATTGTTTAAAAAAAAATTGAGTTTTAAGAAAGTCAAACTTTAGCGTAAAGAGCGAGGCGTTGAGGAGGGGACAGCCCCTTTCATATACGGAATAATTTCTGTTCGTTTTAAGTTTTAACGTCGTTCCTTACTTTCAGTTAAAAAAAAACTTGTTTTTTTTTTATTTCATTTGTGAACGTTTTTTAATTAATGCAGGTTTTGATTTTGGCTCACCGTGCATGAATAATTAAAACGAAATTTGCATTTAAATTTTTCTTTTATTTGGTTAAATGGCTTACTCGAAACTTGTTGAATTTTATTTACGAACGTTTTTATTAGTAATAAATATACGTAACTTACGAATTAACTTCCGTAACGAACTTCTATATTCATATATTTTTAATACGTATATTAGGGGGTTTGCCCCCCATTGCTCTTTAAACTAAAGTTCGAATTTTGTTCCAATTCTTTAAAAATGATCCCTTAATCACAAAGGCCGTTAATTAGAATAAATAGCTCTTATGAAAGTACTAAAAAATCTTTGGCTTAAAGAGCGAGGCATTGACTGGAAAGTGAACCCAATCATATAGCTAATATTTTTTTGTTCGTTTTCAGTTTTGATGTTGCTCCTTACTTTCAGTTGAAAAACTTGTTTTTTTATATTTAATTTCTGATTTTTTTTTTTAAATAATGATGGGAAATCCGGCGACCCCTTCATAGCAAAATCCCTTCCCCTATGAAAACTTCCTTCATGAAAATATCCTCCCATATAACCCCCGACCCACCCCAACCCCCCACTACCAGAAAAAATTCCCCCTGAAAATGTCTGTATACTTCCCAATAACCAATACTATATGTTAACATTGGGTAAAGTTTATAACTTTCAGCCCTCCCCCTGGGGGCTTCGTGGGATTAAGTCATCCTAAAAGACATAATTATAATATTTTCGACCATGCTGAACAAAATGGATATCTCAAAATTTTGATCGGGTGACTTTGGGAAAAAAATGAGCGTGGGAGGGGGCCTAATTGCCCTCTATTTTTTTGGTGACTTAAAAAGTGCACTAGAACTTTTAATTTCCGTTCCAATGAGCCCCCTCACGATATTCTAGGACCACTGGGTCGATACGATCACCCCTGGGAAAAAGAAAAAAAAAATATAATAAAATAAACACGCATCCGTGATCTTTCTTCTGGCAAAAAATGGAAAATTCCATATTTTTGTATATAGGAGCTTGAAACCTCTACAGTAGGGTTCTCTGATACGCTGAATATGATGGTGTGATTTTCATTAAGTTTCAATAATTTTTAGGGGGTCTTTCCCCCTTTTTTCAAAAATCAGCCAAATTTTCTCAGGCGCGTAACTTTTGATAGGTAAAATTAAACTTGATAAAACTTATATATTTGAAATCAGAATTAAAATCTGATTCTTTTGATGTATCTATTGGTATTAAAATTCCGTTTTTTAGAGTTTCGGTTACCATTGAGCCGGGTCGCTCCTTACTTACAGTTCGTTACCACGAACTGTTTGATGACTTGAATCAGACTTGTTTTGACTTAGGTCCAGACCCTGCAGGCTAAAGAGTCAGCCAGAGGGCCAGAATCTAAGGTCTTCAGTTTAATGAATAAGCAAAGTTTTATTGCTCTCTCCCAGGGTTGCCAGCCTAACCTGGAAGAATTTACTAAATCGGAGAGGAAAAATTTATTAGATCGCATCTGTTTTTACTAAATGCCATGACTTTTTACTAGTTTTTACTAGATTTCGGGAAATTTACTAGATCCTCTAAATTTACTAGATTTTTTTTTACTTGATCTATTAAAATCCTACTGACGGTGACAACCCTGCTCTCTCCTCATATTTAGAAGCTTGCACAAAACATTTTGAAGCAATGACACTCTGAGGCCCAAAGTCCTAAACAGAGCAATGTTGGTTCTCAAAATTAAAGGTACTGTTGCATTATGCGGGCAATGCTATATATTGCACAAGGAAGCCAGTCACAAAACCCGTCAAACAGGCTATTTGCAAGAGACCGCTATAGATAAATAATTGGAAAGCCGTAGTTTCTCAATGAGTTACAATATTTAAACGATTGGTTTTTGTGGTTTAAGGAGGAAAAAGGTACCTAGGTTAGGTTAGGTTACGTATTTAATATATGGTATGCTTTATCCCCCCGCCCGTAATGTGCCAATATATGTCCCAAATTTGTTTTTAAACTATTATATATTCCTGCTATTTTATTTTATTTCATTAGCATTAACCAAACTTGAATTCTTTGGCAATGCCCGCATAATGTACCAATACCGAAGACTCCTCCTACCTTAAACGAAACTATGGCTTTTGTTTATTTCATTTTAGTTTTTGCTTCTTTCAGCAATTTATAACATAGGTAAGCTCACCTAAGCTACCAAAAATTGTAGCTAAGCTACCTAAAATGGGTAGATTTGCCAAGGCCGTATCCAGGGGTGCTGGGTTTGAACCCTCCCCCCTCGACTGAAATTTTTGTCTGAGTCGTAAAAAAGTAAAAAAATACATATGACCATATTTCGATACGATTTTTCAACTTTTATACACCCCCCTCCTCCTTAAAAAAATAGCACGAATGAATACAAAACCTAGATATGGTCTTCAGCGTAGCCAACATAGCAAGTAGCTTACAATATGGCTCAACTTTCATGATTGCAGCGATAGCTTTGATTTAGTAAAGAGCACCCCAGGGCCCATAGTAACCACAAGCTTAAAAAAGGTTTTGAAGAAAAAATGGAAGGAATGGTAACTATTATTTCGATTCGATATTATTTTGATTTTTTAGCTGGATAATGTTATTAAATAATTACGAATGCTTAGAGTGGATTTGACTTACACTGTAGTCACTAAAGCTGGACCGCGCTTGAAGTTATGTTCATGATTTACATGGAATTTGACTGGGGATTAGAACCTTGTAACGGGGACGGAAAGTCGCTTGATTTTAGGACAAATTTAAAATAAAACTTAAACTTCTCAAAGAGCTGTTTTGTGTTAGAAATAATTTACAAATTGTGTAGCTCCAGTGGCGCTAAATCACGAAAATGTTGAGGGGGAGGGGCAATTTTTTCAGAACTAGGGAGAAGCAATTTTTCCAATTTCATCACAACGAAAATCCCCACAAAATTTAATTTTTCAATCAAAATATAAGAATTTTTTTTTTAATTTTTTGGAGAGGGACGGGCAAATGCCCGACCCCTTCTAATTAGTGCCACTGTGGTGCTCTCTTGGTTTAATTTGTGGAGAATCCCCATGTTATTTTACAAAAAAAGTATTTTATCTTGCATCTTTGTTTGGCACAAAAATGAGGAGAAGCGCCCCTACAATTTTATTCTGGAGGGGGACCTTTTTTTTTTGGGGGGGGGGGGAGGGTATAGAATTATTCAAAGAATTTAAAATAGAGAAATTTTATGAACATTTTTGGAATGATAGAAGGAAGTTTAGGAGAAATGTTAAGATCATGTTTTTTTTTTTGGGGGGGGGGGCTGTGTGTAAATACCTTAAGATGAGTATTGTCTATACGCCAAGAATCAGAAATACACATATTTGGGTAGGAGTTAACCTCCAAACTATGCACAAAATCGGTGATTTGCAAGAAAAATAAAACAATAATGTCAATACTAACAACCAATTAGGATTTGGAACGTATTATTCAAGAAAATCGTGTAGATTTGACAAAAATCAAGTGCTCCAATTTGTTCTAAAGCTTAACACATGGGTCTATTTTGGACTGACTTTTTGGCAAAATTCTTGAGAACTTGCTCAAAAACTAATTGGACACAAGTTTCTCGACTAAAACATCCACTATCAATAATAGAACACGTTTTTTTGCCAAAACTGTTTTGCCGATATTGTTTTGCCACACATCTGAGTCAAATTCAATTTATTCCCAAGAAATGAGTCAATAGGAAGCAACTGACCAGTAAGAAAAAAAAAGAAAAAAATCATACGAACATTTCACCTGTATAAAATTCATTCGGGTTTATTTGGTCTGACTTTTCAACAAAATTCTTGTGAACTTGCTCAAAAACTCAACTGAACTCAAGTTTCTCGACCAAAAGATCCATAGCAAAAATGGAACACATTTTTTTTTGGCTGAAACTGTTTTACCGACATGGTTTTGAAACATATGTGACTCAAAGAAATGGATCTATGGCCAGTAAGAGGAAAAAGCAAAAAAAATCGCACGAATATTTCGCCTGTATAAAATTGCTTTGGGTTTATTTTGGTCCTACTTTCAGACAAAATTCTTGAGAACTTGCAAAAAAATCAATTGAACATGAATTTCCAGACCAAAACATCCACTTGTAATAGTAAAACACAATTCTGTTTTTGATAGAACTGTTTTGCCGAAATTGTTTTGCCATACATGTGAGTCAACACAAATTTATTTCCAGGATATAAATCTATAGAAAGCAACGGTCTATGGCCAGTAAGAGGAAAAAGGAAAAAACAAGCGGACGAATATTTTGCCTGTAAAAAAACTAGACGTCTTCAGTGTTAAAAGAAAGAAAGAAAAAAGTCCAAAATCAAACAGGAATAGACATAAAGCAACCAGGGTTGCCACCTGGAGCAGGAATGTGCTATTTTAGCACTAAAACAGCATGTGTAGAATTGTAGCAAGGTAAAAAATTTAAAGAATACAGCATTGGACTTTACAGTCCCTTCCGGTGATGCTGATCTCCGTTTCTGGGCCCTTGAGCCAGGAAGTGCAATGGGGGGCTAGGGGCCAACCTTCCAGTGCTTTTACACACCCTTCTTTTTTAGCTTCCCCAGATTCCTCCAGGTACCCATTTAAAGCAGGGTCAACTCTGACTGAGCTTACAAAGTCACGCCACTGACCCCCGTCCCAAACCAAATAATTGGGTACACTAGGATTCGAACCCTCGTCCTCTCGGACAAAGGATCCTAAATCTAGTGCACCAATCCACTCGGCAATTTACTGTAGCCAGGGCTGCATTGAATGTAGCACGTTTCTCTTATATGACCGAATTGAGAATATTGACATATAAAATGCAATTATAGGATGTGTCACACATCAAACTATATGTCAAAACATTTTTTATGCATGACAAAAATCTAAATACACTTATACGGTATTAGTATAAGTGTATATATTACCGGTATATAGTATAAGTGTATATATTACCGTTATATATTACGGTATATAGTGTATTATACACTAAATACACTATACGGGATATCTCTGTGTTTGTATTTTCCCATTCAGCCCTCCGATCAGCTCACAATACATTTTTATTTCTTTACATTGAAAAAAAAAATTAAAAAATCAACCTAAAAACTAACCCTAGTACACTTAAACGAACCATATGTGTGTCGCACCGAACAGTCACACCGACTATAGCACCGAAAATTACTGTGTAGCACGCAAATTTGGGTAATTTTAGGACTTAAGAAACTGACCATGGTGGCAACCCTGAAAGCAGCGGCAATGAATGGGTAACTCAGGTAATGGTAATAGTAAATGTTAAGCAGTAAACGGGAATTTTTCTTGTTGTAGGTTAGAGCCTGACGCTCTTAACCATTCTCTACTAGTACTATGTCTTTTTTTTATCCCTGATTTGTGGTATAGAAAGACAAAAATAGAATTTTAAGCTTCCATCATTTTTGTTTTTAAATATTATGCATTAATTCTTAACTCTGAATAGTCAGCGAATTATGTGCTTGAAAGTTAAGCAATGTTCAAATCCAAAAAGCACGAGCGTACTCGGCGTTGTAGTCTTGTGTAATTTTGATTATATCGATAATTGTGACTATAATGTGGACCGGGTATAATTATGAAAATGTTGTTGGTTTCTGACTTGCGTCAAAACACAAGAAAGTTTGGTAGTTAATTGTGCTTTCAGCACTTCACACACTATTTCAAATTCACAGGTAAATGTTGATGTATGTCAAATTTTCTTCCAAATTTTGCTTTCAGCTTCAAAACAGTGAAAAACTATCTGGATCTGCACAATTAGAAATTGTGCAAAATTTCCTTTACTGCCATTGGAACCTTCTATGGGTAGTTTGAAAAGTAATGCAGTTCAAAGGATCCTTTTATACACCTAGGGTCTTATTCCAACTGTCATCTGATGACTTGGATCGCTGATGAAGCTGCAGCTGACAGATCAAAATGGTCTTCCAAAGTGATTACTAAATCTAAGATACTATGTGATGATGCATATCGCTGGGGAAGCTGCAGCCGACAGATCAAATTGATCGTTGGAAGTAATTCCAAGATCCAAAATAATGTGTGGTGACGTAGATCGCTGGGGAAGCTGCAGCTGACAGATCGAAGTGGCTGTCAAAAGTAATTCCAAAATCCAATAAAATATGTGATGACGTAGATCTCTGAGGAAGCTGCAGTCAACAGATCGAAGTGATCATCGAAAGTAATTCCAGAATCCAAGATACTATGTGATTACGTAGATCAATGGGAAGCTATAGCCAACAGATCAAAGTGGTCGTCGGAACTGATTCCAAAATCCATTGGTGCCGGGTAGTAATGTTCATCCTCTGGTTCCCGCCGAAAGTAAAAAGTAAGTAAGGATAAAGTGTTTGAGTCTAACTTCTGGTACATCAAAAATAAGGAAGATGGACGATAAATTTTGGGCGATAAATTTTTTTTCCCATGGAGGGAAAAAAATCCCCTCCATGGGCAGGGTATTATTAAATGTAACTAGATTTACCGATATAAAATGAGAACATTAAAACAGCCTTTTTTACAATTTCGTACAATAAACAGTTCCAGCTGATAAAGTAATATATTGAAAACCTAGTAAACGTACTTAATTTATTTTTAAGAGTTCCTAAAATGTTGTTAAACACCAACAATTCCAGTCCAGGTAAAAAACATACATTTAGCAAATTGTATATGTAACCACAGTGTATATTAATGAGCCGCAAAAAGTAGCCCCAAAGAAAGTTTTCTAGCTGGAATATCCGTGATATCGTTGCATATGACATAAGGCAACTTTCACTACTTGTGGCTTCTCATTATTTAGAAGTCAAAAATATCTTTAGTGAGTCTTAATTTTTGAGGCCAAATCACGATCTTTTTTAAAGGCAGGGACCAGGGTTTGAAAGATTGCCGTTACTTAATGGAATTGATATCGATTACGGGTACTATAAGAACTCACTGCAGCACCAACTGACTAATGCCAACACATCTACGCACGCTCCTTCGCATACCCAATCTATTCAAAGCTCTTTACACCCTCTCAAAAAGTTCCAAAAAGTTCCTGTAAAAGTTCCAAAAAGTTCCTCTCAAAAAGTTCCAAAAAGTTCCTGTAAATCTTTCCTTATGACCTCCAGCTACCCCTTCGGAGACAACCTGGTTTTCGGTTTGTTTTAGATGGTCAACCGGAAAGGAGGATCTTTCACACTCTTTCATCCGTCATCCGCAGAACGTATCCTAGCCATTTCAACCTTTCTCTCATTATAGCCCTAGAAAGCGGGATAGAAACACGTACAGTTTACCCTTTTAAACTAGGTCAGGCACAATGGAACCCAAAAGAATCCGTTGACAGTTCTTCTGGAAACCATCTATCAACCCCTCCCCTGTCTTTGACAGCGTTCTCTCAAAAAGTTCCAAATTCCGGTAAATCCTTTCTTATGACCTCCAGCCAACCCTTCGGACACAACCTACTTTTCGGTTCGTTTTAGATGGTCGACCGGAAAGGAATATCTTACGCACTCTTTCATCCGTCATCCGCAGAACGTATCCTAGCCATTTCAACGTTTCTCTCATTATAGCCCTAGAAAGCGGGATAGAAACACGTACAGTTTACCCTTTTAAACTAGGTCAGGCACAATGGAACCCAAAGAATCCGTTGACAGTTCTTCTGGAAACCATCTATCAACCCCTCCCCTGTCTTTGACAGCGTCCTCTCAAAAAGTTCCAAATTCCGGTAAATCCTTTCTTATGACATCCAGCCAGCCCTTCGGACACAACCTACTTTTCGGTTCGTTTTATATGGTCGACCGGAAAGGAATATCTTGCGCACTCTTTCATCTGTCATCCGCAGAACGTATCCTAGCCATTTCAACCTTTCTTTCATTATAGCCCTAGAAAGTGGGATAGAAACACGTACAGTTTACACTTTTAAACTAGGTCATGCACAATGGAACCCAAAAGAATCCGTTGACAGTTCTTCTGGAAACCATCTACCAACCCCTCCCCTGTCTTTGACAGCATCCTCTCAAAAAGTTCCAAATTCCGTGAAATCCTTTCTTATGACCTCCAGCCACCGCTTCGGAGACAACCTGCTTTTCGATTCGTTTTAGATGGTCGGCTGGAAAGGATTATCTTACGCACTCTTTCATCCGTCATCCGCAGAACGTATCCTAGCCATTTCAACCTTTCTCTCATTATAGCCCCAGAAAGCGGGATAGAGACACGTACAGTTTACTCTTTAAAACTAGGTCAGGCACAATGGAACCCAAAAGAATCCGTTGACAGTTCTTCTGGAAACCATCTACCAACCCCTCCTCCGTCTTTGACAGCGTCCACGTTTCAGAAACATACTTGATCCCTGTCATCACTGAAGCTTCTAATATTCTCATCTTGGTACTTAGACATATCTTCCATTCTTCCAAGCTTTTTTCAACTGTATTTCTGTATTTTATAATAGTCCGCTCTTAAAAAGGTCACCAGTAAATCAAGCCATACATTATCAAAAACCCGTAATTTATCAACCTCTACTTCTAGTTTTATTTAATTTTTTTTCTCGGACGATAGCTATTTTGTAATTTCACTTGTCATTTTCTTTTCTGTCCTTTTGAACTTCTAGATATATTATGAAAAGTTTTTTTTTTTATTCAGTGGCGTCCCTTGAGGATGTTTGGGGGGAGGGGTTAAAACCAACCTTAATGATATGTGGTACGTTGGCATTTGTGGACTCAAAATACGCATCAAAGAAGTAAAAAATGTACTTGTTACTTTCATTTTCAAAATTTAAACAATTAGTCGACAATTTAATTTGTTATTGAGGGCCAACAGCTGAAATTTTATTCTGGTACATACTTGCTCTCAAGGGAAAGGCAGGAGAGGGTTCGAGGTTTTCCCAATACCGGTCCAAAGGAGCCCCACACTGTCTGGATTTTTTTCTTTTTAATGTTGGCCAAGGCTGTAGCCAGGATTTTTTTTTCGGAGGGTGTTTTACTCAAAAAAATTTCGGGGGGGGGGGGTTACACAAAAACTTAAAAAACATATAAAATTTGTTTATATCTATTTCTGTTACGTTTTTACAAGTCAGACAAGCGTTTCGGGGGGGGGGGGGGTCAAACCCCCTCCCCCTGGGCAGGGCCTTGATGTTGACTGAAAAATACTCTGTTTCGGTTTTCGACCACTCTTAAAAAATTTCTTAGATCGCCTTTATTGATTGGACTTGTATACGCCTTTCATCTTTAAAACATCATTATTCTGTTCTTCCAGGGGTGGATCCAGGATTTTATGTAAGGGGGGGGGCTCAAAATAGTTTGGTCCAAAAAAACATTTAGGGGGGGGGGCAAAATAGGTTGATTCGATAAACTTGCGTTAGGAGCAAGTTTAATTAACGCAAATTTGAGTTAATTAAGTAAATTACACTACTTTAGACTATGCTAGGGGGGGCGCACCCCCTCGCCCCCTTCTGGATCCGCCACTGTGTTCTTCATATTTTCAACTTTTTTCTTTAAAACGAAGTCCAGTGTGGCATATATATATAACTATTAAAACTCAAATTTTGAGAAATAGAAAATGTTAGTTTAAAGCAATAGTACGAGTTCGATGCCCAGACATTATGGAGTTCAAGGAGGAGTCATACCAAAGGAGTAAGGACCAGTGGCGGATCCAGGGGAGGGGCGAGGGGGACGCTGCCCCCCTAACGTAGTCTAAAGTAGTATAATTTACTTAATTAACGCAAGTTTGCGTTAATTAAACTTGCTCCTAACGCAAGTTTATCAGATCAACCTGTTTTGCCCCATCCCCCCCCCCCCCTAAAAAACCCTGGATATCCGCCCCTGGTAAGGATCAAACATGCTCAAATCCTATACGAGTCGGTATCAGTATCATGTTCTTGATAATTCAGTACCCTGGTATTTAGCAATATACAGAATAGCGCAAGCCTTGTAAGGAGGGTAGGGGCTTTGGTGACCTAAGCCCCTTCCTCCTTGCAGGAGCCTCCGTTTGTGCGCTTGTATATTACTGAATGAAGATCTTGTTAGATGGTGTTGTTACTTTGGAACCATTATTAATAAGCTCAAAGTGCGCTATCTCTTGGCACCCTACCCAAAAAACCGGTTTCCGGGTATATACCCAAAAGGAAAACAATCTCAGTCACTTTTGTAACTCGGTAAATCCAAGTCAAAAAACCACTAATCTAAAATTAATTTAGTATAAATCTTGTCTAAAAAGCGATCGGATTTCTTGGACTTGTCCCAAATAACTTAAGAAACGGACACTACTTTTACACCTGTACAACACGGTAAATATAACATAAAGTCTGTACTAAAAATCAAGAATATTAACTACTTACTATAGTGTAGTAAACTTAAAATATTGTCAAAAAATAACAGAAGAATAAACAAGTATTAGAAGACACTCCAGAGTTATATGAAGCTTTCATTAATTTTCTGAGCAGGAACTAGCATGAAGAGTATAAGTTAAAAGGTGGTGGCTTAATTAAGCGGCATTGCTGACATTGAAATATTGACAGAAAGACGTATTTGAATATGGATTTTATTCGTCGAGTTAAATGGATATTACCTTTAACTCTTGTGTTTGTTGTGACTGTTGGAGTGTTGCTGGGTGTCTATAGAGCTAAGGATGGTCGGATCGCAGCGCGACTTCATCAGGATGAAATTTTTGGGAATGCCAGGAGACCGTAAGTAGCTTTCACTAATTTCCGTCGGAAGTTTGTCAACATTGACAAGCAAATTTTTCGACTCACATGTTATTGAGATAGCCTAGTAAGAAATAGATTTACTTTTAGAATCAGAATTTCTTCCCGAATCAAATATAACATTCCATCCGTTGCAAATTTACTTTACCCCCCTCTCCCTACAGGCCAAATATGTGCCCTGAACCGTATATATGCAATGAATTGACCGTGCGTTACTTCTTCAAATTGATATAATGGTTTATCGAACCTATGGGAAATGCATTGGATATACACAATTCAGGGTATATTAGGGTATATACTATGTAATTGACCATAAAGGGGAGGAGGTCTAAAGTAAATTTTTGATTGAAAAAATGTTATATAAGGATTGAGGATGAAATTCCGATTGTAAGGTTTAGCCTGTATCTTAGCTATGTCAATAATCTGGGAAGCGAAAAATTTACCTACTGAACCCCTTTTTATGTTTTTTTTTTCTTTGTCTCTTTTGGTACTATCCCATTATCCGGGCTTCTCTAAAGAGTCAAGCTTGGTTAATGCTAATGAAATAAAATAAAATAGGATGAATATATAATAGTTTAGAAGCAAATTTGGGCTATATATTTACACGTTAGGGGGGGGGGGTAAAGCATTGCATGTATTAAATACTTAACCCAACCTAACCTAGGTACGTCCCCCCCCCCCAAACCCCCAAAAAAACACAGTTTAATATCGTATACGCAATGAAAACCTTGCTATCATTGCCTGCTCTATAACAGTTAAGACATGAAAAACGGGTTAGTTACGTATTTAATATATGCAATGCTTTACCCCCCTCCCTAATGTGCAAATATATAGCCCAAATTTGTTTCTAAACTATTACATATTCATCCTATTTTATTTTAATTTCATTAGCATTAACCGAACTTGACTTTTTAGAGAGGCCCGGATAATGGGATAGTAGGCCTAACTCTCTTTTCTTATTACTACTTCTAATACTTAATTGACAATATTCGCATGATCCGTGACATAGCCTGGTCCTTGATGATTCAATCGGCATCTTAGGAGCAGGCTGTGGAGATAAATATAAGGAACCAGGGCTGGCCCTTCCACCGGCCGCCTTAAATTGAATTTTTGGAATCGATGTAGTTTGTCCTGCTCCCCCAAAAGGCATTTTTTTAAAGTAAGAGGAGTTTCAAAATCTAGCTACTGGGGGGGGGGAGTCCAATCTCTCCTTTCTCCGTGCGTAGCCTCCACAATTCAGCTATATATAAGACTATATGTATAATTCGGCCATTTATTACACTATACATACGTATTTGACCAGAAATGTTATATATATATATACGTATTTTTACCAGAAATTTTATTTTATGACCAAAAATGTCATAAATCACTGTACATGACTTTGATATCGTTTGCTAGCTGAAAGATAAATAAATATTCGTCTTCAAAACCATAATCTTTTTCGGCTTTAAGATAGTACTCCGTGGTACGATAATAAAGACGAGAAAATGAAACAAATTGTTTATCTTTTTCCTGAGCCTAGCATTAAAACTACGCTAACAACCAGAGCCACTTCTAGGGTTGGTGGTGGCCGGGGAAAGACTTATTGCAACCCCCCCCCCCCCCTCCATTCTCGACTCAAATATAAGCAAAAACCAAATCAAAGGGAAAATTGGATCAAAGCTGGTAATTCCCCAGCCACGGCACCCCCAAACGACTGTGCCCGGGGCTACTGCACCCTCCACCCCCTAAGGAGTGGGTCTGCTAACAAGTAACAACTAGTCATTCAGTTGTTAGCCGGGGTATCAAGCTTGGTACCAGTTATTCGCTAGTATCCGTCAATGGCGGTTCAATTTTGAATTTCTTTGCAAATCACAGATATTGGTGAATTACTCACTTTTATTGTTGTTAGGTATTTGGTTTTAATTCTTAAAATTTTTTTGGCTTTTATTGATTTTTATTCATCTTTTAATTTGTTTAGTTTATTCCTTTTTTTCACATTCACATTGACTTTCCGTGTTTTATTTGTTGGTTTGTTCTTCAGCACTCGCATTGATTATATTTTTTCGTTTCGCGCTGAAGAAGAGAGGCGTTTGTTCCCTCGAAATATTCGCTTTGTTATGTTTTTTCAGTGTTTTCATTTGGCCTTTAAAACCCCATTTTCGCTCGTTTTTCTTTCTTTATATCAAGCTTGATAATACGCGGGATGCTTAAAGTCACTTTGATTATTGTGGAACCAGAGTCAAAGGTCCAACTTGCGCACACCTGCGACAAATGGTGCAGAGTCTCTTGGCTTTGCTCACTTTCTATTTTTTCGGCTGATCCTGGCGGGATTCTTACCTACCGTTTATTGTAATAGGCTATAGGCTTGATATTTGATGTGATAGGCTATAGGCTATTGGTTTGATCAAAATAGCAATAGTCTATGTTTGTATTGAATAAAAGCTGCAGAAAGCCAATACCATACACGTTGTTGTTTTCTAAAAAAAGAAAAATATTTTTAAAAAGTCGGCTTTCAGAGATGCCACTGTTTTATCTAGATGTGCAACTGTTTCATAAGATAAGAAACGATCGTTAACCTGCTGCACCTCGTCAGTAAAGGCTGCATCTCATCAGCAGGTGCAGTACATACTGCACCTCATCAGCAAGTCGTTAACCTGCTGCACCTCATCATAGAGGATCAGGAAGTTTTACCTACAACAATCAAGCTGTCTAGGTGGCGTTGCAAACCCCTGTACCGCGGATTATGATAGACTACAAATGTATTGTGTTTGTAATTGAGGCTTGGGGTGTCGTTTAGGCCCAGGAAAAGAATTTGCTGTGTACCATGTACGCTACTCCTTTCCGATGCCCAAATGTTGTTTTGCCTTATTTTTGATAACGACCAGTAGCTTTAGATCATCTGAATGGACATAGAAAGAGTTTATCTAGCTAAAAATTGGCGTTTATCGATCAAAAGAGCTGTATTTGCATCAGATTCTGCCTTCAAATTAATTTTGAAACTCACGTCCAGCATTTCACTGACTGTCTCTAATAATTTTCGCTGGAAATGTTTGTTATCAGCCTTTTTTTTACTGAGTCTCACGGTTTTGACACTCCACAAAGGAAACGTGTAGTTTTTAGTCTGTAAAAATGTTTTTTTTTTTCTTTCTCTTTTTGTAAAGATCAAATCAATGAAGTCTCTTGCACTCAGTCTAAAGCTGAGTTCAAAGATACATAACCTTCAAAAATCTTAAAAGAATGAACAAAAAAAACCTACCAACTTTCAGCGTTCACGCTTTGTTAATTCCAAATGAATGGAGACAAAGTTGAGCTATTCCTCATGTTTTATTGTTCTTGAAAAAAAAAAAAAACAAATTAAAGCAATGAATAAAAGGGACCAAGCCCCCAAAATCAGTATTAGAGAGGGAGTGGTTCAACCGTGAAAATGAGCTTTTTTAGCCACAGTACACTCAAACAGGCTTATTCCGTGTAATTTTTTACAATTCAAGGGGCGATTTTAACCCTCTTAGATACGACCCATTCCCGGTTGCCCACATCAGCCTCAAAAGCTGTTTTCTAGTTAACTTCTAGAGTGAACAGACCTGCGCGGGGGTTTGTATACCTCACTACATAGGAGGAAAAGACGGTCCTATGAGTAGGTATGACTACTACTACTATTAACAAATGACTGCTAAGCCGTTTGAAGCCGACCAAATGAAGCCTCATAATGAAGCCACAATTTAACAAATGAAGCCACGTAATGTCTTTCTGCATCTCCTCAAAGTTCTTTCAGAAACTAATATTTGTTTCTAAGATTAGACTATTTTGAGAGGTCATCACTCGAAGTTGCTTACCGTCACAAGCTCTGGCTAGATGAAGTCCTGAGAGATCTATCCACTGCACGCTATGAGGCCGTGAGACCAAGATTTTTTCTTCGGCTTTATGTTTGAAAATTAAGCTTATATTAGGGCAGGGACCCAAAACCGTACCACAGCCCCTGAACATTCACAGCCTTTTGAATCTAAACTATCCTCTTCCGGACAGGGTATCTATAGTAAGTAATGATAAGTTTTGTTGTTTACTGCTCAGTGTGATAAAGTGAAGAACCCAACATAATTACTAGATCTTACGAAGAGAAATATTGTCAGACTGATAACAATAAATTACCTAAGATATTTTTTATAATTCACACTCCCTCCTTCCCTAAATTTGTAGCCCTAAGTCTTCCCAAGTCTGTAGCCTCCTTCCCTATGTTCCATAAGTTTTTCACAGGCTATGAGCTCTTAGAACGACTTCTGTTTTATAGCCAAAAGGCCGCTTGCCATCCCAGGACTCCCAGTAATTAAAGTAACGGATTGAGTTTTGAGAAAGGTGAGTTGGAGCAAAATATTCAGGGATGGTAGCGCCCAAGGCCGTATCCAGGAAGGGGGTTTGACCCCCCTCCCCCCCGAAATGTTTTCCCAACTCGTAATAACGTAACAAAAAGTGAATACAACCAATATTTTGATGTTTTAGTAACCCCCTCCCGAAAAATTCTTTGGTACCCCCCCCCCCCCCCCCAAAAAAAAAAAAAAAATATTGGATACGTCCCTTGTCTCATCATGTCTCTTATTATGGTTGGATTCAAACCGTTTTATATCGTATTCAAACCGTTTTTCTTTTTTGACTAAGCAATCCAATTAGTAACGCCTTGATAAAAGTGTTCCAACATGCTTGCTAAAGCCATTCGTCGGTGAGGTTTAAAATTATAATTAATAATAAATTGACTGGAGTTATAAACTCTCTTTTGGCTATAAACTTATTAAATGGATTAATGGAAGCCCTTTTTCGCATTATATTACACTTAAGTTCAGCCAGAATAGAATAATAAAACAACATTAACAAATCTTCAAGATGACAGTTAAATGTTTCTTTTTTTTTATGATAAGGTTTTTCTTAAGGTTTTGACATCCTTTTTCTATGAGCTTGGATGGATGAGCTGTATTCACTGATACAGCTTATTGGCAATATAATATAGCTAATACAAGGAATACTTCATACGCAATGGGTGACTCTGAAAGCTAAGAAGAATTCAATCTAAGATGTGCAGCAGTTTTCTTGAAAAAAGGTTTAGAAGGTTTAGAAAAAAGGTTTAGTTTTCTTGAAAATTTATACTTATTCAAATATACGGAGAGACTCCCCTAAAGCTTATTCAAAACTTGGACTTTTATGATAAAGTATTTAACAAACATGCGTGTTTTCTGGACTGTTTTTATAGTGTCATGAAAAATATAGAATAAACCTTATAATAACCTTTTAAATAAGTATTTAATAAACATGTGTGTTTTTATGGACCGTTTTTATTGTCATGAAAAATATGGAATAAACATTAAATACATTTTCTATATATAATGCTTAAATAAGATATGCCGGTTTAACTTTTGCCAGGGACAGGGACAGTAAAAGCCCTCAGTTGTAGGGGATTCAAATAGATGGGCCTTGTGCATGTTTTCGTGATAAATCATTCCTTAGAACATAATAGAAGCGGTGTCTGTGGACACGACTAGGGCTCAATTCAAAGACCACTGGAAATTTTACCGCGTTATTAATGGTTTCTTGATCGCTCAAGAAAAACAAGGATATTTTTGCATCGGTTTGAACGTGAGAAGCCCCATCCAAGAGCAATATTCAGAAATAGATGGAACAGCTTAGGGAAGTATTGGGCTGAAGGGACTTTCAGTGCAGCCCGCGTAGACACTTATGATGCCCAGGTAAGCGTATATCTGGACAGGAGAGGAGAAATTGATTCCATGATTACGCAAGATACTCTGAACACAAGCTGAATTAGTGCCGTGAGTGCTCAAGGGAGAGTGCTAGAAGCAGTTTATTATAACGGAGTGCTGATTATAGCAAGATAGGGCGACCTCTCCTAGCTCAAACTTGTACTAAAACTGGCTGAAATAGATCTTTGAATTAATTGAATTGAACTGGTTCGTTTTGTAGACCGAATGTAGAAAGATACCTAAGGCTCCAGACGCTAGCCATCCAGATTTTTTCTTGTCACGTTAGGACAGTGTGTTCTTAGGAAAAGGGAGAATCATCGCTAGACTTGATAAAGTCATTACGCAAGAGGTCAAAACTCATCCTCAGCTGCTTTTAAGAAAGTCATGAACAACTTTTTGCTACGTTTCAAACACTACGTTTGGTTAAATTAGAGTCGCCTCAAAAATCGGCTTCGGATTAAAGAAGAAAAACCCTACTATTCTCAAGTTTAAATGTGATAATCTAGATACAATGAACTATCCATGCCTAAGCTTTTACGAGTCGGACACTTCATTTCCCTTAGAAAAATTCCTTACTTAGCCTGCAAATCCTGTGGGCATGGGCAGTCATAAATTTGAGAAAATATCTTATTTGGGATCTTCAATTGCGTTCAAATGGATCATAGAACCAATAGACTATTTGAATTACCTACCCTTTGCCTCTCACTCACACTATCGGTCTTGGCTTTTTTTCTCCCCAATTAGCGGCTCTCAATTTTTTCATCACAGTCCACCATGTTGATTTTAATTATAAGACATGCGAAGCTGGCATCCTAGGGCAGAACTAAGGTTGATAGGCATGGAGTTAGGGTAATTCAAATAGTCTATCAGTTCTACAAGCCATTTAAATTCAACTCGAGAGCCCAGATAAAATGTTGTCTAAAATTTGTGACTAAGCATGCCCACAGGACTTGTAGGCAATTGGGCAACTGAGACTGTTCATATTATATGAGCTTTGCCCTCTGGGAGTGGAATGGGGATAACCTATTGGAACTGCCACTGGAACTGCAATAGGGATGACCGAGATTTTTGGGTTGACTCATGACAAAGAATGTCCATTGAACTTGTATGCAAAACGGGGATTGTATTTGCTTGGACTCACAGGTGAACAAGCGATCAAAGCCTAATAGGGCCCGCCTGCCTAGAGTCTCAGGTGGGCTACCGAGTCTTAGGATTGACACATGACCGGCATGTCTCCTGTGCTCGTAGGGAACGGGTAGACAAACAATTTATTTGGAAATTGACTCTTTTCAGATTATATCAAGTCACTCGGCAACCCTGCCCAATAGCCTGAACATGGTAGTCATTGCAAGGTTCTCACTACATATCCTTTTGAGGGCCACTGCCACTTTTGTTGTCAAAGATTGTTGGTTGTTCTCTGTCTTTTGAGGCCGCATTGTCTTCAAAGAATTCTTGTCTGTTGCCTGGGTAGATTATATCCATTCTGCTCATAATTACTTAATTGTCAACACTAGCACGATATTCCCCAGTAATTCATGGTACCGTGAAAGCTATAATGCAAAAAAAGGAAAAAACAATTCAGTCAATGCTACTTCTGGCATTTAATCTAATAAGTTTAATATTTTATGTTTTTAACGACTAATTAAATTTTTTCATCTTTCCGATTTTTTGATTATATGCCATTTACACCTAATCCTTAATAGCAAGGTTAATTGTTAACGATAAAATTATCTAAAAATTACATGGTTAAGGTTAAGTTAATTATTGTCGATAAAGATCATTCATTGTCAATAAAATATGAAATCATTTGTAAACTATTGGATATCGTAATAAATAGTTTTGTATTATGGATGTGTTCCAAAAGTCAATGATCGCTTGTGATAATAGGCCTTTTCACAAATTCTCGATCTGGGCGTCGTTTTCAAGAACTCAAGAAGAGTCATAAATCGTTTGAAATTAAGCTAGGACATACTTGGAACCATGGCTGTGCCCAGGGGCATTAGGGGGGCTAAATCCCCGTCCCCTGAAATGTTTGTCCGACTCGTAAAACGTAACAAAAATGAATACAAACAAATTTTTGATGCGTTTTAAAGTTTTTTTTTACCCCCCCCCCCCCCCCCGCAGAAAACAATCCTTTTGTACCCCTCTCCTAATGAAAACCTGAAAACGGTCCTGCTTGGAACATTCCAGCTGATATGGATTTGAATTAAATTGTCTGTTATTGAAAGAGATTTAGTTGATTTTTTGAAGAATACCAGTCACACTGTGGAATTACAGGCAGCCTAATGTAACATCAAATTTCGGAGCACAATGAATTATGATTCATTTTAAAATACCAAGAACTTCAAAATAAACCATTGTTGCCAACTGTTTAGGTGTATCCATACCTGAAAATCATGATTTTCTAAGATTATCAAGTTGGTTGTTCAAAAATTACAAAGTTTTCGGGTAGTATCACATTTTTGTCAGTGCTGCAACGCTGAACTGTGAAAATAAATAAGCAAACTAGTTAGTTGATTTTCACAATGCTGTTCGCCCGTAAAAATTCAAATATGAACAATATGTTCTCAATGACAAACCCACCTTCAAAGGAAAGCTAAACCTTCTTAAGCTGTTCAGTGCCATTTATTTTTGGCTTAATATTTGCTGATTTTTTTTTTTTTTTTTTTTTTTTACGCCCGCTAATACGGAAAACTGTGAAACTGCATTTAAAGGTATTTTTATTTTATTTTGAATCTTCATTTCCCCCCTTGTTTTTAAGATATATCTGATTGCGTAACTTCCCACTTGATTAATTCCAAAACTCAGATTTCACTGCCCTCGGTACTTAGAAGATTAACTCTGATTTTAAAGCTTCAAGAGTTTGCGAAAAGTCTATCAAGCGAATACAGTGTTTCAAGAAAAAGAAAATTAAGATGGGGGGCTTCGGCTCTAAACTGTAATATGCTTTAAAGAAGGTGAGAACTGCCTGGTTGTCCAAAACCAGAACACAATTACTAATAATATATAATAATACAAATTAATTAATATTAGATCATCGTAACCAACAGTTCTTAATAATCGATAACTCAAGGCAATTATATTAAAAAAAATAGCCCACCCCTGTATTATGTAAGAAACTGTACTAGGTGAAATTGCCGAATTAAGGTTGTTAATATTTATTAATGAATATTAAATTATTATTTGATTATTCCTAATATAAACCAGCAATTTGGTTATACTGTTTTATTTACTTTTTGGTTCCCACACCTACTATTCCCCTCGTAATTAGTCTCTCTGCCCCTTATCAAGGCCGTACCCGGAGGGGTTTAGGGGGGTTTGACCCCCCAAAAAATAAAATATTTTTAGTAAAACTCCCTCTGAAAAAAATCCTGGGTCTGACCTTGACCCCTTTTATATCCATACATGGTGTTGGGACTGGCTAAAGCCCTTAACATTTCATAAAGCCATGTCTTCAATATGGTTGTTTAAGTCGCTTGTGGTTTTTTACTTTTCTGGTAGCTTCAGCCTCCATCGTTTAGAAGGTTCTAAAGGCAAATCAGTCGATTTTGAAATGGCTTAATTCAGGAGAAATTAACACTGCTGAACGAAATGTATTTTCACTCAGACAAAGCCGAAAAAGCCAGAAAAAGCCGAAGTGAAGACAGGGCTAAACTATTTCACGTATCTCTAGTTTTTGTTGCATTGATCAGGTCCAAGTTAGACATCGATTTTTTTTTGTTACGGAATGAGGGTAATTGAATTAACTCTTCGATGTTAATACAATTCTATACCTAAAAAAATCTAAAAAATTTAAGCTTTTCTAAAAAAGGAAGAGCTTAAAAATACTATATTTCTAACATTGGATATTTTACCGTTTAGCTATTTAATTAATAACTTTTCTTCTGAGCGTTTTTATATTCTATTCTGTAGTCTTTTTGTGTCATAGCCACCTGTTGCACATCTCCGTTTGCCACGGATGCCACAAGAATTGCCAAAGTTTTGCCACGGATGGCACAGTTCTGCCATGCTTGGCAGAGTTCCATCACGCTTGGCACAGTTTCGCCACGCTTGGACCACGCCAGCTTTTGTACATGGTTTCTGAAAATTGGTGCCCCTAAAATTAGAGGGTACTTGTTTAGAATCCAGTAAACAAGCGAGAAGAACCGCATCGAAATCTCAAAATGCTTTATGAAAAACAGGTTTCAGCTGCATAGTGAGGTATTGCTCACTCCGTGAAAAAGATTTAAACATTAGTGTTTTTGGGTTAAAGGGGCAAAAAAAGGTACCTATGTTAGGTTATGGATTTAATATATGCTATACTTTACCCCTACCCACCCCCCTAATGTGCAAATATATAGCCCAAACTTGTTTCTAAACTACTATACTTTCATCCTATTTTATTTTATTTCATTAGAATTAATGAAACTTCACTTATCGCGTGTTTACTGGATTCTAGTCAAGTACCAATTAGAGCAAAACGAAAACGTAAAGACAGTGGGGTCTAAGAAGTTATATACCTAACCTGTTTATATATCTTTTCTTGGTAAAACATTATTTTTAAAGGAGCCAACTAATTACCGGGGTTACAGTTGTTTATTTCATTTGTTTATTCATAAATAATAAAAACACAACAATAAACAATAAATCAAATGCAACATCACATCATAACTCGCAAGATTCTATTGTGAATTTGGGGCAGTTTATATTGCTGACCGACAAATAAGTTGAACATACCATTCGATGCCTTTTATATGCTTTTTCCGACTGTAATAATCGCTTTGCATGTAAATTCAATTTAAGTTCTTTCTGGGGGCTCAAAAATGATACCGTTTTCTCTATTTTTTGCCTATATAAAAGGGTTAAGAACAGCAATTCTTATTTCATTATAGGCAGAATAATTGCAGTTAACACATTTCAACTGCAGCTCCACTATACTTTACCCCCAACCCCCTCGTTTGCAAATATATAGCCCAAATTATATATTTTCAAGTATTTTTTGGTTCTCAATTTCGTCAGAGTTAATTCAATTTACGGATTTTAACGATATGCAGGAATTAATATTATTATACATTAAAATATTATTATCCAGTTATTATTATATTATATTATTATAATATATATATTATTATAAAATATTATTAAATATTATTATCCAGTTTCTTTTCAATAGTTCTTTTCCGCTCATCTTGATTATTATTTCTCTCCACTTATAGTGATTAAATAAAAAAAAAACAAGTTTTTAAACTGAAAGTAAGGAGCGACAATAAAACTTAAAACGAACAGAAATTATTCCGTATATGAAAGGGGCTGTCCCCTCCTCAACGCCTCGCTCTTTACGCTAAGTTTTTTATTGTTTTAAAAAATAAAGTTGTGAGACAGAGTCAAACTTTAGCGTAAAGAGCGAGGCGTTGAGGAGGGGACAGCCCCTTTCATATACGGAATAATTTCTGTTCGTTTTAAGTTTTATTGTCGCTCCTTACTTTCAGTTTAAAAAACTTGTTTTTTTTATTTAATTTTTGAACGTTTTTGAATAAATGCAGGTTTTGATCTTGGCTCACCGTACATGAATAATTAAAACAAAATTTTCATATTAATTTACTTTTATTTAGTTAAATGGCTTTCTCGAAACTTGTTTAATTATATTTACGAACGTTTTTATTAGTAATAAATATACGTAACTTACGAATTAACTTACGTAACGAACTTCTATATTCATATATTTTTAATTTGTTTATTAGGGGGTTCGCCCCCTAGTCAATACCTTGCTCTTTAAGCGAAAGTTCGAATTTTGTTCCAATTCTTTGAAAATGACCGCTTAATCACAAAGGCCGTTAATTAGAATAAATAGCTCTTATGAAAGTACTAAAAAATCTTTGGCTTAAAGAGCGAGGTATTGACTACGGGGTGAATCCAATCATATATGTAATATTTTCTGTTCGTTTGAAGTTTCGATGTTGCTGCTATTGCAGTTGAAATAGTTGTTTTTTTATATTAAATTTCTGATCTTGCTTTAAATAATGCTGGGAAGTCCGGCGTCCCCTTCATAGCAATGTCCCTTCCCCCATGAAAACTTCCTTCATGGAAAGATCCTCCCACATAACCCCGAACCACCCCCCCCCCCACTACCAGGAAAAATCTCCCCTGAAAACGTCTGTATACTTCCAAATAACCAATACTATATGTTAACATTGGGTAAAGTTCATAACTTTCAGCCCTCCCCCCGGCAATTTCGGGGGATTAAGTCATCCTAAAAGACATACTTATTATATTTTCGAACATGCTGAACAAAATGGCTATCTCAAAATTTTGATCAGGTGACTTTGGGAAAAAAATGAGCGTGGGAGGGGGCCTAGTTGCCCTCCATTTTTTTTTGGTCACTTAAAAAGGGCACTAGAACTTTTAATTTCCATTCCAATGAGCCCTCCCACGATATTCTAGGACAACTGGGTCGATACGATCACCCCTGGGAAAAAAAAAACAACAAACAAATAAACACGCACCCGTGATCTTTCTTCTGGCAAAAAATGCAAAATTCCACATTTTTGTAGATGGGAGCTTGAAACCTCTACAGTAGGGTTCTCTGATATGCTGAATATGATGGTGTGATTTTCATTAAGGTTCTATAACTTTTAGGGGGTCTTTCCTCCTTTTTTCAAAAATCAGCCAAATTTTCTCAGGCGCTTAACTTTTGATGGGTACAATTAAACTTAATGAAACTTATATATTTGAAATCAGCATTAAAATCTGATTCTTTTGATGTATCTATTTGTATCAAAATACCGTTTTCTAGAGTTTCGGTTACCATTGAGCCGGGTCGCTCCTTACTTACAGTTCGTTACCACGAACTGTTTGATTATGTTTTATTTTTTACTTTTCGTCGATGTTTCATCGCAAAAGAAATATGAAAAGAAAGAAAAGAGAAGAATAGAAAGGAAAGAAAAGACGAAAATGAATAGAGCAGTCCCCTAAGGTTCGCAAGTCTTTTCTCTAAGTGGTAACCTTTGAGTATAAAATGGTAACCTTTGAGTATAAAATGAAGATCATTTTTCTCAGAATAGGGGGGGGGGATCAAAGAAGATCCAAACCTAAATATGTTTTACACAAACTATAACGTAAAAGGGCTGAGGAGGGATTACTCCTCATATTTGCTATATTGCTGTTCGACCAATAGGTCATAGTGTTCGTATCACTTGATTTTACTGTGCCTTATGTAATTAAATAAAAAAAACAAGTTTTTTTAACTGAAAGTAAGGAACGACGTTAAAACTTAAAACGAACAGAAATTATTCCGTATATGAAAGGGGCTGTCCCCTCCTCAGCGCCTCGCTCTTTACGCTAAAGTTTTTTATTGTTTAAAAAAATAGAGTTGTGAGAAAGTCAAACTTTAGCGTAAAGAGCGAGGCGTTGAGGAGGGGACAGCCCCTTTCATATACGGAATTATTTCTGTTCGTTTTAAGTTTTAACTTCGTTCCTTACTTTCAGTTAAAAAAAACTTGTTTTTTTTATTTAATTTTTGAACGTTTTTGAATTAATGCAGGTTTTGATATTGGCTCACCGTACATGAATAATTAAAACAAAATTTGTATGTTAATTTTACTTTTATTTGGTTAAATGGCTTTCTCGAAACTTGTTTAATTTATTTACGATCATTTTTATTAGTAATAAATATACGTAACTTACGAATTAACTTAGGTAACGAGCTTCTATATTCATAGATTTTTAATACCTACATTAGGGGGTTCGCCCCCTAGTCAATACCTTGCTCTTTAAGCTAAAGTTCGAATTTTGTTCCAATTCTTTGAAAATGACCCCTTAATCACAAAGGCCGTTAATTAGAATAAATAGCTCTTATGAAAGTACTAAAAAATCTTTGGCTTAAAGAGCGAGGTATTGACTAGGGGTGAACCCAATCATATACGTAATATTTTCTGTTCGTTTTAAGTTTTGATGTTGCTCCTTACTTTCAGTTGAAAAACTTTTTTTTTTATTTAATTTCTGATCTTTTCTTTAATAAGGGTAGGAAATCTGGCACCCCCTTCATAGCAATGTCCCTTCCCCCATGAAACCTTCATGAAAAGATCCTGCCATATAACGCCCCGACCCCCCCCCCCCTCCGCCTACCAGAAAAAATCTCCCCTGAAAACATCTGTATACTTCTTCATGACTAAACTTGATGAAACTTATATATTTGAAATCAGCATTAAAATCTAATTCTTTTGATGTATCTAATGGTATCAAAATTCCGTGTTTTAGAGGTTTCGGTTACCATTGAGCCGGGTCGCTCCTTACTTACAGTTCGTTACCACGAACTGTTTGATCACTAGTCTGCTTGACTGTCACGTCCAGTCAATATTCAATGAATTTGTATATGGATCACTTATATTACTATTGTTGGTGTGTTATTCACCTGCAGCAATTGCCTGCGTTAGAAAACAAGAATGTAAATAATACATTTACGCAAGTTTAAACAAGAGTCAGCAGTATATAAGCGGTTGGGGCTGGCGTTTACCCCCCCCCCCCCCCCCGGAAAATACCCTCCTCTGCAAAATACCCCACGTGGACAATACCCCCTACCCCACCAAAAATAACCCTCCGCGAAATACCCCCCCCACCCCCCTGTTGAAAAATCCCCCCCGCGGCTGGCTGGCCTCCTATCACTTTTAACACATAAAAAAGGACTAACTCTCAATTTCTGACGTAATGAGCACCCTCCAAAGTTTCTGCAGCCGGGAGGTGGATGTTGGCATGGGGAAGGGGTGACTGCCCCCTCCCTCCCAACTATCTCAATTATAAGACAACCAGAGAACACCAATGTAGAGGTTTAATATGCAGATGGTTGGAATTGTAAAACAACAGGGCAGAGAAAGTTGTTTTGATCTTAAAATCATTTTGGCTAGTTAGGGAGGGAGGGAGATACCTCAAAGGGTGTATTTTAATGCTAAAACATCCTAACTATCATTGAGCTTTCAGATAAATATAAAACTAGTTCTAAAGGAGAGACGAGGGGAGGGTGGAGGTAGGAATTGATTTATAATTTTCAGGGCTATTTCCGGGAGTATTTCACTTTTAACCTCGAAATAAGCAGAATTTATTCCGTATAGGAGGGAGACTGCCAATTCCTCATTCCCACCTCCGCCTCATTGTCGTAGAAGTTTCGGAAGATGCTTCTTTGATCAGAAAATTGAGAGTTGTGGTCCTTTTTTATAAGCCGCAAGAGATAGGAGACCACCCATCCGGGGGGGGGAGGGGTATTTTTTGTGGGGTATAATCCGGTTTGGGCATTTTTTGCGGGCGGGGGGGGTGGGGGGGGGCAAACGCCCTAGCCCTAAATGTAGTATTTAAAAATAAGAGAAATAATTTTTAAAGTGTCTGTAAAGGGCTTAAAATTGAATTTCCTAGTAAAGCGATTATTATATTTGAAAAGAATTGACCTTAAAAAGCGTAAAAAAGCATTGACAAATTAAAAAGCATAAAAAGGCATTGACCTTAGTCAAAGGTCAGCAATAAAAACTGCCCCTAATTTACCCGGTTCTACGGCCAAGAGTGGAGGAAGAAAGATCTACCCCTACCTATGGCCACCTTAGCTTACTATAAAGAAAAGACTATTGAAACAACAAATGAATTTGCGTGACGAATTTTTGTGACGAATTTGCGTATGATCAAGTATTTATGACTTTAATTGACCTCAAGATTTTAATTACTATAGTAGTACGAAGAAGTAAAAACTTATTATGTCTAAAACCGTTATAGCGGTCCTAGACATTTAGAGGTTCGTAATAGCAAGACACTCCAAGAAATTATGATTCAAGGTTTACGACTGTTGACGTTTGTTTCTTCACCAATGTTTTATCTTTGCATGTGACATGTTTAGTGAGTTCACGCGAGATTTGCCGTTAAGCTTTTAAATGAAAATGACCTTACTGCTTACGTAACTAACGTAATTTAAGGCTCCGTTCTGCCATCCTAGCAAAAAAAAAAATGTTATTAACATCTCTAACAAATTGCAACGCTGTTAAAGAAAATTGTTGATTGATTTTCTGGTACTTTCCCATTATATGGACACCTATAAAAAGTCAAGTTTGGTTAATGCTAATGAAATAAAACAAAATAGGATGAATATATAATAGTTTATAAACAAATTTGGGCTATATATTTGCATATTAGGGGGTGGGGGGTAAAGCATTGCATATATTAACTACGTAACCTAACCTGGTTTTTTGGCTGGTCCCCTCACGAGCTCAATTTTTAACTAGAGGAATCTTGAATGGGCCTAAACCGAGAAATACCTAGGTACCTTTTTCTTCCACTAAACCCCCCCCCCCCCCCCCCCAAAAAAAAAAAAACAGTCTAAATATTGTAAATTCAATGAGAAACCACGCTCTACGATCAATTTAGATAACAATTACCCGCTTTACGAGTCTCCAAGTACCGATTTTCTCCCGGAATTACGAAAAAAGATTGAAGATTAAAAATAAAACTCGCAAATTTCCTGATTTAAGAAATATATGTAAAATACTTTTAACTAGTTTTGTAACTAGTTAATGTGCTGCCTAGTAACTAATGTAAACTAGTTTTGTGCTGTATAGTTATACTTCCCTCAAAGTATGAAATGTTGTTTAATTTAAGTCTAAATCTGCATTTGAAGGTTCTTTTTTTAAATTTACAGTTAATGCGCTATCCCAAATTTTCTAGCAACAATGTTGTTTCCGTAGTGACTCACTACGGTGGAAACAAGCCTTTTAGATATTAAATAAAAAAAAAAAAACAAGTTTTTTTAACTGAATGTAAGGAACGACGTTAAAACATAAAACGAACAGAAATTATTCAGTATATGAAAGGGGCTGTCCCCTCCTCAACGCCTCCCTCTTTACGCTAAAGTTTGTTATTGTTTAAAAAAATAAAAGTTGTGAGAAAGGCAAACTTTAGCGTAAAGAGCGAGGCGTTGAGGAGGGGACAGCCCCTTCATATACGGAATAATTTCTGTTCGTTTTAAGTTTTCACGTCCTTCCTTACTTTCAGTTAAAAAAAAACTTGTTTTTTTGTTTAATTTTTGAACGTTTTTGAATTAATTCAGGTTTTGATTTTGGCTCACCGTACATGAATAATTAAAACAAAATTTGCATATTAATTTTACTTTTATTTGGTTAAATGGCTTTCTCGAAACTTGTTTAATTTTATTTACGAACGTTTTTATTAGTGATAAATATACGTAACTTACGAATTAACTTACGTAACAAGCTTCTATATTCATATATTTTTAATACGTATATTAGGGGACTCGCCTCCTAGTCAATACCTCGCTCTTTAACCTAAAGTTCGTATTTTTTTCCAATTTTTTAAAACGACCCCTTAATCACAAAGGCCGTTATTTAGAATAAATAGCTCTTATGAAAGTACTAAAAAATCTTTGGCTTAAAGAACGAGGTATTGACAAGGGGGTGAACCCCATACACGTAATATTTTCTGTTCGTTTTAAGTTTTGATGTTACTCCTTATTTTCAGTTGGAAAACTTTTTTTTTATATTTAATTTCTGATCTTTTTTTTAAATAATGCTGGGAAATCCGGCGCCCCCTTCATAGCAATGTCCCTTCCCCCATGAAAACTTCCTTCATGGAGAGATCTTCCCACATTTCCCCCAAACCCCCCTCCCCCTACTACCAGAAAGAATTCCCCCTGAAAACGTCTGTATACTTCCTAATAACCAATACTATGTGTTAACATTGGGTGAAGTTCATAACTTTCAGCCCTCCCCCCGGGGACTTCGGGGGATTAAGTCATCCTAAAGGACATAGTTATCATATTTTCAACCATGCTGAATAAAATGGCTATCTCAAAATTTTGATCAGGTGACTTTGGGAAAAAATGAGCGTGGGAGGGGGCCTAGTTGCCCTCCATTTCTAAAAAGGGCACTAGAACTTTTAATTTCCGTTCCAATGAGTCCTCCCACGATATTCTAGGACCACTGGGTCGATACGATCACCCCTGGGAAAAAAAAACAAAAAAACAAATAAACACGCATCCGTGATCTTTCATCTGGCAAAAAATGCAAAATTCCACATTTTTGTAGATAGGAGCTTGAAACTTCTACAGTAGGGTTCTCTGATACGCTGAGTATGATGGTGCGATTTTCATTAAGGCTCTAGAACTTTTAGGGGGTCTTTCTCCCTTTTTTCGAAAATCAGCCAAATTTTCAGGCGCGTAACTTTTGATGGGTAGAACTAAACTTGATGAAAATTATATATTTGAATTCAGCAATGAAATATGATTCTTTTAATGCATCCATTGGTATAAAAAATCCGTCTTCTAGAGTTTCGGTTACCATTGAGCCGGGTCGCTCCTTACTTACAGTTCGTTACCACGAACTGTTTGATTACAGCAAAATAAATGAAACGATGTAATATTACAGAATATCCGAAGTAACTCGACTTCCAGTTTTACAATTAGAAAAATATGATGCACTAGGGAAAATAATCTCTAAGAAAAGTAGTGTCCGCCACAGAAAGCTCCACTTGCTAGAGTCACTCCCTCCACCATGCGTGGTGCATTTCCTCACGTGTTTCTCGCGCCAAATGATGTTCACGATTTTGAAAATTCACAACCCCTCGACAATTCAATGTGGTTCTATTGGATCTGTAGAAAATTATTTCGTGAGATATTAGTTTGGAATGTTGCTTCTTTCTTGTCGGGAATACTCCTTCTATTCTTTTCTGAGAAGTTTCAGAGATCCCTGGACTTGCTATTCTTACTTCTGCGAGATAAAAATATAATTAAAAATAAATATTAGTTGGTAGAACTCTTAGGAACTCAAACTTAAAAATAAATGTGGCTGTTGTCATCACATCGATTCGTATAGAGATTTGCAACGGACCGGATACCTGCCAATTAAAAAGAATTATTAATTTAGCGTAAGCAAAATTTTGGATTTTGAATATCAAAGAAGTTTTGTAGTTTTTACTGCTGTTGCATATAGAAATTGGGATTTCTGAAAGTCTGCTGGACAAACACCCCCAGAAAGATTATTGACCTAAAATCGATTATTCTATGCCAGCATACTCCCCCCTCCCTGAAAACTATTCCCTTACTACTGTCCAGCCTATCGTCTTTTTTAGGTCAGAATATCTCAGGATACCAATTTTCCAGAAAAATATTGAGCTGTTTTCGAGAAAAATACATACATAGATACATAAATGTACAATTATTGCTCGTTTATAAAGATAGTATAATATATATATATATATATATATATATATATATATATATATATATATATATATAATATATATATATATATATATATATATATATATATATATAACTCAACCCTTTGAATAAGACCTGCTATACAAATTCTTCTCACTCTAACGCATTTTTATATAAATATCTAGATAGAATAAGTTCAAATATCTAGGCTAGATTGAAAAACATAGCTTTGTTTAAAAAATGTGATTTCTTGTTCCCTTCAGTATGAATGGGTCTTTTTTCTTCGGCCCGATGTTTGAAAAGCAAAAGTGAAATAAAAGGTCTATAAAGAAAACAAGAACAATATTTTCATTCTTAGCTTCATAATTCTTATGGGTAACACTAGGTGTCGTCAATAGTTTTTTCAGAGACAACCCTGATTTTCCTATCACCAGATTCTCATATTATGCTGGGAACTCCCTTTGTTAAAATTTATTCTTTGCTTTGACTACAATGACAGATAGATAATCAACTTACACAACCAATAAATAAACAATTTACAAAAAACTTTCTTCGCTATTAAGTAATAGGCTTGCAAACCACGAAGGACATAAAAAATGTAACGCCATCATTAAATAATAAGATCACGGAAACAAAGGAAAACAACTATTTGTGGCAATTTTAATCACCATACTTCACCAATGCGAATTTTTAGGTTAAGCATTTGTTCAAATCTGACGCCATCTGTAACGTTGCTTGGCCTTCAGTTAAAAACGGAAGCATTTTCTTTGATTACAAACTTTTCCTGATTAGAACGGGCTGCCTAGTATCGGGGATTTATCTTTCCAGGTAGTTTCGAACTGTCCCTCATTCAACCCGAGGGTAACGTAGCACTTACCAATTGATCAGTATCACTGGCAGTAGGGAATTATGCCTTTGGTACGAGCTGTTCCTCGAACAACCCGAGGGTAAGGAAGCATATTAGCTATGGAAATCAATGCCGCATCCGTATTTCGGAAAATATGCCGTTGTTAAGGATTGTTCCTCAAACAACCCGAGGGTAAAGAAGCATAGTGGCCATGGAAAACAATACCACATCCGTATTACTGACAGTAGGAAAATACGCCGTTAGTAAGAGCTCTTCCTTGAACAACCGGAGGGTAAGAAAGCGTAGTGGCTATGGAAAACAATGCCACATCCATATTACTGACATTAGGACACATCGGTATTACTCACAGTTGGAAAATATGCCCCTGGTACGTTTCAGTAAGCTGCATAGCACCACGTCTACAAATAAAACATCCAAGTTCTAAGCCTCTGTTTTATCCCTTTCCAAATTGATCGTCACGTCGGCCGAGGAAAACTTTTCTAAGGAACAGTAGTGCCAAATTATCCCTCGTTCAGCCGAATGCTGAGGTACAAAATAGTCATTATAGAAAACGTTCATAACAATACCGCTGACTGTAGTAAAATGTGTTGTTGATAGGTTTCAGTCAGCTACAATATTACTCTTCGTCAAAATGTTAAGCCTTGGAGTATCCAGCTGTCCCTCATTCAACTCAAAGCTGAAGTAGCACAGTGGCTACGGAAAATGATGCCACATCAGTACTCCTAACTGCAGAAAAATATTATATTGGTAGGTTCGAGTCGGGTGCACTCTACTACTGCTGCTTCAAACACGTCAGCGTTTAACCACTTGAGGGTGCCACAATGGTTAATATTTCCCCTCCAATTTATCCCTTTTCAAAATTGCATCGCCGGCCAAAAATTAAGTTTTTCAGGACAGTAGCATTGAGCTATCCCTCGTTCCACCTAAAGTTGAGATTGCATTGTGGCTATAAAAAACTATGCCACATCAGTACCAAAGACTGTAGTTAAATATGCTACTGATCAGTTTCAGTTAGGTAAATACCATTAGTTATAAGAACACGGCACAATGTTGAGCCATCTGAGGATGGTCAATTGATGAACAGTAAACACCGCTCTTCAATTTGTCCTGTCGCAGATTTGTAGAGTGAGCTAAAGTGAGCTGTAGAGTCAGCCACAGAACACGAAATGAATAAAAAAATTATAGAATATCAATGGCATTTCGACACCCCAGGCTCCAAGGAAGAAAAGACATAAACTAAAATGATTAAGTATCACTGATGCTTAGCGTTGATTTTTTTTTTTTTTTTTTTTTTTTTTTTTTTTTTTTTTTTTTTTTTTTTTTTTATTAAAGCTTGCTCCAGAGGTAGCCTAGAAAAAACTATTCCGAACCAAAATAAATTAGCAATACTTTTTTAAATTTTGCTGTCAAAGTATTTGGTTTAATTTACCTTTTACCTCCTCCAAAAAGAGGAAGTTCGGTACTGGTGCGTTATATGGTCACTTATATATTTTACAAGGAAACCAGTCACGAAAAACCCGAGGTTAATTGCAAGAGACCGCTATAGAGAAATGCAATGCAAAGCGTGGTTTTCATTGCGTTTACTATATTTAAACTGTTGTTTTTTGGGGTTTAGGGGGGAGGGAAGGTAAATAGGTTAGGTTAGGTTACGTATTTAATATGTGCTATGCTTTACCCACCCCCCCCTAACGTGCAAATATATAGCCCAAATTTGTTTATAAACTATTATATATTTCTCCTATTTTATTTCATTAGCATTAACCAAACTTGACTTTTTAGAAGTGACCATATAATGCACCGGTACCGGAAGTTCTCTTTAAATAAGGTTTAATACCCCTAGGTGATCAAAAATATTTTGGCCTGAATAAATGGAAAGAGAACCATTTACGTATACTTTTACGTAATAATTACAACCAAAAAAAAAATTTGTAATTTTTTCTTCTTTTTTATTACATAAATCAATTTGGTAACAGGAACGCTAGCAAATCTACTTCCTTTCATCTTAAAGGATATTTTAGATATAACAAAGCTCTAAAAAAGGAAAACTGTATGTAATTTCATAGGAACACTATTGTTAGCCTTGAATATTGCAATTCTATATAATCTAATTGGCTTTCCGAATTTCCTGGAGAAAGCCAGCGGAAGAACTAAGAAAAAGCCACTAAAAGCACCTCATTGGCTCTCCTGTGTGAAGTTTTAAGCCAGTAAACAAACGAAAAGCTCAAAATATTTTTCATAAGTAGTTTCTCATTTCAACTGTACTTACACCCCTTCTTCCTGCCTGAATACAAGCAAAAAAGAAAATTAACCACATAATTGCTACGTATTATTAAAAACATCAATATCTTTTTCGCCTCTTTCCTTCCTTACTTTCTTAGAACGTAAATTGATTTGGCAACTGGGACTCTCACATGTCCCTCTTTGTCATCCGTAATCTTTTTTGATTGTTACGTAACACTAAAACATCAATATTTTTTTGCCACTTTCCTTCATTGTTTTCTAAATTGATTTGGCAATTGAGACGCTCATATATTCCCCTTTGTAATCCGTATTCATATTTAGGGTAGCCTATAGCAAAGCTCTAAAAAAGAGAACTATTTTTGATTTCAATTATTTGACAAATGGACGGTTCTATGCTTAACCTTGGACATTGAAATTACGAATTCCGAATGAGCTGAAGCAGAAAACCTATTGAACGTGTTGCAGATTTTTGCAATTTAGTCAACCAGGGAGTGGTCTTTTTGCTTGACTCGCTTTTTGTTTACACGTAATTTGTAAATAAAACTTAACTTATTAATAAAAAAAAAGTAAAAAACATCAGTCTTTATTAGATTTATATAACAAGATAATTATTTCTTTTAAATATTATTTTGCCATTTTTTGCTAAGAATTTCTAAGATTTACCTTTTTTGTCAAAGTATTGGCAAAATGCAATACTCCCTTTGAAAATGTTTACTCCCTTTCAAATTCAAAAATTTGAATGTATACTCCCTTTCAAATTCAAAAAAAATATTGCGCGTGGCGATAGGTTCTTAATACTTACAAATGAAATGAGGACATATTTTGTATATTATTTGTCTAAAATTTTTCCGTTTGCGGGGGTGGCTGCAGATTTTTTCGATGGGGGGGGGCAAATAAATTTAGGCTCCGCGTTGGTATTTCCCCCTCTGCCCCTGGAATTACTGCAAACTTCAATCTTTATGGCTCCTTGTGCCCATTTATTTATATTTTAAATATATGTTCCCATATATTTAACCCCACTTATTAACTCAGTTGAAAACTATATTAGGATAAAAAATATTGATAAGCTAGATTAATGATAGGCTGCTGATAAGCAGAAACACACTAAACACATTGAATGTAAAATTTTGATATTAATGTTGTAAATATTTTACTTTAAAATTTAGGAATATAGTCTGCTCTAGAATTTGTCAAATTGCAGTTTGAATTTTTTGAAAAGTGAAAGAGCTAATAATTTCAGTAGAAAATCTTGCGTCGTCATGCAAGGCAGGTGTGTCCCCCGTCCTGGATTTAATCTATGTCCTCCCCATAATTTTTCGTGGATTACCACCACTAATTGGCAGCCTTAGGAATCAAGGGCTCCGAAGGATTTCTAAGGCCGCAAATTTTCTTCAAATGGGAGTGCAGTTTTTGACTGTTGCAATGATTTCAAGGTTAGAGCATTATTCTATGCGTTATTTTGCACCTAATTTTAGCTAATTCACGTTGATTTTTATAAGGTTGTACTACTTTTTCTGACTTTTATTGCAAGAAAATTTTTATGCCTTGCCTTAAAAAGTAATTTTCAACAAAAGGTTCTTCATACAATCAAAAAGGAAATAGGGGAATTTACCCCCCCCCCCCTACCTTCCTTCATCCTGGGAATGTATTTGTGCTAGTCCAGAAAATACATGGACAATCGTTCCGTGAAAATTCAGAATCTTTAAAAATCTAGTCCAAATTAGCCAGTGGCGGATCCAGGGGGGGGGGGGGTGAGGGAGCCCCCTAGCGTAGTATAAAGTAGTGTAATATAATTAACTCAAGTTTGCGTTAATTAAACTTGCTCCTAACGCAAGTTTTTTTTTTTTTTTTTTTAAGAAAGAGCACCCTTGTCAAATATGTCCAATGAACAATTACGAGCCTCTAGCAAAGTCGAACAAGACCGCCGATTTTTACGAAAAATCAGGTTTTTGACGGAACTTCACATTTTTGTATGCTGACCAATTGTCCGCGTAGTGCAGTTACCTGATTTCCTGTCTTCAGCCGGTTGTACAATGCATGGTTGGGGGCAAATCATCCGACGCTTCCCCAGTTTCTCCAGGTACCCATTTAGAGCTGGGTTGGTTCTGGCTGAGCTTTCAGAATCACACCATTGACGCTCATTCCAAATCAAATGAACATAGATACCAGGACTCGAACGCCTGACCTCAGGGTTTCAAGTCCGGAGCGCTAACCAATCGGCTAGGACGGCTCAAATTAACATTAAAATCGAACAGAAATTATTCTGTAAATTAGGAAGATTGTCCCCTCTTCAACCCTCACCATTTATGTTAACGTTTTATAGTACCTTAATGAACGCATTTACAAGTGCAAAAAAGTAGTGAAAACAAAGTAGTTAAAAAGTAATGCAAAAAAGTAGTTTCAAAACAAATAAACATCGACACCAGGACTCGAACCCCTGTCCTCATGATTTCAAGTCTAGCGCTCTAACCATTCGCCTAGATTTTTCATGGATAGCGCAGATTAAAAAATTCTATAGATTCAAAATCCGATTCACAGCTTTACTTAATTCTTTTATTCTCTGGAAATGTTCAACATCATTAATTGTTTTGAATTTTTCTATTTGATTTCTATTCATCTTTCGCCCAAACTCCTATTCACGTCCGAGTACTCCGAGTCACAATGGTAAGTATTGATACATATTTATTCTTAAATGCTTTTTATTAAAAGCAGATATTATTACGTAAGCGGAAATTTTAAGTTTTAAGCGGAAACAAGAATAAATGCGTGTTTGGAATGCATAATAAGTGTTGCGTCAAGCATTTTAATTAAATTTTGAAATTGCTATTTTCTTTTAATAAAACCCAAAAAAAGGCATGACAACCAAATAAAATTGACGTGAATTACCTACAAATAAGTATAAAATTAACCCAAACAGTAAGCAGTATCTTAACCTTGAAATTCTTACTTTCTTAGAATAAAAAGAAATTAAAACGAAAAGAAATAATGTGCATAAACAATCACAAAGCAAAAAAAGGCTAAAGAATAGGCTAATATAGTAACTACAAGAAAACTAACATCCCTCCCACGCCCACCATTTCCCCAAACACATTCAATAAAAAATTTGAAATAGCCATTTTGTTCAACGTAGTTGAAAAGTCCGGAACTTATGTCTTTGAGGATGACAATCTCCCTACAGCTCTCTGCGCAAGGATTGTAAGTTACGCCCTGGGGGCATATGAGGTTTGCATAGAAAGCTTTCTCGTAGAAACTTTTAATCCTAATCTTGTAATTCGTAATACGTTTTTTTTCGAATAAAAAAAAAACAAACAAAACAATAAAAACTTAGGTTGAAATTAAGGGTGAATTATTTGAAGTAAAGGCTAAAATAGCGTAATGAATAAATTTAGTACATTACTATATGCTAAATGTATACAGTATTTACGTGCATTGGAGAAATTGGTGTAAATTTTAGGAGAATAAAATCATATTCATATCTTAGACTACTGCTATTACTACTAACAACTCACCGCAGTACCAACCCACCTGGAGTCAATACAGCTACGCAAGCTCCTCCTCCATTCCAATTTATTTAAAGCCTGCCTCTACATGATCCCATTCCTTTATGTTCTTCCTTGCGACCTACTACAAACCAATTCAGGGACGACCTGCTTTTTATTTGGCTTTAGATGAGTTAATTAAAAATTAACCTAACTTGCTACAATCTTTGTGTTTTCTATGGTTTCATATCCTCTCGGGTTTTCTTGGTGAAATTCCGGGGAATATCCAGGTTTTTTGTTGTCGTGGGGGGGGGGATAGAAAAACTTCAATTCTGCATCAAAATTTTTTATACGAACTTTTGTTACGTTTTTGCAAGTCAGAAAAATATTTGGAAGGGGGGGGGGGGGGTCAAACCCCCTATATTAGAAAAAATATTGGAAGGGGGGCCTTGATCATACTATTTGAACAGAAAGATATTACCTTATTCTAGGTAACTGGGAGCTAGCACATTGGGACAGCTGAAAAGACTAGAAATTGGTTTGAAAAGCCTTTATCAGCAATAATTTGCTGCCATTTTTTGGGAGCTCTTTTTTTGTGCATGTCAACCAAATTTTCAAGGCCATTGCAAATTTTACCAAGCAAATAATTTCCGTCAATATTGGAAAACAAACCACACTTAACAATAACTTGGATAATTATTGAAATGAATAACCATTAACAATAATTTGCTCCCAAATATCATAGATTAATACTATATGCTTGTACCTTTTGCCAGAATAATCCTACAGTTAGGAACATTGCTGTTCCAGCTTTCCACCTTCTCTAATTAAAAAAAAAAATGCCTTAAATCTTTCCTCTGATTGGTTCATTACAGTGTCTACGTACGTATTAAACTTGAACGTTCTGAAAGAATATTGTACCAGATTTTTCGAATTATTTTTTTTTCTAAGATATTGCTCGTATTATCATATTATATTGCTCGTACAATTATTATTATATTGGACGTTATTAAGATGTGAGTTTTGTTTATAGTTTTTTTCCTTTTCTTAATATGTTTTGTTTAATTTAGTTTGTTTGATTTTTTTTTATCGTTGATAAAGGTGTGAAGCCGAAACATTCAGAATTTGTATTATTTACTGTTTTTTTTTTGTCCGCTGTCTTGTTTTGAAATATTTAATTTCATCTGTATGATTTTGTAAATGGAAATGCTTTGTTGTCTAGGAAATTATTTATTTACGTTAGCCTTTTTGTGAATGACTTTTAATGCCTTTGAAACCCTTTTTGGTCATTTTTAAAAGACAATTTTAACAGAGATAATTTAAAGAAATGGTGCCTAAAATCTTCAGTCTGATTGGTTAATTCATAAAGTTTACGCGAGAAAGTAGGACATTGCTCCTAAACCCCAAAAAACTAAAGTTTTAAAATTCTAGACGTTATGACGGTTAGTGGTTCTGACGGATTTTTTTTTGTCAATGTTATGACGGATTTTGTAGACGAAATGACAGTTAGATGATATGACGCCTTCCCGCTCAACTCTCCAAATTACGGATGATATATATTATTGAAGTTGATTTTGTGCGTAGTTTGGATTTATCCTCAAGTGTGACTATAATTTTCCCGGGCATAACTATGCTCAGACCTGGTTTTAGCCGCTTGTTATAATCGATGCAGCATCCGTCTTGATAGTGACTTAGTATCACAACGTCTGCAACTGTTTTTCACCCACCTAAAAAGGTCATCATTTTTGATTGTGTCAATTTTGAAAACGTGTTCAATTTGTCCTCAGACAGCTTCCAAATTTTATCTTCTATACGAATTTAGTGTTGGTCCAATCTTAGATAGAAAATTAGCCTTTAAATAGGTGTTTAGATTTAAATAGGTTAAAAAAGGCTGAATAGATGCAGATTCAGTTATTCAACAATAACACAGGGACTCCTAGCTAGGGAAACGCTTGAACACTTGCCCCTTAGGGGGGGGAGGTCGTGGAGTCCGACTGATGATTTCTGGTGTGGTTTTAGGAGTATATTTTCTACATTACACTTCAGCAAAATCTCTTAGCGTAACTTAGATTGTGCAAGAGGGCGTTATAAAATCCAGGGGGATTTGGACCTGAAAAAAGGACTGACAGCCCCTGATCTAGTAAAATATACTCAAACTGACATTGGATTATTTGGCCTATGGAAGGTGCTCAAATCGTAAGGTTAAATTTTACTTTTTTTTCAGGCATTCGAGGTTGAAATCAAACAGGTTCAGACTTACAGGAGATTCGTTAACATACGACAGATGGCTCGTCACGGCTGTTGATGGCGATGCCACTCTTGCATGTGCCTTTGTTGAAGCCTCCATTGATTCTGGATGGAAACCCATTTTGATTGGGAATGCCTCTTGTTGCCAGTACGATTTTTTATTTTTTTTGCTTTGCTTTTTCTTCTATTTTTACTTATTAGTACATACCAAGACACGTGGTCCCATGAACTAATTAGCAATGCGCCAATAGTGGAATCAGTCCTTTGGCTGGTGAATAATAATAAGGTTAACAATCAAGCATGATTTTCCACCACTACTAAGAGCCCATTGTAGCACCAAGCCACATGAGGCTGCTTATTTCCCTCTTCGATCTAAATCTATTCAAAGCTTTACTCTTTGTTCAAAAGTTTCCCTTAAATCTCCCTTTCACCTCTAATTTCCCCTAAATCCTATCTTATGACCTCCTCCCACCTCGATCAGGGGACATGCTTTTCGTCTAACGGTTAAAAAGTGCTACCTTCCATGCGCAAACGTGGTCTAGTCATCTTAATATGTCTTCCATTATAGCCCTACATCGATGTTCTTCAGCCACATGAGGCCCACATAGCTGCTTATTCCCCTCCTCGATCTAAATCTATTCAAAGCTTCACTCTTTGTTCAAAAATTTCCCTTAAATCCCCCTTTCACCTCTGATTTCCCCTAAATCCTATCTTATGACCTCCTCCCACCTCGATCAGGGGGACATGCTTTTCGTCTAACGGTTAAAAAGTGCAATCTTCCATGCGCAAACGTGGTCTAGTCATCTTAATATGTCTTCCATTATAGCCCTACATCGATGTTCTTCAGGTATAATGCTTCCCAAGGCCGTACCCAGTGAGGGAGGGGGGGTTAGGGGGGTTTGAATCCCCTTCCCGAAATGTTTGTTTGCCTCGTAAAAACGTAGCAAAAATGGATAAAAACAAATTTTGTATTGTTTTTTTGAGTTTTTTTCGTGTAAACTCCCCCCCCCCCCCCGATGAGTAAAACCCTCTCCGAAAAAAAATCCTGGGTACGGCCTTGATGCTTCCCAGTAGGTGCCATATCAAATCATACTTTAGGCATAATAATCAGCATAATTAAGTCGGGTGACCTTATAAAAGAAGAAAAATAAAATGGTATACATTTTTCCTATGTAATTTTTTGTTCTTGAAGTGATCTTAACCAAGACGGGTTATTTACAGGCAGTTCAACTCAGAACTGCCTGTAAATATTGATATATGCCGTGTAACAAATCAAATTCATCAGAAATGGCCGTAACACGAAGCAAAAATTAAGTGAAAACCTTACCTGGAACAGGATTCTTCGCTTTCAGTATGAAAAAATATACAGTACTGGTGGCAGAGTTATTATAAAAATGCATGGGCGTCGTTTGGGGGTGGCAAGGGGGGTAGTTGCCCCCCCCAATAATGTGGAGAAAAAATATTATGCATCCTATGCCCTTTGACTATCCAAATATGGATCGTTCTTGCCCCCCCCCCCCCCCCCCCAACAAAATGCTGGAGATTCGTTCCTGTAGAAATGAAGGGTATTTGGTAATTTTTTGAAATTGCAAAAAGAATATTAATGTAAATATTTTTTTTAATATTTGAAAATGACAACTGCGGGTGTTCTTCCCCTGAGAGATAAAACATGCTCAAACGTCTGATAAGTTAGTGTCAATGTTCCGATCGTGGCTGAATAAACAACTCTGCGGTCTAGTGTAGTCATGTGTTCTGATGAAAGTTGAAGAACTTTCCACGCCACCGAGGAAACAAGAATAGATATCTGTGACTGTGACTAAAGGTGTGACTAAAGGTGTGATAAGCTGTGACTAAAGGGGCTATTCGCAATAAGCTGAACTTTTACAGCAAAGAAGTGACAGTCATGAAAATCCAACAGAAAGCAAAGTTGCTTTTTAAGACCGAATAGGTTTTCTAAGAGTTCAAATATTTTGAAATTTTTGAAAATTGGCCATACTTCCGTTGTTCTAATCAATTTTTTCAGTAAACTAATATTATTAAGAGGTCTCAGTTACGAATCCGTTTCCAAAGATATCATTCTTTTTCATTAAGTAATTAATTTTCGAAATGAAGCAAACAGTGAAATTCTTAAAGCTAGGAGTGCATTAATCCGGATTGGGTTCCAAAACCCATTAGCGAGGAACACTTTCAACTAGCAGCCATGTCTAGCCAATTTTTGTCTTTTTTGCAAATGTCTGTCTGGCAACTGTCGTCTAGCCGCTAATCGCAGATGAATTTTGTCAATTAACATTGCTTGACTTATTTACGAGAAATACTAATTTTAGCAGATCCGAAATGGAAGCTAATTGAACATTTAAGAACTTTAATTCCGGCGGGATCAGACGATTGTCTGCCTGGCACGAATGGATCCTGGAATCACTCCCGACGATCACTTTAATTTATCGGCTGTACCTTTCCCGACAAGTTTCAGCCAGTCTTTTTCCCATCTCCGACCATGCATCCAATTGTCTCCCCATTTTTATAGGTCCTTCTTGAATTTTTTCTAAAGATTCTTCTTCACTCCACCATTTTGTCGTCTCCACGAAGGCGTTGGCTTGCAAATTAGAACGTCTAGACAAATCGCACGTTCGGGGTGACGCAGGGTGTAGCCAAGGAGCTTGAGGCAATCTTCTTTGGTGGCTAGGGAAAACTTTTTAGTCTCGATGCAACTAATTCTTATCTCGTTATTGGGAATTCCAGACCACATACTAGTGCGCAGTACATAACATGATCGAACGTGCAGCTGTGCTTGAACGCTTACAAGCTTGTTCCTCTTCTACCTAGAATGGCCACGACTTGCAAATGTGCAATAGTGCAGCCCGAATGACTGCTGCATAGCCTCTGACTTTTGTTTTTGTTGAGATCTTAAGTACATCCTAGACTGTCAATCATTTTGATCAAAAACATCCGTCAATCAATTGATTAAAGCTTGATTGACCGTCTAGGAACCTGTTTGATGCTTGAGTTAAGCGTTGATGGTGATTGATGGAAACTTTGAATCACTCAATCGGTTCTTAGACGGTCAATCATACTTTAATCAATTGACTGACGGAAGCTTTTGATCAAAATGATTGACAGTCTAGGGTGTCCTATAGGGTGTCCTAGGGTGTCCTGGCCCATAGAGCTTGTTTCAACTGGTAAAATACTAAAGCGCAAGCTACTTTGTTCAAACTTGCACTGTTCCAATATTCGTCCATACGAAGAACTATTTTTGGTGAGAGGTAGGATATCTACCGCGCGAAGTAAATTTTTAAGAACCAGGCTTAATAGGGAAGAACGCCTTTTTTGACAAAAAATGGTGCTTTTTTCACTTAAATATACTCCAGTTTGACCAGAGTGCCAATCTCATGGTGAACATGTGTGCAATTCTTTGCGGAAACTCTCGCAGTTTTCTCCAAAGTTCGTGCAGCCAGAATTGCTGCCAAAGTTTTTTACTTTAGCATAGGTTGGAAAAATTTTCTGAAACAAGGACTGCCACCTCGTGAATACTTTCACTTGGCTTGTGCTGTATTTTTTTTCCTTACCTTCTTTTGAGAGATTTTGGCGAGAATCAGTAAAGCGTTCACCGCTGTTGGTGCCAAAATCAAATTGGAATACTATTGTTAGCAAAAAAGGCCAAAAAAGCTAATTTCAACTGGTTTGATAACCTAAATTGGAACTTGTTTTAATCTTTTCTTGTGCACAATTGACTTTGTTTAGTTGCTAGCATATTTGCAAATATTATTAAGAAAACAACTCAGTAAGCATTTCATTTAGGGTGGCCTACGTTTACCCCCCCCCCCCCCAGAAATACCCCCTGCGGAAAATAACCCTGCAGAAAATGCACCCCCTCCCCACAAAAAATACCCACTGGAAAATACCCCCCGGAAAATAACCCCTGCGGAAAATGCCCCCCCCCCCCCGGAAAGTTATCCCCCCCCCCCATGGAGTATATAGAAAAATAGAAACTGAAGGAGTCTAGTTGAAAAAAAATGTAAATATTTTTGTTTCCATGAAAAAGACTATCAGAGGCTATAGCGTTGCCTATAGTAAAGGCCATTCGGCCCCAATGTTTTATCATTATTTATTTTTTTTTTCCTAGAGGCACTTCATATAGAAGGGGTCGTCGTAGAAACTTCAAATGGGGCTCATTCAATTGGAAATCGAGAGTTCTAGTGCCCTTTTAAGGGTCAAAAGTGATTGAAAGGCAAATAACACCCCTTCCACGCGCACCAGTTCCCCAAACATATTCAATTAAAATTTTGAGATAGCCATTTTGTTCAGCGTAGTTGATTTCCTGATAGAAATTATGTTTTTGAGAGGATATTCCCACACAGCCATCAGGGCAAGGGTTGTAAGTTATGCCCTGGGGGCATATAAGGTTTTTATAGAAAGCTTTGTCGTAGAAATTTCAAAAAAGACTCATTCTATTGGAAATTCAAAGGGCTAGTTCCCTTTTTAATAGTGGAAAGTGACTGGAGGGCAACTAACCCCCCTCTCACGCCCACCTTTTCCCCAAACACATCCAATCAAAATTTTGAGATAGTCATTTTGTTCAACGTAGTTGAAAATTCAGTAAATTAGTTCTCTGAGGATAACAACCCTCCCCCCCCCCCACAACCCTTAGGGCAAGGGATGTAAGTTATGACCTGGGGGCATATAAGGTTTTTATAGAAAGCGTTGTCGTAGAAACTTCAGAAAGGGCTCATTCGATTGGAAATTTAAATGGCTAGATCCCTTTTTAATAGTCAAAAGTGATTGCAAGGCAACTAACACCCCTTCCACTCCCACCATTTCCCCAAACATATCCAATCAAAATTTTGATATAACCATTGTGTTCAAAGTAGTTGAAAGGTCTGGAAATTAGATGCTTGAGCAGGATACTCCCCCACAGGGGGGGGGGTAGGGTTATAAGTTCAGGGCAAGGATTATAAGTTATGCCCTGGGGACATATATAGTTCTTATGGAAGGAATACTCGTATAAACTTCATAGAGGGCTCATTTGATTGGAAATTAAAAGTTCTAGTTCACTTTTTAAGCGTCAAAAGATAAACCAGCTTCCCCCCAAACCCTTTTTTACCCAAATTCATCTGATTACAATTTTGAGATAACTATTTTGTTAAAAATAGTTCAAAGATCATTTAACAAAAATTCCTGTGTCGACAAAACCCCCCAGGGCCCGGGAACAGGCGTTGTAAGTTATGCCCTGGGGGCATATATGGTTCTTATGGAAGGGATGCTCGTATTAAATTCAAAGAGGACTCATTTGATTGGAAAATGAAAGTTCTAGTTCACTTTTCAAAAGTCAAAAGAGATTGGAGGGCAACTAGCCCCCCCCCCCCTACGCCACTTTTTCTCCAAATGCATCCTATAAAAATTTTGAGATAGCTATTAAGTCAAAAATTGCTAAAAAGTCCGATAACAAATACTCAGGTGTCGTCACAACCCCCCAGGACCCGGGGGAAGGTGTTCTAAGTTATGCTCTAAGAGCATGTATTGTTCTTATAAAAGGGATGCTCGAATAAACTTCATAGAGGGCTCATTTGATTGGAAATTGAAGTTCTAGTTCACTTTTTAAGAGTCAAAAGAGTTACGGGCAACTAGCCCCCCCCCCACACCCTTTTTTCACCGAACCCATCTGCTATAAATTTTGAGATAGCCAGTTTTTTTTTGAAAATTGTTCAAAAATAAAATGACAAAAACTCCCGCCAGGGCCCGGGGGATAGGCGTTGTAAGTGTTGTCCTGGGGGGGGGGGGGTATATGGTTCTTATGAAAGAGATGCTCGTATAAACTTCAGAGAGGGCTCATTCGATTGGAAATTGAAAGTTCGAGTTCAATTCTTAAGAGTCAAAAGATATCCGAGGGCAACTGTCCCCCCCACACACCCTTTTCCCCCAAGCTTAACCGATCAAATTTTTATAATAGTCATTTCATTAAAAATAGTTCAAAGGTCAGATAAGAAAGTTCCTGTGTTGACGCAACCCCCCAGAGCCCAGAGGCAGGCGTTATGAGTAATGCTCTAGGAACATATATAGTTCTTATGGAAGGGATGCTCGTATAAACCTCGGAGAGGGCTCATTTGATTGGAAATTGAAAGTTCTTGTTCACTTTTTAAGAGTCTAAAGAGATCAAAGGGCAATTAGCCCCCCCCCTCCACGTCCTAAATGCATTAGATAAAAATATTTTAGAGTTCAGATAACAAAAAACTCAGGTGTCGACCCAGCCCCTCAGGGCCCGGGGGTAGGCGTTGTAATTTATGCCCTGGGGGTATATATGGTTGTTATGGAAGGGAAGATCGTATAAACTTGATAGAGGGCTCATTTGATTGGAAATTGAACCACCACCCCCCAGGGCTCGGGGTAGGCGTCGTAAGTATTCTGGGGGCATATATGGTTCTTATGGAAAGTATACTCGTATAAACTTCGGAGAGGGCTCATATGATTGGAAATTGAAAATTCTCGTTCACTTTTTAAGAGTCAAAGAGAGATCGGATGGAAATTAGCCCCCCTCTCTACGCCCCATTTTCCTCAAACGCATCCGATAAGAACTTTGAGAGGGCCGTTTTTTCTAAATAGTTCAAAGGTCAGATAACAAAAATCCGGTGTCGACACAACCCCCCAGGGCCCGGGAGTAAGCGTTGTAAGTTATGCCCTGGCGGTATATATGGTTGTTATGGTAGGGATACTCGTATAAAATTCATAGAGGACTCATTTGATTGGAAATTAAAAGTTGTAATTCACTTTTTAAGAGTTAAAAGTGATTGGGGGGGGGGGTTGCTAGCCTCACCCCAAACTCAATTTATTTTTTCCCAGAGGCACTTCATATAGAAATGGTCTTCATATAAACTTTAAAGGGGGCTTATTCGATAGGAAATCGAGAGTTTTAGTGCCCTTTTTAAGATTCAAAAGTGATCAGAGGGCAACTAGCCCCCCCCCCCCAAAGCCCATTTTCACCAAATACATCTGATAAAAATTTTGAGGTAGCCATTTTGTTAAAAATATTTCAAAGATCATATAACAAAAACTCCTTTGCGTATGGCCACTTCGTTAAAAATAGTTCAAAGGTCAGATAAGAAAAACTCCTGTGTCGATACAACCCCCCAGGGCCCGGGATAGGCTTTTTAAGTATTGCTCTGGGGGCATATACGGTTCTTATGGAAAATATGCTCGTATAAACTTCAGAGAGGGCTCTTATGATTGGAAATTGAAAATTCTCGTTCAATTTTTAAGAGTCAAAAGATATCCGAGGGCAACTGCCCCCCCCCCCCCCCCACACACACCCTTTTTTCTGCAAGCCCATCCGATGAAATTTTTATAATAGCCATTTCATTAAAAATTGTTCAAAGGTCAGATAAGAAAATTCTTGTGTTGACGCAACCCCCCAGAGCCCAGAGGCAGGTGTTATGAGTAATGCTCTAGGAACATATATAGTTCTTATGGAAGAGATGCTCGTATAAACCTTGGATAGGGCTCATTTGATTGGAAATTGAAAGTTCTTGTTCACTTTTTTAGAGTCTAAAGAGATCGAAGGGCAATTAGCCCCCCCTCCCCTCCACGTCCTAAATGCATCAGATAAAAATAGTTCAAAGTTCAGATAACAAAAAACTCAGGTGTCGACCCAGCCCCCAAGGGCCCGGGGGTAGGTGTTGTAAGTTATGTCCTGGGGCTATATATGGTTGTTATGGAAGGGATGCTCATATAAACTTGATAGAGGGCTTATTTGATTGGAAATTGAACCCTACCCCTCAGGGCCAAGGGTAGGCGTTGTAAGTATTCTGGGGGCATATATGGTTCTTATGGAAGGTATACTCGTATAAACTTCGGAGAGGGCTCATATGATTGGAAATTGAAAATTCTCGTTCACTTTTTAAGAGTCAAAAGACATCGGATGGAAATTAGCCCCCCTCTCTACGCCCCATTTTCCTCAAACGCATCCGATAAGAACTTTGAGAGGGCCATTTTTTCAAAATAGTTCAAATGTCAGATAACAAAAACTCCGTTGTCGACACAACCCCCCCCCAGGGCCCGGGAGTAAGCGTTGTAAGTTATGCCCTGGCAGTATATATGGTTGTTATGGAAGGGATACTCGTATAGAATTCATAGAGGACTCATTTGATTGGAAATTAAAAGTTGTAATTCACTTTTAAGAGTTAAAAGTGATTGGGAAATTGCTAGCCTCACCCCACACTCAATTTATTTTTTCCCAGAGGCACTTCATATAGAAAGGGTCTTCATATAAACTTCAAAGGGGGCTTATTCGATAGGAAATCGAGAGTTTTAGTGCCATTTCTAAGATTCAAAAGTGATCGGAGGGCAACTAGCCCCCCCCCAAGCCCATTTCCCCCAAATACATCTGATAAAAATTTTTAGGTAGCCATTTTGTTAAAGATATTTCAAAGATCATATAACAAAAACTCCTTTGCGTACGGCCACTTCATTAAAAATAGTTCAAAGGTCAGATAAGAAAAACTTATGTGTCGAAACAACCCCCCCCCCTAGAGCCCGGGGTAGGATTTTTAAGTATTGCTCTGGGGGCATATACGGTTCTTATGGAAAATATGCTCGTATAAACTTCGGAGAGGGCTCATATGATTGGAAATTTTAAATTCTCGTTCAATTTTTAAGAGTCAAAATAGATCGGAGGGCAAATAGCCCCCCTCTCCGCGCCCTATTTCCCTCAAACCCATCCGATAAAAACTTTGAGAGAGCCATTTTTCCAAAATAGTTAAAAGGTCAGATAAACAAAACTCCGGTGTCGACACAACCCCCCAGGGTCCGAGGGCAGGCATTGTAAGCTTTTTCCTTTGACCATATGTGGTTCTTATAAAAGGGATGCTCGTGTAAACTTCAGAGAGGGTTCATTTGGATGGAAATTAAGAGTTTTAGTTCATATTCTCAGAGTTAAAAAGATCGGAGGGCAACTAGACCCTCCTGCCCTCCACGCCTTTGGGTATACCGGATGGATAAACCCATCCTATAAAAATTTGATGTGACCATTTTGTTAAAAATAGTTCAACCATCAGATATTAAAGCTTTTGGGTCGACACAACCCCCCAGGGCCCAGGGCCAGGCTTTGAAAACTATACTCTGGGGATATATATAAATATATATATATATATATATATATATATATATATATATATATATATATATATATATATATATATATATATATATATATATATATATATATATATATATATATATATATATAATATATATATATATATATATATATATATATATATATATATATATATATATATATATATATATATATACATATATATGGTTTTTATAGAAGAGAAGCTCATATAAACTTCAGAGAGGGCTCATTTGATTGAAAATAGAAAGTTCTAGTTGACTTTTAAAGAGTCAAATGAGACCGAAGGTTAATTACCCCCCCCCACGTACTTTTCCCCCAAACTCATCCGATAAAAATTTTGAGAAGCTATTTTATTTAAAATAGTTCAAACATCAGATAATAAAAACTCTGCGGTTGACATAAACCCATTTTTTCACTTTGATATTGTTACTTTGATACCAGTTTTGATGCTTTGATGAACACTTAATTTTTTTTAAAGTTTGATTTTGAAATAAAAAATTCTTAAAAACTTGAAAATTTTTGCAATCAAAAACGAACAAAAATTAATTAAAAAAAACTTTCCAAAAAATAAGTTTTTCAAAGAAAAGTAAAGGCAATTTTAAACTTAAGCTCAGCAGATACAAATACCTGTTAAAATTCAAACTCAAAATGATTATAAATTACTATTAAAGAATAAATGAAGCCCAAAACGAACAGAAATTAAAAAAACAATTATAGCAAAAAAGATACAACAAGCAATAATATAAATAAGTAGATTTTAAAGCGAGTAATGCTTAGATTGAATATGAAAATCAAGCTTGAAACGAAAAAAAATATTTTGCTATTGAAGCATAAATGAAGCTTAAAACGAACAGAAATTAAATAAACAATCAATGCAAACAAACATACAATAGATATTAATGTAAATTAATAGATAAATCTTCAAACGAGTGAAACTTAAATTGAATATGCAAATCAAGCTTAAAACGAACAAAAATTACTACAAACAAAAGTTTGGGTATCACCTCCTTCTCTCACTGTAAAAGTCTAAAACCTACTGTGTCATTGGTACTTTACTGAAAACTATATGTGTCTTGAACAGTCTTGGAAAGTATAAACAAACTTCAAATTGAATATTTGATGTATAATGATATTGATGTTGAAAGATCCATCCGTTCAAGAATTTAATTCACTGGTAATTTATTTTTATTTTCAGTGCTGTAAGAGCTGGAAAAGAAAATATTTGTAATATAAATCGTTTTCAGTTAAACGCCAATGACGCAGTAGGCTTTTGGTGTTACAGTTAAGGAAGGAGTCAGTATCCAAACACTTGTTTGTTGTGAAACTATATTCGTCTTGAACAACTTTAAATAGAGCTAATAAATTAAACTGAATATTTTATGTATAATGATATTAAATGCTGAAAGTTCATCAGTTCAAAATGTTACTATAATTTTAATGTTTATTTTCAATATTAAGTACAAAAGAAAATATTTGTCATAAAATTGGTTTTCAGTAGAGCGCCAATGACGCAGTGACAATTAAAAAAACGTTGGTCTTTCACTGACCTGTGTTGTCTTGTACATAATATATAGATGTAATCTAGGTCATTCAATAATTGTATGAGTATGTTATTTTTAGGGGCACCCAAGGCTTATAGATTTATTGTTTCCTCAAGATTTTTCACCTGCTAGAAGAGAAAATATTTTTGGGTAAAAATGCCCAAGTTTTTCGCGTTTCCTTGGGCAAATAGGCCGAATATTTTGAGCAAAAATGCTGTTTTTCGCTGGAACAGCAAAAACGACCCAAATTTGCAAATGTTTCACAATTAAAAAACGTTGGTCTTTCACTGAACTATCTCGTCTTGTACATAATATAGAGATATAATCTAGATTATACAATAGTTGTATGAGTATGTTGGTTTTAGGGGCACCTAAGGCTTAAATATTTATTCTGTCCTCGATATTTTTCACCTGCCAGAAGAGAAAATATTTTTGGGCAAAACTGCCCAAGATTGCGAAGTCTTTTTCTATCACAATCACATATACAAACAAATCATCGAACTAATTGGTTTTTACACAATATGGGAACGAATCAAGGTTTCTTGGTCAAAGAGGTTTCTTGTATGACGAGCTCAGGGACTGAAGGAATCGATTGACACAGGAGTTTCCTAGAGTTTAAGGGATAGTCTGCAACAGGAAAATTGATTGCTTTGATATATTCCAGGAGAAGCGGCTCACCCAAAACAGCCAAAATTTGCGAATCTCATTCCTCACAATTACAAAAACGTTGATTTTACACTGAACTGTTAGGTCTTCTACATAATGTCGAGAAGCAATCTAGGCTACAGAAGGGTTGTATGAGTTAGGCTGGGGATTTTTCTTAACCCTTAAGGCTTTTTTGAGGGTGCAAAGTGTTTAGGGATTTTGTTGTTTGCTCAAGTATCTTGATCAGTCATACCATTTGAAAATATTGATACTTTTTTGGTGATAACAAAAAATTGTTCCAATTTTTTACCCATTCATTTGGAGGAATTTTACATCCTCTGTTCTGGTGAAACTTTTCAATGGGCATCCAGATGTTTTTTTTTCCTTGGAACCCTGTATGTGGATTATAAATTTATTTTTAATTGAAAAAATGCCAGTTTTTTATCTAGATAGTTGAATATTAAACATTTAGGTTTTTCCAATAGCCCATGTGTTTAAAAGAAAAGCTGCTAAAAGACTTGAATAATAAACATTTAGAAAAGGCAACGTTTTTGGTCAAAAATGAATAACTTGCTTCTAAAATTATAATGAATAGATAAATAAAACGTCACGATTTATTAAAAAAACGTAAGGAATACAAAATTTAACCAGTTGAATTATTGAATAATCAGATACAATTATTATCGGGCCTGTCGATTCTAAGTAACAGAGTCTGAGTTTTAGTAAATTTTTGCTGAATGGAGCCGGAGTAACAGTAATAATGTTAAGACCCTTTGGAGTCGGAGTTATAGAAACATATAAAGGCAGGAGTCAAGCCAAACACTCTTAAATACTACTAAAAAGATGCAATAGTAAACACAATTAATATTGCAGGCTAATTATAGACTACAATTAGCCTATAGTATCACTTTTCTGCATTTCCCTCATTAATATGAATTTCTCTAATTAATTTCTGAAGTAAACTAGCAGGAATGTTGATGTCGGAGTTCTTACTTCTGTGAACAAAATGTTAGGATTCGGAGCTGGAGTCGGAACAATTATGTTTAAAGTTTCAGGAGTAGTAGATAAGTTGGATTCGGTGGTAAAGTGGACCGACTCCACAGCCTTGATTACTATATAGCCTACTAGAAATTAAATTAAAAATTAAAATTTCAGTTTTTAAAAAAAACTTAGTTTGCTGCTGACAACATTTCAGTTCGTGCGATTGGGATTAGTTCTAAAAATTATTCTATTATCTTAGAATTTGGTAATATCTTTTTAGGATCGTGCCAAGACTGTACCCAGGGATAGGGATTTCAGCCCTAAACCCTCCCTCCCGAAGGTGAATGACAACATACGATGACACACTTTTGGCCATTTAATTGGTAAAAACACCAAAATATAATTTTCCATGTTTGAACCGAAACTTTGCAAAGATTTTGAATCTGTTTGGAAAAGGACCACTTGGCCCGTGGCCCACTTTCATTCATTTTTGGATGCTTAAGTCAGTTTTCTTGGAGGTTTAAAAATAAGCCTACGTTTGTTTTTCTATTTATGCCTGAATGCTTAAGGCAAACGAGTATTTCTCATTACAGAGATTACACTCAGTCAGCAGTTTTCATTAAAAGGCGACGAATTTTTATAGATAATTTAGTTTTAATAATAGTTAAGCTATTAATGTATATAATTATATTTAATATTTATAGTTTTTATTATATAATAATTATGGTATTTAATTATCTAATTTATTATATATAATTATATTTATATTAATTACAAATTATAATATAGATATTACAAACATACATAAGTTTATGTGCAATTTTGCCCCAAGGCTGGTGGATCGAGTTGAAACTTTTAGGGATTTTTTTTTCTCTTGTCCTCATTAAAAATAACAAGTTGATTTTATCTGAGCTCCCCCCCCCTCTCTATCTCTCTGCACTTGTCCCTGCTGTCACCAATAGAATTTGTCAGATAGCACCCATAGCTAGCCATTTTTTTCACTATAAATATAGTGGCCATTCTTATCTTCGTATTGTTAAAACTGGAAAATTAGGGGGTTCACCCCCTAGTCAATACCTTACTCTTTAAGCTAAAGTTCGATTTTTGTTCCAATTCTTCAAAAATGACCCCTTAATCACAAAGACCGTTAATTAGAATAAATAGCTCTTATGAAAGTACTAAAAAATCTTTGGCTTAAAGAGCAAGGTTATTGACAAGGGGTGAACCCAATCATATACGTAATATTTTCTGTTCGTTTTAAATTTTGATGTTGCTCCTTACTTTCAGTTGAAATTTTTTTTTTTTAATTTAATTTCTGATCTTTTTTTTAAATAATGCTGGGAATTCCGGCGCCACCTTCATAGTAATGTCCCTTCCCCCATGAAAATTTTCTTCATGGAAAGATCCTCCCACATAACAGCCAGACACATTCGTTTAGTGGTTGATCCTGGGGGGGGGGGGGTGCACAGCAAGCATTCATTAAAAAGGATTTTTTTTTATTACGAAGAAAAAACGAGGACAATTCCATTCAGTGAAGAAAAGAAGAATAGTACGGAAATACTTTAGTCAAGACCTTCCCTGAACCATCCTCAGCACAGAAATGGAAGAAAAAAAAAGAGAAAAGTCAACTGGACAAAATAAAACAGACAAAACAAAAATAAAGTATTAAAAACAAAAACTAAAATAAAAGAAGTAAATATTTGTAGAGTTACATTTATTTTCAGGTTTAGCCAGTGTGGTCTAAGGAATTATTTATGAAATAGCGAGTCTTATCTTTGTAAATGCTTGCTTGAGAGGGCCCTCACGGAATACCAACTTTTACTTATCAAATAAGAAGATGAATTTCTTGAGGATGAGAATCAAAACTTTATGGAATTTTTTCATAGACCACACTGCCTTTCTATTATGAACAAATAAAAGTTCAAAAAAGGGACGGACAGTGAAAACGATATTCGTTTGTCTGCTGACGACGATCACTGGTTTATGTGATCGAAAAATCCAGATTTTTCTGTATCTGTTTTGACTGTCAAATACTAGGACTTATCCCCATTTGAAATTGTATTTGTTCGAATCAAAACTGACAGTAGACTTTTTACTGGAAAGGGAAAAAGTAGGTTTTTGCAAATAGCCTATTTGTTTCTTATTTCCAGATTAATCACAACGAACAACAGAAGAGAAAGCGTCACACCTAAATCATTCTACAAAAAGCAAAGTGACAATCTACATGTATTAAAGTTTTTTATTACTTTAAAAAGCAAAGTTGTGACAAGGAGTTAAATTTTATCGTAAAGAGCAAGGTATTGAGGAGGGAGCAGCCTCTTCGATATAACGGAATAATTTCTTTTCGTTTTAATCTTGCTCCTTATTTTCAATTGAAAAAAACTTGTTTTTTTTTTTTATTTTTAAGCTTCCATATTTTCTAGTTTCAAAAGATTTTGCCTAACTCTTGATTCTGATTGTTCAGTTATAATCTTGATACTTGAAAATTGACCTTTTATTTACGCTGTGGCAAAGAGTCGAAGATAAGCTCACAGCATTTAACAATACGGTGCTTTCACACCACGCCGTAGAACCTTTCACACTAACGAAACTTAAAACTTTACACCACGTTATGTAATCTTACGGAACAAACTTTGTCCGTAACGCATGCAGTGTCAAGTAGACTCGAGCTCTAAATAGAATTGTGTTCGTGATCAAAAAATTGATCAGAAATATTGAAATCGATACATCGATTATCGAATATCGAAAGTGAAAATAACAGTATATCGTTTAATTCAAACTCTACATAGAATTGTGTTCGTGATAAAAAAATTGATCAGAAATATCGAAATCGATATATCGATTATCGGAAGTAAAAATATCGATATATCGATATATTGGTTAATTAAGATATGGCCCAGCACCAGTGTCAAGACTCGAGCTCTACATAGAATTGTTTTTGTGATCAAGAAATTGATCAGATATATCAAAATCGATATATCGATTATCCAAAGTAAAAATATCGATATTTTGATATTTCGTTTAATTATGATATCACCCAGCACTAGTGTCCAGACTCGAGCTCTACATACAAACAATTGTGCGTTATGTCAGTTTATGTTGTGTCATGGAATAGTCAACGTAGTAGCACTAAATTGGAATGAGATATAATTAAAAATTTTAAATAAATGAATAAACTTTTCTTAGAAAGTCTTCCATGTTTGATCAGAGCTTGGATCTTTGTGTCCATTCAAGACAAAACTAACTTTCGTCTTCAAACCATTGAGGTCCACATAGTGCAGTACCTTTTCCGATACACTGGCCTCGATATTAATTTTCCCTAATTAATGGGAATGCTAAGCAGTTTGTGCTTATTTTAAATTTTAGTCTCGTATTTGTTTCGTTATAATTAATAATCTTATTTCCTTAATTAAATGGTTACTTTTTTTAGAAAGCAGCCTTGCGTTGGCCTAGACGAAAATAAGCTCTCGACAGCTCCATATGAAATTGCACGTTTCTTAAAAGGAGACATCCACCTTGCCAAACGTAATGTTGCTTATCTGCATGCCATACAACACGGGGCCCGTCACATATTCGATGCCTACCACGCCCTCTACAAGCCCCTTAATATATCAGCAGGGGCTCTGAAAAAGGAGCTCTACCGACATCTGCACAACCTAACTCTGGCTGTGTCAATTGGCCTAGTGGCAGAAAAAACCTTTTTTGAAGCGTGTATCCAACCCTTATGCTCATTTTGGAAGGCCGGATGTGTGGGCCGTCGGTTTTAAGAAAACACAAACGAGAGATGTGAATAATTTCAAATATCATATTTGTGAAGTCCGACCGCCGTCTATTGAAAAGGTAACCCTTTACTTTTATTTATCTATAAATACCCGATAAAGCAAAAAAACTTTGAAATTTAGTAAAGGTCCGTCTTAATTGGTGTAATAATGGTCATAACGGTCATAAATGATATTGTGTCTGACTTTAACCCTCTGATGGCTTGTCACATGATTTGGAACACTCTCCTGGAATCTGCACAAGGCTGCCACTCGTTTGGTATATTCAAAAAGTATGTTAAAGAATTTCTGGCTAATAATTAAGTTTTCCACGGTTTTCCGAAGAATTGAGGAAGGTCTCCGGATTGGGTCTGCTATTTATTTGTAAAGCTGGAATCATGTACTACTCCCCTGCCTAGCTTGGATTTTTTTTTTTTTGGGGGGGGGGGGTTGCTTGGGTTGGTGAAGTGAGTGCATTATTTAAAAAATGTTGAGTGGGTGTATTTGCTTCATTTTTCGTTTTGTTTCTTCCCTGTTTTTTCCTGGCCATAGAGCCTTACGCGGAAGACTAAGTTGAAGTATTTTGTTGTTTATGTATGTAAAATATTGTGGATTCTGCTGAATATTTATATACTTCTTGTTTTTTTATGAATTCAATTCAAATCAATTCAAATTCAATTCTTATATCATATGTAATACAAAGAAGAGACCCCATCCCTCCATACTATATTTATGTTTTGTTTGACTTGAGGAACAAGAATTAAAAAAAAAATGTGTAAAAATGGTAAAATGATTAACATTCCCATTTAAATCTTGGTAAAAACAATGGTTCTGGTACCACTTTGTTTTTATTAAACACTCTGTTCAAAGATGGGTCTTTTAACTTTAATGTCAAGGAAGGGGGATATTGGCTATTTCGAAGGATGATCTAAATGGTTTGATGTGATAGCAGGTAGTGGGGAGTGGGTAGTAGCGGGTAGCGGGTAATAGGGAGGGAAAACCTTTCGAAGGATGATTTAAATAGTTTGATGCGATTGCGGGTACTAGGGAGGGGGGATAGCAGGGAGGAAGGTTGTTGGGCTGCTAGGGGGATTTTGGTATGGCTATGATATCGAAATGATGTTGTTGAAACTTGACCCGCCTCCCTGGGAAATGTGTTGGTGGTACTCCTGGACGCCATCACACAAATGAATAAACGGGTGCACGAAATATCACAAGGGCCTTACTGATTTTATGCATATAGAGAGCAAAATTTTGTCGTGTTTTTGATGCCTATTTGATGCCTATAAAAAGTCGTCTTTTGACACGAAAGAACTTATTGGACGTGATCTCAATCGAAGAATAATCAATGCTTGAAAAAAATTCGTTTGGTGATCGAAGTGTCCGAATCGATCGATTTTTCTGATGTTTGGAAAAAAAATATTTTGGTGGAGTGTTTTTGATGTCTAGAACAAAAATATCTGTTAACCCAAATACAAGTCAGTATTGGGTTTATGTGTAGCCTATTTGATTACTAGAAAAAAAAAAAAAAAATCGAATTTGACGATTTATCCGATCTGGCTTTTTTGATGCTTGGAAAAAATATCTCTTAACCCGAATATATGCATACGAGGATTTCTTTGGTGGAACCTATTTGACGTTTTAGAAGATTCAAATCGTTTGTTTTGCTAAAAGATCGATGGTTAAAGATTTTCCTGATGTATCTTATTGGATGCTTTAGAAAACCGTCTGTCGGCCCGAATATCCGATTTGTTTATGATTTAAATGTGTTCTGTTTCAAATTCTTCTTAACTAGGAAGAGAGTCTTAGAAAAGACCGACAAACTTATACTGAATTGTAGCATAAGGGTGCAGGAACACAGAAGAGGTTTAACTTATGAATACAATGCTGATCAGGGATTCCTTCCCTTACAATATGCAACAAAGATGAACAATCTGTATTTATAGCATTAATAATTCTTCCGACTTTTGTTGTTGTGATTTTGGATTCGCCATTCTTTTTCTTTTAAACAGAATGAAAATGTGTTGTCTTACTCTGTCTGTAAAAAAAATACGCACTAAATGAAGGAAAAGAAAAAGAAGCAGAGTGAATTAGCTGTACAAAATACAAAAGAAAGAAGCAGAAAAAAAGAGAACCAATTAAAGAGCTCTTTGGGTTTAAATATCATTCTTTTTTCTTTTAAAAAGAATGAAAATGTATTTTCTTACTCTATCTGTGTAAAAAAAGGAAAAAAACATCAAATGAAGGAGAAGAATACGAAGTTAAAGAAATGATCTGTAAAAGATGCAAAAGAAGAAGCAGAAAAGAATACCATTCTTTAAATACCATTCTCTCTCTTTTAAAAAGAATGAAAATGTATTGTCCTACTCTATCTGTGTAAAAAAAAAAAAAAAAAAAAAAACAAGGAAAAAACACACCAAATGAAGGAGAAGAATAAGAAGCTACAGAAATGATCTGTAAAGTATGCAAAAGAAGAAGCAGAAAAAAAGAAAATCAAAAAGAGAAAGATATTTTAGGGTTTAAATACTATTTTTTCTCTTTTTAAAAGAATGAAATGTATTGTCTTACTCTATCTGTGTAAAAAAAAGGAAAAAAACACACACCCAATGAAGGAGAAGAATAAGAAGCTACAGAAATGATCTGTAAAGTATGCAAAAGAAGAAGCAGAAAAAAAGGAAATCAAAAAGAGAAAGATATTTTAGGGTTTAAATACTATTTTTTCTCTTTTTAAAAGAATGAAATGTATTGTCTTACTCTATCTGTGTAAAAAAAAGGAAAAAAACACACACCCAATGAAGGAGAAGAACAAGAAGTTACAGAAATGATCTGTAAAGTATGCAAAAGAAGAAGCAGAAAAGAAGAAAACCAAAACGAGAAGAACATGTTGAGGTTTAAATACCATTATTTCTTTTTAAAAAGTATGAAAATGTATGTTCTTACTCTATCTGGGAAAAAAGGAAAACATACACACCAATTGAAGAGGAAGACTAAGAAGCTAAAGAAATGATCTGTAAAGAATGCAAAAGAAGAAGCAGAAAAGAAAAAAAAGAAGAAAAATAGAAGAAAATTTTAAGGTTTGATTGTATTTATTTTATTTAATTGTGTTTAATTTTAAGGTGTAAATTGTATTTTTCGTAGTCTATCTGTGTAAAAAAAAAGGGAAAAAACACACACCAAATGAAGGAGAAGAATAAAAAGCTAAAGAAATGATCGTGTAAAGGATGCAAAAGAAGAAGCAGAAAGGAAGAAAACCAAAAAGAGAAAATAACTTTGAGGTTTAAATACCATTATTTGTTTTAGTATGAAAATATGTTTTCTTACTCTTTCTGGGAAAAAAACGAAAACATAAACACCAATTGAAGAAGAAGAAAATGAAGCAGAGCAAATGAACTCTAAAAGATACACGAGAAGAAGCAGAAAAGAATAAAATTACAAAGAGAAGAACATTTTGGGGTTTTAAAACCATACTTTCTCTGTTAAAAAGAATAAAAATGTTTTTCCTTACTGTATCTGTGTAAAAAAAAAGAAAAAAAAAACACGAAATGAAGGAAAAAAGAATCAGAACAACTGAAGCACAAAGGATACAGAAGAAAAGCAAAAAAGAAGAAAATCAAAGAGAGAAGATCATTTTGAGTTTATATTCGATTCATTCTGTTTTAAAAGGATTAAAATGTAAGTTCCCGTTTTATCTTAAAAAAAAAAAAAAATAGAAAAAAAACATCAAATAAAGGTGAAAGAAAAATAGGCAGAACAAATGAGCCATAAAGATACAAAAGAAGAAGTGGAAAAGAAGAAAACAAAATATAGAAGAACTTTTCATTCTTCTTCATCTCCTTTTACACTTTCCGCTCTTACTGCTTTTTGTTTGTACAAAAAGAACCAGGTCAAATGAATCATGTTGCAAGTACAAAAAGGGAAATACAACCTAAATTGATCAGACATCTTAATGAGCTGTTTTGTACTAGCCAACCGAGATTTTTGGCAGAGGATATTAGATAATATTGGCATCGGTTCCATTTTTTTTTTAGGTGGGGTTTTGAGTGCTAAACTTGAACAAAAAAGTGATGCATCTTATTCATCTTAACCAATTTTAAAACGGCCCTTGCGTGACCAATTCTTTGCCTTATATTGTATGTAGTTTCTGATCGTGATGCTTCAGATGTAGTACGTAGTCTCGTCTGACTGATGTAGTCTGTATGATCTATTTCGGAGAGTGGAACTATCATTGCAGATTGAAGGCTGTAGGGCCTTTTGATTGGTCCGTTAATAATTACAAAATAATTAACCAATGTCCAATGAGAAAGCTCCAATCCAGTTAAGGCCCTTCCCCTAGCCCTGAAGTACCGTGGTTTTTGCACTTGGTCCTATATTTTTCTTGGTCCTTGGTCCTATTGCACTTGGTCCTATATATCACCTGTTTTTGTTTTTTTTTATAACCCCCCCCCCTTCCTTACCGAAACAAAATCATAGGCACGTGCCTGGATCCAGTCATAAATTTGTCCCCAAAAATACCATCACGTGCAAAAGGAGAGAAGTGGACATCAATGGTCAACATTTGCCACTTCACATACTGACTTCTCTACAACCAAATTCAAACTGAGATATTGTACGCGCTATTTTGCATCCTTGGAAGGGTAGGCTTCTTTTATGATCTACCCCCGACCTAATATTCTTCATGTAAGTAGAGCCTGTTTCGCTGACTGTCTAAATACTTTACCCCCCCCCCTAATGTGCAAATATATAGCCCAAATTATATATTTCCCATCTATTTTGTCACTTCTCTTTGCCTTGTCTCACGCAAAGCTGAAAGAAACAAAAAAAAAAAACGGCTCTACAATGTGTCAAAGGATGAACAACTTGAACAAGTACCCTGGATAGTAATATCTGGTTTGTATTTAAAAGCTCCTTAAATACCTCTTTTGTATTCAACTAGTATACAGTATACGAATTTACAGCATTATAGCGGTATAAAGATTACAATAGGATTTATATCCTGATTTATAGGATTTACATAAGAATTTACAGGATTACAACAGTATAATGATTTACAAACTAATGAAACCACGTCCTTAGAACTAAAGAGGATGGAGAGGGTGAATTTTTTGTAAGAGATTTGATAAAAAAAAATGTATTATTTTATTTATATTTATTTTTATTGATAAAATAAAATTTTTACGTAACAGTTATATCGGTAGCACTTTACAACCATATCTTTTTAAAAATTAATTTTGCAATCAAAATGTATGTCGGATCTATCTTATCAGTCCTATTCTCTCTGTCTCACTCATGTTTCTACCCTTCCTATCTCACCCCCTCCTCTTCCCCTTTCCTTCTCTTTGTCTTCATCCTTCTGTCTCTATTTCCCTCTTTCGCTTCCTCCCCATTCTTTCCCTCTAACTCTCTCTCTCTTCATTTTTGTTCCTTTCTCCTGTCTTTCTCCATCCTTCTGTCTCCATTTCTCTATCCCTTCCTCCTCGTTTTCACCCTCTCATTCTCTCTCTTTTCATTTTTGTTCCTTCCTCTTGTCCTTTTCCATCCTTCTATTTCCAATTCTCTCTCCCTTCCTCCCCGTTCGCACCCTATCAATCTCTCTTTTCACTTTTGTTCCTTCCCCTTGTCTTTTTTCCATCCTTCTGTCTCCATGTCTCTATCCCTTCCTCCCCGTTTTTATCCTCTCATTCTCCCTCATTTTTTGATTTTCGTTCCTTCCTCTTCTCGTTTTACACCCTTCTGTCTCCATTTCTCTCTCTCCCTTCCTCTCTCTTTCATTCTCTCTTTCTTTATTTTTGTTCCTTCCTCCTGTCTCTCTCCATCCTTCTGTCTCCATTTCTCTCTCCCTTCCCTCCCGTTTTATCCTTCTCATTCTCACTCTTTTCATTTTTGTTTCTTTATCTTGTCTTTTTTACCCTTCTGTTTCCATTTCTCTCTTTCTCCCTTCCTCTCCATTCTCTCCCTTTCATTCTCTCTTTCTTTATTTTTGTTCCTTTCTCCTGTCTCCATTTCTCTCTCTCCCTTCCTCCCCACTTTTTCTCTCTCATTCTCTCTATTTTCATTTTTGCCCCTTCCTCTTCTCTTTTTCCATCCTTCTGTCTCCATTTCTCTCTCTCTCCCTTCCTCACCATTGTCTCTCTTTCATTCTCTCTTTCTTCATTCTTGTTCCTTCCTCCTGTCTTTCTCCATCCTTCTGTCTCCACTTCTCTCTCTCCCTTCTTCCCCACTTTTTCCCTCTCGTTCTTCTTCTCTTCATTTTGTTCTACTCCCATCCGGTCTTTTCTACCTCTTGTGAATTAAAGATGCCTCTTCAACTCCGTCAATGTTTCAGAATTACATTAAAATCTTTCTCATTTTCAAGCTAATTTTGTCAAACTGTGAAAGGTAAATCCTTTCATTTTGGCATAACGATTTTACAGTTAATATAGACCAGGTTTAGTCCTCTTGAAAATGAGTAGATCTGTCTCCATTTCTGATCTGTCTCCGTTTCAACACACATTTCCATCCTTCTGTCTCCATTTCTTTATATTTTCTCACGTTTCCTGCAATTATCTTTGATGTTGCTGCTTTATTTAATGTTGAAGTATGTTACGCAAAATACGAAAAAAATACATAGAGAAGAAACTGCTTGTCTGCAAGAAGTGATGTAGTAGAACTTCCTTCCTCGTATCACTTGATGTACATGATTTTTGAAAGTGGGTCACCATTTGACCCGTTGTTGAAGATCATTACGGGAGGAATTAAATCTCTCTGTTTGTAATTTTTGTGACAAAACGACTGTTACATAGCAAAACTCATGGCACTTTTTTAATTTTGTGCCTTTGAACAAACATATGACAGATGATGGTCATACATTTTTTGGCGGATTTTTAATTTCTGTCTTAAAAAATGTGACGGGTGAGAGTCTATTCTCCTTTTTGCAATTTCTGTGATAAGACAGCCGTGACAATCATGACAGCTTTTGGATTTTTTTTTTTTTTTTTTCTGTATTTCGCAAATAACAGACAACAGGCAGTTTTCTGTGTTATTCTTTTACATATTGTTCATATTTTACATTTTTGCATATTTACATCACATTGTTTTTTATTTCATTTACGAAAGTCATTTTCAAGGGGAAGGCTCAGAGGCCCTTCGTTCCCCCATTTCTGAGAGCAGGGGAGGGGGGGGGGGTCAATTGTGGAGGGAAAACCAAAAATACTCAGAATCGAAAATAAAGCGTGATCTGCCTCAAGGGGAAGGCTCAGAGGCCATTCGTTTCCCCATTTCTGAGGGCAGAAGAGGGGGGGGGGGTAAATTTTGGAGGGAAAACCAAAAATACTCAGAATCGAAAATAAACGGGATCTGCCTCAAGGGCAAGGCTCAGAGGCCCCTCCTTCCTACATTTCTGAGGGCAGGGGAGGGGGGGGGGGTCAATTTTGAAGGGAAAACCAAAAATACTCATAATCGAAAATAAACGGGATCTGCTTCAAGGGGAAGGCTCAGAGGCCCTTCGTTTCCCCATTTCTGAGGGCAGGGGGGGGGTCAATTTTGGAGGGAAAAACCAAAAATACTCAGAATCGAAAATAACCGGGATCTACCTCAAGGGGAAGGCTCAGAGGCCCTTCGTTCCCCCATTTCTGAGGGCAGGGGAGGGATTGTCAATTTTGGAGGGAAAACCAAAAATACTCAGAATTGAAAATAAACGGAATCTGCCTCAAGGGGAATGCTCAGAGGCCCTTCTTTCCCCCATTTCTGAGGACAGGGGAGGGGGGGTCAATTTTGGAGGGAAAACCAAAAATACTCAGAATCAAAAATAAATGGGATCTGCCTCAAGGGGAAGGCTCAGAGGCCCTTCGTTCCCCCATTTCTGAGGGCAGGGGAGGGGGGGTCAATTTTGGAGGGGAAATGAAAATGCTCAGAATCGAAGATAATTTCCATTCGTCTTAGTTTTTAACGATGCTCCTTATTTCTAGTTGAAAATGCTTATTTTTTAATTTAATTGGGAATGAAAAGTCAAACTCTAACATAAAGAACAAAATATTTTGGAGGGGGTAACTAACTTCATATACGGGATAATATCCATTCGTCTTAGTTTTTAAACGATGCTCCTTATTTCTAGTTGAAAATGCTTATTTTTTAATTTAATTGGGAATGAAAAGTCAAAGTCTAACATAAAGAACAAGGTATTTCGGAGGGGGGTAGCTCACTTCATATACGGGATAATTTCCATTCTTCTTAGTTTTTAACGATGCTCCTTATTTCTAGTTGAAAATGCTTATTTTTTAATTTAATTGGGAATGAAAAGTCAAAGTCTAACATAAAGAACAAGGTATTTCGGAGGGGGTAGCTAACTTCATATACGGGGTAATTTCCATTCGTCTTAGTTTTTAACGATGCTCCTTATTTCTAGTTGAAAATGCTTATTTTTTAATTTAATTGTGATGAAAAGTCAAATATGTCAGTAGTGTTTTGTTATGGTTTACCTTGTCACAGTTACATTCTCTTGATTTTTCAAGGTTCATTTTGGATTTCTTTCCTTTAAATGCAAGAGTTGGAATATTTCAGTAGTGTTTTGTCGTGGTTTACCTTGTCACAGTTACATTCTCTTGATTTTTCAAAGTTCATTTTGGATTTTTACATTCTCTTGATTTTTCAAAGTTTATTTTGAATTTTTTCGTGAAATGCAAGAGTTGGAATATTTCAGTAGTGTTTTGTTGTGGTTTACCATATCACAATTACATTCTCTTGATTTTTCAAACTTCATTTTGAATTATTTTCGTGAAATGCAAGAGTTGGAATATTTCAATAGTGTTTTATCGTGGTTTACTTTGTCACAGTTACATTCTCTTGATTTTTCAAAGTTCATTTTGGAATTCTTTCCTTGAAATGCAAGAGTTGGCATATTTCAGTAGTGTTTTGTCGTGGTTTACCTTGTCACAGTTACATTCTCTTGATTTTTCAAAGTTCATTTTGGAATTCTTTCCTTGAAATGCAAGAGTTGGAATAATTCAGTAGTGTTTTGTTGTGGTTTACCTTGTCACAATTACATTCTCTTGATTTTTCAAACTTCATTTTGAATTTCTTTCGTGAAATGCAAGAGTTGGAATATTTCAATAGTGTTTTATCGTGGTTTACCTTGTCACTGTTACATTATGTTGATTTTTCAAAGTTCATTTTGTATTTCTTTCCTCGAAATGCAAGAGTTGGAATATTTCAGTAGTGTTTTGTCGTGGTTTACCTTGTCACAGTTACATTCTCTTGATTTTTCAAAGTTCATGTTGGATTTCTTTCCTTGAAATGCAAGAGTTGGAATAATTCAGTAGTGTTTTGTCATGGTTTACCTTGTCACATTTGAATTTTCAAAGTTCATTTTGGATTTCTTTCCTTGAAATGCAAGAGTAGGAATATTTCAGTAGTGTTTTGTCGTGGTTTACCTTGTCACAGTTACATTCTCTTGATTTTTCAAAGTTCATTTTGGATTTTTACATTCTCTTGATTTTTCAAAGTTCATTTTGAATTTCTTTCGTTGAAATACAAGAGTTGGAATATTTCAGTAGTGTCTTGTTGTGCTTTACCTTGTCACTGTTACATTCTCCTGATTTTTCAAAGTTCATTTTGGATTTCTTTCGTTGAAATGCAAGAGTTGGAATATTTCAGTAGTGTTTTGTTGTGCTTTACCTTGTCACAGTTACATTCTCTTGATTTTTCAAAGTTCATTTTGAATTTCTTTCGTGAAATGCAAGAGTTGGAATATTTCAGTAGTGTTTTGTTGTGCTTTACCTTGTCACTGTTACATTCTCTTGATTTTTCAAAGTTCATTTTGAATTTCTTTCGTTGAAATGCAAGAGTTGGAATATTTCAGTAGTGTTTTGTCGTGGTTTACATTGTCACAGTTACATTCACTTAATTTTTCAAAGCTGATTTTTGGATTTTTATCGTTGAAATGCAAGAGTTGGAATATTTCAGTAGTGTTTTGTTATGGTTTACCTTGTCACAGTTACATTCTCTTGATTTTTCAAAGTTCATTTTGAATTTCTTTCGTTGAAATGCAAGAGTTGGAATATTTCAGTAGTGTCTTGTTGTGCTTTACCTTGTCACTGTTACATTCTCCTGATTTTTCAAAGTTCATCTTGGATTTCTTTCGTTGAAATTCAAGAGTTGGAATATTTCAGTAGTGTTTGTTGTGCTTTACCTTGTCACAGTTACATTCTTTTGATTTTTAAAAGTTCATTTTGAATTTCTTTCGTGAAATGCAAGAGTTGGAATATTTCAGTAGTGTTTTGTTGTGCTTTACCTTGTCACTGCTACATTCTCTTGATTTTTCAAAGTTCATTTTGAATTTCTTTCGTTGAAATGCAAGAGTTGGAATATTTCAGTAGTGTTTTGTCGTGGATTACCTTGTCACTGTTAAGTTCTCTTGATTTTTCAAAGCTGATTTTTGGATTTCTATCGTTGAAATGCAAGAGTTGGAATATTTCAGTAGTGTTTTGTTATGGTTTACCTTGTCACAGTTACATTCTCTTGATTTTTCAAAGTTCATTTTGAATTTCTTTCGTTGAAATGCAAGAGTTGGAATATTTCAGTAGTGTTTTGTTATGGTTTACCTTGTCACAGTTACATTCTCTTGATTTTTCAAAGTTAATTTTGAATTTCTTTCATTGAAATGGTAGAGTTGGAATATTTCAGTAGTGTTTTGTCGTGGTTACCTTGTCACAGTTACATTCTCTTGATTTTTCAAAGTTCATTTTGGATTTTTACATTCTCTTGATTTTTCAAAGTTCATTTTGAATATCTTTCGTTGAAATGCAAGAGTTGGAACATTTCAGTAGTGTTTTGTTGTGCTTTACCTTGTCACAGTTACATTCTCTTGATTTTTCAAAGTTCATTTTGAATTTCTTTCGTGAAATGCAAGAGTTGGAATATTTCAGTAGTGTCTTGTTGTGCTTTACCTTGTCACTGTTACATTCTCTTGATTTTTCAAAGTTCATTTTGGATTTCTTTCGTTGAAATGCAAGAGTTGGAATATTTTAGTAGTGTTTTGTTGTGCTTTACCTCGTCACTGTTACATTCTCTTGATTTTTCAAAGTTCGTTTTGAATTTCTTTCGTGAAATGCAAGAGTTGGAATATTTCAGTAGTGTTTTGTCGTGGTTTACCTTGTCACAGTTACGTTCTCTTGATTTTTCAAAGCTAATTTTTGGATTTCTATCGTTGAAATGCAAGATTTGGAACATTTCAGTAGTGTTTTGTTATGGTTTACCTTGTCACAGTTACATTCTCTTGATTTTTCAAAGTTCATTTTGAATTTCTTTCGTTGAAATGCAAGAGTTGGAATATTTCAGTAGTGTTTTGTCATGGTTTACCTTGCCACAGTTAAATTCTCTTGATTTTTCAAAGTTAATTTTGAATTTCTTTCATTGAAATGCAAGAGTTTGAATATTTCAGTAGTGTTTTGTCGTGGTTTGCCTCGTCACAGTTACATTCTCTTGATTTTTCAAAGTTCATTTTGGATTTCTTTCCTTGAAATGCAAGAGTTGGAATAATTCAGTAGTGTTTTGTCATGGTTTACCTTGTCACAGTTACATTCTCTTGATTTTTCAAAGTTCATTTTGAATTTCTTTCGTTGAAATGCAAGAGTTGGAATATTTCAGTAGTGTCTTGTTGTGCTTTACCTCGTCACTGTTACATTCTCTTGATTTTTCAAAGTTCATTTTGAATTTCTTTCGTGAAATGCAAGAGTTGGAATATTTCAGTAGTGTTTTGTCGTGGTTTACCTTGTCACAGTTACGTTCTCTTGATTTTTCAAAGCTAATTTTTGGATTTCTATCGTTGAAATGCAAGATTTGGAACATTTCAGTAGTGTTTTGTTATGGTTTACCTTGTCACAGTTACATTCTCTTGATTTTTCAAAGTTCATTTTGAATTTCTTTCGTTGAAATGCAAGAGTTGGAATATTTCAGTAGTGTTTTGTCATGGTTTACCTTGCCACAGTTAAATTCTCTTGATTTTTCAAAGTTAATTTTGAATTTCTTTCATTGAAATGCAAGAGTTTGAATATTTCAGTAGTGTTTTGTCGTGGTTTGCCTCGTCACAGTTACATTCTCTTGATTTTTCAAAGTTCATTTTGGATTTCTTTCCTTGAAATGCAAGAGTTGGAATAATTCAGTAGTGTTTTGTCATGGTTTACCTTGTCACAGTTACATTCTCTTGATTTTTCAAAGTTCATTTTGAATTTCTTTCGTTGAAATGCAAGAGTTGGAATATTTCAGTAGTGTCTTGTTGTGCTTTACCTTGTCACTGTTACATTCTCCTGATTTTTCAAAGTTCATCTTGGATTTCTTTCGTTGAAATTCAAGAGTTGGAATATTTCAGTAGTGTTTTGGTGTGCTTTACCTTGTCACAGTTACATTCTTTTGATTTTTAAAAGTTCATTTTGAATTTCTTTCGTGAAATGCAAGAGTTGGAATATTTCAGTAGTGTTTTGTTGTGCTTTACCTTGTCACTGTTACATTCTCTTGATTTTTCAAAGTTCATTTTGAATTTCTTTCGTTGAAATGCAAGAGTTGGAATATTTCAGTAGTTTTTTGTCGTGGATTACCTTGTCACTGTTACATTCTCTTGATTTTTCAAAGCTGATTTTTGGATTTCTATCGTTGAAATGCAAGAGTTGGAATATTTCAGTAGTGTTTTGTTATGGTTTACCTTGTCACAGTTACATTCTCTTGATTTTTCAAAGTTAATTTTGAATTTCTTTCATTGAAATGGTAGAGTTGGAATATTTCAGTAGTGTTTTGTCGTGGTTACCTTGTCACAGTTACATTCTCTTGATTTTTCAAAGTTCATTTTGGATTTTTACATTCTCTTGATTTTTCAAAGTTCATTTTGAATATCTTTCGTTGAAATGCAAGAGTTGGAACATTTCAGTAGTGTTTTGTTGTGCTTTACCTTGTCACAGTTACATTCTCTTGATTTTTCAAAGTTCATTTTGAATTTCTTTCGTGAAATGCAAGAGTTGGAATATTTCAGTAGTGTCTTGTTGTGCTTTACCTTGTCACTGTTACATTCTCTTGATTTTTCAAAGTTCATTTTGGATTTCTTTCGTTGAAATGCAAGAGTTGGAATATTTTAGTAGTGTTTTGTTGTGCTTTACCTCGTCACTGTTACATTCTCTTGATTTTTCAAAGTTCGTTTTGAATTTCTTTCGTGAAATGCAAGAGTTGGAATATTTCAGTAGTGTTTTGTCGTGGTTTACCTTGTCACAGTTACGTTCTCTTGATTTTTCAAAGCTAATTTTTGGATTTCTATCGTTGAAATGCAAGATTTGGAACATTTCAGTAGTGTTTTGTTATGGTTTACCTTGTCACAGTTACATTCTCTTGATTTTTCAAAGTTCATTTTGAATTTCTTTCGTTGAAATGCAAGAGTTGGAATATTTCAGTAGTGTTTTGTCATGGTTTACCTTGCCACAGTTAAATTCTCTTGATTTTTCAAAGTTAATTTTGAATTTCTTTCATTGAAATGCAAGAGTTTGAATATTTCAGTAGTGTTTTGTCGTGGTTTGCCTCGTCACAGTTACATTCTCTTGATTTTTCAAAGTTCATTTTGGATTTCTTTCCTTGAAATGCAAGAGTTGGAATAATTCAGTAGTGTTTTGTCATGGTTTACCTTGTCACAGTTACATTCTCTTGATTTTTCAAAGTTCATTTTGAATTTCTTTCGTTGAAATGCAAGAGTTGGAATATTTCAGTAGTGTCTTGTTGTGCTTTACCTTGTCACTGTTACATTCTCCTGATTTTTCAAAGTTCATCTTGGATTTCTTTCGTTGAAATTCAAGAGTTGGAATATTTCAGTAGTGTTTTGGTGTGCTTTACCTTGTCACAGTTACATTCTTTTGATTTTTAAAAGTTCATTTTGAATTTCTTTCGTGAAATGCAAGAGTTGGAATATTTCAGTAGTGTTTTGTTGTGCTTTACCTTGTCACTGTTACATTCTCTTGATTTTTCAAAGTTCATTTTGAATTTCTTTCGTTGAAATGCAAGAGTTGGAATATTTCAGTAGTTTTTTGTCGTGGATTACCTTGTCACTGTTACATTCTCTTGATTTTTCAAAGCTGATTTTTGGATTTCTATCGTTGAAATGCAAGAGTTGGAATATTTCAGTAGTGTTTTGTTATGGTTTACCTTGTCACAGTTACATTCTCTTGATTTTTCAAAGTTCATTTTGAATTTCTTTCGTTGAAATGCAAGAGTTGGAATATTTCAGTAGTGTTTTGTTATGGTTTACCTTGTCACAGTTACATTCTCTTGATTTTTCAAAGTTAATTTTGAATTTCTTTCATTGAAATGGTAGAGTTGGAATATTTCAGTAGTGTTTTGTCGTGGTTACCTTGTCACAGTTACATTCTCTTGATTTTTCAAAGTTCATTTTGGATTTTTACATTCTCTTGATTTTTCAAAGTTCATTTTGAATATCTTTCGTTGAAATGCAAGAGTTGGAACATTTCAGTAGTGTTTTGTTGTGCTTTACCTTGTCACAGTTACATTCTCTTGATTTTTCAAAGTTCATTTTGAATTTCTTTCGTGAAATGCAAGAGTTGGAATATTTCAGTAGTGTTTTGTCGTGGTTTACCTTGTCACAGTTACGTTCTCTTGATTTTTCAAAGCTAATTTTTGGATTTCTATCGTTGAAATGCAAGATTTGGAACATTTCAGTAGTGTTTTGTTATGGTTTACCTTGTCACAGTTACATTCTCTTGATTTTTCAAAGTTCATTTTGAATTTCTTTCGTTGAAATGCAAGAGTTGGAATATTTCAGTAGTGTTTTGTCATGGTTTACCTTGCCACAGTTAAATTCTCTTGATTTTTCAAAGTTAATTTTGAATTTCTTTCATTGAAATGCAAGAGTTTGAATATTTCAGTAGTGTTTTGTCGTGGCTTACCATGTCACAGTTACATTCTCTTGATTTTTCAAAGTTCATTTTGAATTTCTTTCGTGAAATGCAAGAGTTGGAATATTTCAGTAGTGTTTTGTCGTGGTTTACCATGTCACAGTTACATTCTCTTGATTTTTCAAAGTTCATTTTGAATTTCTTTCGTGAAATGCAAGAGTTGGAATATTTCAGTAGTGCTTTGTCGTGGTTTACCTTGTCACAGTTACATTCTCTTGATTTTTCAAAGCTCATTCTTGGATTTCTATCGTTGAAATGCAAGAGTTGGAATATTTCAGTAGTGTTTTGTTATTGTTTACCTTGTCACAGTTACATTCTCTTGATTTTTCAAAGTTCATTTTGAATTTCTTTCGTTGAAATGCAAGAGTTGGAATGTTTTAGTAGTGAAATTTAAGTCTAAATTTCACTTAGAGTGGCGCGCCACTCTAAGTGAACCTAGATCACACCAACTTTTTGGATATCTCTCTCACTATGACTCTGTTTGTGTGTCGTGTCTGTGCGTGTGTCGTCTCAATGTGTGTGTTTCATCTCTGTGGGTGTGCCGTCTCTTTGTTTGTGTTGTCTCTGTGTGTTTGTCGTCTCTCTCTCTGTGTGTGTGTTGTCCCTCTATGTGTATCGTCTCTGTGTGTGTTTGTCGTCTCAGTGTGTGTGTCGTCTCTATGTGTAAGTCGTCACTTTGTGTGTGTCGTCTGTGTGTGTGTGTGTATGTGTGTCGTCTCTGTGTGGGTGTCGTCTGTGTGTGTGTGTGTGTGTGTTTGTGTGTATGTATGTGTGTGTGTGTGTGTGTGTGCTGTCTCTATGTGTGTGTGTCGTCTCTATGTGTGTTTCGTATCTGTGTGTGTGTCGTCTCTGTGGGTGTGTGTGACAAGGTAAACCATACCAAAACACTACTAAAACATTCCAACTGTGACAAGGTAAACAATAACAAAACACTACTGAAATATTCCAACTCTTGCATTTCAACGATAGAAATCCAAAAATGAGCTTTGAAAAATCAAGAGAATGTAACTGTGACAAGGTAAACCACGACAAAACACTACTGAAATATTCCAACTCTTGCATTTCACGAAAGAAATTCAAAATGAACTTTGAAAAATCAAGAGAATGTAACTGTGACAAGGTAAACCACGTCAAAACACTACTGAAATATTCCAACTCTTGCATTTCACGAAAGAAATTCAAAATGAACTTTGAAAAATCAAGAGAATGTAACTGTGACATGGTAAACCACGACAAAACACTACTGAAATATTCCAACTCTTGCATTTCAATTAAAGAAATTCAAAATTAACTTTGAAAAATCAAGAGAATGTAACTGTGGCAAGGTAAACCATGACAAAACACTACTGAAATATTCCAACTCTTGCATTTCAACGAAATTAATTCAAAATGAACTTTGAAAAATCAAGAGAATGTAACTGTGACAAGGTAAACCAAAACAAAACACTACTGAAATATTCCAAATCTTGCATTTCAACGATAGAAATCCAAAAATCAGCTTTGAAAAATCAAGAGAATGTAACTGTGACAAGGTAAGCCACGACAAAACACTACTGAAATATTCCAACTCTTGCATTTCAACGAAAGAAATTCAAAATGAACTTTGAAAAATCAAGAGAATGTAACTGTGACAAGGTAAAGCACAACAAAACACTACTGAAATATTCCAGCTCTTGCATTTCAACGAAAGAAATCCAAAATGAACTTTGAAAAATCAAGAGAATGTAACTGTGACAAGGTAAACCACGACAAAACACTACTGAAATATTCCAACTCTTGCATTTCAAGGAAAGAAATCCAAAATGAACTTTGAAAATTCAAGAGAATATAACTGTGACAAGGTAAACCATAACAAAACACTACTGGAATATTCCAACTCTTGCATTTCAACGAAAGAAATCCAAAAATGAACTTTGAAAAATCAAGAGAATGTAACTGTGACAAGGTAAACCATGACAAAACACTACTGAATTATTCCAACTCTTGCATTTCAAGGAAAGAAATCCAAAATGAACTTTGAAAAATCAAGAGAATGTAACTGTGACAAGGTAAACCACGACAAAACACTACTGAAATATTCCAACTCTTGCATTTCAAGGAAAGAAATCCAAAATGAACTTTGAAAAATCAAGAGAATGTAACTGTGACAAGGTAAACCACGATAAAACACTATGCAAATATTCCAACTCTTGCATTTCATGAAAGAAATTCAAAATGAAGTTTGAAAAATCAAGAGAATGTAATTGTGATATGGTAAACCACAACAAAACACTACTAAAATATTCCAACTCTTGCATTTCACGAAAGAAATTCAAAATAAACTTTGAAAAATCAAGAGAATGTAAAAATCCAAGATGAACTTTGAAAAATCAAGAGAATGTAACTGTGACAAGGTAAACCACGACAAAACACTACTGAAATATTCCAACTCTTGCATTTAAAGGAAAGAAATTCAAAATGAACTTTGAAAAATCAAGAGAATGTAACTATGACAAGGTAAACCATAACAAAACACTACTGAAATATTTGACTTTTCATCACAATTAAATTAAAAAATAAGCATTTTCAACTAGAAATAAGGAGCATCGTTAAAAACTAAGACGAATGAAAATTACCCCGTATATAAAGTTAGCTACCCCCCTCCGAAATACCGTGTTCTTTATGTTAGACTTTGACTTTTCATTCCCAATTAAATTAAAAAATAAGCATTTTCAACTAGAAATAAGGAGCATCGTTAAATACTAAGACGAATGGAAATTATCCCGTATATGAAGTGAGATACCCCCCTCCGAAATACCTTGTTCTTTATGTTAGACTTTGACTTTTCATTCCCAATTAAATTAAAAAATAAGCATTTTCAACTAGAAATAAGGAGCATCGTTAAAAACTAAGACGAATGGATATTATCCCGTATATGAAGTTAGCTACCCCCTCCAAAATATCTTGTTCTTTATGTTAGAGTTTGACTTTTCATTCCCAATTAAATTAAAAAATAAGCATTTTGAACTAGAAATAAGGAGCATCGTTAAAAACTAAGACGAATGGAAATTATCTTCGATTCTGAGCATTTTCGTTTCCCCTCCAAAATTGACCCCCCCCCTCCCCTGCCCTCAGAAATGGGTTGACGAAGGGCCTCTGAGCCTTCCCCTTAAGGCAGATCCCATTTATTTTTGATTCAGAGTATTTTTGGTTTTCCCTCCAAAATTGACCCCCCCCCCCTCCCCTTTCCTCAGAAATGGGGGAACGAAGGGCCTCTGAGCCTTCCCCTTGAGGCAGATCCCGTTTATTTTCAATTCTGAGTATTTTTGGTTTTCCCTCCAAAATTTACCCTCCCTCCCCTGCCCTCAGAAATGGGGGAACGAAGGGCCTCCTAGCCTTTCCCTTGAGGTAGATCCCGTTTATTTTCGATTCTGAGTAATTTTGGTTTTCCCTCCAAAATTGACCCCCCCCTGCCCTCAGAAATGGGGGAACGAAGGGCCTCTGAGCCTTCCCCTTGAAGCAGATCCTGTTTATTTTCTATTCTAAGTTTTTTGGTTTTCCCTCAAAAATTGACCCCCCCCCCTTCCCTGCCCTCAGAAATGGGGAAAGGAGGGGCCTCTGAGCCTTGCCCTTGAGGCAGATCCCGTTTATTTTCGATTCTGAGTATTTTTGGTTTTCCCTCAAAAATTGACCCCCCCCCTCTCCTGCCCTCAGAAATGGGGAAACGAAGGGCATCTGAGCCTTCCCCTTGAGGCAGATCACGCTTTATTTTCGATTCTGAGTATTTTTGGTTTTCCCTCCAAAATTGACCCCCCCCCTCCCCTGCTCTCCGAAATGGGGGAACGAAGGGCCTCTGAGCCTTCCCCTTGAGGCAGATCACGCTTTATTTTCGATTCTGAGTATTTTTGGTTTTTTCTCCAAAATTGACCCCCCCTCCCTTGCCCTCAGAAATGGGGGAACGAAGGGCCTCTGAGCCTTCCCCTTGAGGCAGATCCCGTTTATTTTTGATTCTGAGTATTTTTGGTTTTCCGTCTAAAATTGACCCCCCCCCCTCCCCTGCCCTCAGAAATGGGGGAACGAAGGGCCTCTGAGCCTTCCCCTTGAAGCAGATCCCGTTTATTTTCGATTCTGAGTATTTTTGGTTTTCCCTCCAAAATTGACCCCCTCCCTCCCCTGTCCTCAGAAATCGGGGAACGAAGGGCCTCTGAGCCTTCCCCTTGAGGTAGATCCCGTTTATTTTCGATTCTGAGTATTTTTGGTTTTCCCTCCAAAATTGACCCCCTCCCTCCCCTGTCCTCAGAAATGGGGGAACGAAGGGCCTCTGAGCCTTCCCCTTGAGGTAGATCCCGTTTATTTTCGATTCTGAGTATTTTTGGTTTTCCCTCCAAAATTGACCCCCCCCCCTGCCCTCAGAAATGGGGGAACGAAGGGCCTCTGAGCCTTGCCCTTGAGGCAGATCCCGTTTATTTTCGATTCTGAGTATTTTTGGTTTTCCCTCCAAAATTGACCCCCCCCTCTCCTGCCCTCAGAAATGGGGAAACGAAGGGCATCTGAGCCTTCCCCTTGAGGCAGATCACGCTTTATTTTCGATTCTGAGTATTTTTGGTTTTCCCTCCAAAATTGACCCCCCTCCCCTGCTCTCAGAAATGGGGGAACGAAGGGCCTCTGAGCCTTCCCCTTGAGGCAGATCACGCTCTATTTTCGATTCTGAGTATTTTTGTTTTTTTCTCCAAAATTGACCCCCCCTCCCTTGCCCTCAGAAATGGGGGAACGAAGTGCCTCTGAGCCTTCCCCTTGAAGCAGATCCCGTTTATTTTCGATTCTGAGTATTTTTGATTTTCCCTCCAAAATTGACCCCCCCCTCCCCTGCCCTCAGAAATGGAGGAAGGAGGGGTCTCTGAGCCTTGCCCATGAGGCAGATCCCGTTTATTTTCGATTTTGAGTATTTTAGGTTTTCCCTCCAAAATTGACCCCCCCCCCTCCCCTGCCCTCAGAAATGGGGGAACGAAGGGCCTCTGAGCCTTCCCCTTGAGGCAGATCACGCTTTATTTTCGATTCTGAGTATTTTCGGTTTTCCCTCCAAAATTGACCCCCCCCCTTCCCCTGCCCTCAGAAATGGGGGAACGAAGGGCCTCTGAGCCTTCCCCTTGAGGCAGATCACGCTTTATTTTCGATTCTGAGTATTTTTGGTTTTCCCTCCAAAATTGACCCCCCCCTCCCCTGCTCTCAGAAATGGGGGAAGGAGGGAACGTTAAACTATTTTAAATTGACAACACTGTCCAAACATCACATGTGTATTATACAGTACACAATCACCCCATCTCCCCCCAAAACACTTTTCAGCCATTTCTTGTTAAATTTTTTTATTTCTAAACTATTTTAAATTGACAACACATTGAAGTATTTGCAAATGCTAAACCCTTTTCTTTTTTTTCTCCACCTTAATAGGATCAAATTCGCTAATCCTACACTCCAATTCGCAAATCTCATTACCCGTTTTTAAATGTACCAGTTTTTTTAAGAAAAATGTGCACGTGAACTGACGATGTACATTCATTGTGCAATTGACAACAATAACAGAAAAAAACCTGTCTGGTAGGTTTTGTATAATTCCATATGCAATTGACAACAATAGCAATAATCAGTCTGGTAATCTGCCTTGGAAAGCTGCCAAGGAACATAAAGGCTCAGAATTCCATAGATACACCCTACTAAGGTAAAGAGGAAGGATGTGCGAAAGTACAGGATGGTTGCTCCCCCCCCCCGCATTTGGACGTCAGCACCGCCGGTAGGGACTGTAACGTCCAATACTGTATTCTTTACTTACTTTATTTTACTAAGCTCGTTATAGAGCGTAAAGGAAGATTCCCAATCCCCCTTCTTGCAGTTTCTATGATAATACAACTTTGATATTTGTGACAACTCTGAAAAATATTTATTTTGGTGCATTTCATAATTAATAGTCAGTAGATGGTTGAGGGTTTTATTTTATTTTTCATTTTTTTTTCTTATTTTAGATATTTTAAACTTTTCCCATTAGATTTTCTTTTACATTTCTTTTGCGTATAGCATTTCTTGGAAAACATTTTACGCATTATTATATTAAAAAGATAAAAATCTTTTCAAATCCATTTTCTAGTTTGCTGCCTTCTCTTCTTTAATAGATTATCAAAAGAGACCTTAAATGAAGCTCTCTAAATTTGTTTTCAAATTCTGACGGACGAGTTCCGTTTTTTTTTGGAAATTTCTGCAATAAAACGCATGTAATATAACAAGACTCATGACGACTTTGGAAGTCTTCTAAATTTCATTACAAAAATTAAAGATATGGATTTTCATCTTCTGCTTTTCTTAACGTCTTAAATCTATATTTTGAAAGTAGGCTACCAATTATCAGCAAAAATTCGTTTTCAACAAAGTTTGTATTTCATTAATCACTTTCTTCTCTCATCTCGTTGCCAGTAAGCACGTAAAAGAGTGTTTACCTTTCTTTTATATATATATATATATATATATATATATATATATATATATATATATATATATATATATATATATATATATATATATATATATATATATATATATATATATATATATATATATATATATATAAATATATATATATATATATATATATATATATATATATACATTTTTTAGTGACTTTTTGAAAGTAGGTTATGCATAATCAGAAAAATATAACCACAACCTAAGCACTGACAATCTTTTTTAATTCGCTTAAAGCCCAGTGTCGAATCGTTCATTCCTCTCTTTTCTTGTCTAATCACCAGTGAGCCAGCAATATAGTTTTACCCTTTTATTTGCTTTTTTCAATAAATTAAAAATAAATAGATGAATTATAATAAATCAGAGAACAAATTAAAAATTAAATTAATTTTGATTAGAGTAAAAACAAATTGTAGATTTGACTTATTTTGGTAAGTTAAACAGAAAGTGGAGTGAATCTTCTTCCCCGTCTTCGAAGTTTAGTTTGATTTTTGTAAGTTAAAAATAAAGTAGAATAAATCCTCATTTCTTCATCGAAGTTGAACTGTGCGCTTCTCCGTTGGCCAATTTATGAGTTAAGTATGAACCAGAATTAGATTAATAAATTAAAAAGGCTAATAAGTTTAAAGAATAATAAATAACTAAGTTATAATAAAATAAAAAACAAACTATCAGTGGACCAAAATTTAAATTAAAAAAATAATACTAAAATAAATTATAAATTAATAATTAATTTATTAGTAAATCAAATAATAAAAAAAAATTAAATAAATGATAAAAAATGAAATATGTTAAATTGACAAAGAAATTATAGCTTAAATTATTTTTTATGTTAAAAAGCAATCCGGCGGATACAGGGGGTGAGGTGGCGCTCCCCCCCCTAACATAGTCTAAAGTAGTGTAATTTACTTAATTAACGCAAGCTTGCGTTAATTAAAGTTGCTCTTAAAGCAAGTTTATCGGATCAACCTGTTTTGCGCCCCCCTAAAAATATCCTGGATCTGCCGCTGCCCCCAGCCTTGTTTTGACTGGGACCAAGCCCCAGGCACCTTACTGCCAAGCAGAGATCAATTTACTGCCCTACCACAATGGTAAATAGTATAGCCTATGAACAAATTATGCTGAATAAAAATGAAACTTAAATCAAATTAATTTTGATAAGTTAAATTGAAAACGTAGTGAATCTTCTTCTCCTTTTTCTAAGTTGAACTTCATGCCTCTCAGTGAGCCGAATTATAAACTATTTTTGGGCGATGAAATTAACCTGCAACTTGAAACCAAGAAGCTGAAATCTCAATTTGTGTACTGCTGGGTTGAAAGAATTTTGATAGCAATGTTGAAAGGTTTATTGCTGTAAATTTGAACGGCGGACGCTCCCTGGAATTTATAATTTGGCTGATTTAACACGCCATTTAAATTACAGAAATAAACATTGGGTTTATCCGCGGTTGGTTTTATAGCTTTTGCTCATAATGAATAGAAACAAACTTGTCGTAAAATGTCACAACGAGATTAAATGAAATCAACCAAGTTTTCAAACTACTATCAAACGTTAAAAATTTTGATGCTGAGTCAGTAACTTATTATTTTACTTTTTGATGATTAAATATTCCTTTTTGAATGAACAAACCTTATAATTTTCCACCACATAAAATTTGATATAGCGCCGTAAACTATTACTGATGAATTTCACTTTTCTTTTTTTCTTAAGACTTATGTTCCGTGTAAGACTTTTGATTTTGCGACAAGTCTACAGCTTTAACCTGCACTATAAAGACGAAATAATTATTATTATTTATAATTATTAATTAATTATATATATATAATTTATTATTAATAATATAAAAATTATATATTATTTATAATTATAATTATTATTATTTATATTATTAATTATTAATAATTATTGGGTTTATTAGTCTGACACTATCAATTTGCCTTTCCAGATTATGTTATTACTTAAACTTTTTCGTAGATAAGGAACTAAATTTGCTAAAAAAAAGAACCAAATTATGATATTACTTAAACCAGATTATAAAATTACTTAAACTTTTTCGTAGAAATGAACTAAATTTGGTACAAATGTTAGATTATGATATTACTTAAGCCGGAATATATAATTATTTAAACTTTTTCTTAGATAGAGTTGACTGAAATTATCTAAATTGACTGAAAAAAAAAATCGAAAAATCCACTTAAGCCACATTATGTCATTACTTAAAGTTTTTCTTAGATAAGGAACTAAATTTGCTTTAAAAAGAATAGATAAATTATGATATTACTTAAACCAGATTATGTAATTACTTAAACTTGTTCCTAGAGAATGAACTAAATTTGATACAGATCTTAGATTATGATATTACTTAAACCAGAATATATAATTACTTAAACTTTTTTTTAAGATAGAGTTGACTGAAATTATCTAAATTGACTGAAAAAAAAAATCGAAAAATCCACTTAATCCAGAGAATGTTATTACTTAAAGGTTTTCTTAGATAAGGAATTAAATTTGCTTAAAAAAGATATAAATTATGATATTACTTAAACCAGATTATATATTTACTTAAAATTTTTCGTAGAGAATGAGCTAAATTTGGTACAAATGATAGATTATGATATTACTTAAACCAGAATATATAATTACTTAAACTTTTTCTTGGATAGAGTTGACTGAAATTGTCTAAATTGACTGAAAAAAAAATCGAAAAATCTACTTAAGCCGGATTATGTTATTACTTAAAGTTTTTCTAGATAATTAACTAAATTTACTAAAAAAGAAAAATAATAGGAAAATTGACCTATTTTTGCATATTTTTCGCCACCTTTTCGAAGTATTTATATTTTGCGACAAGTCTACTGCTTGCAGCATGCAGCAAAAAGGCAAGATATTTATATTATTGGATTCATTTTTTGACACTATCATTTTGCCTAGCCAGATAATGTTATTACTGCAACTTTTTCTCAGATAAGGAACTTAATTTGGTAAAAGAAAAAATGTTAAATTATGATAGTTTTAAGCCTGAATATATAATTGTTTAAACCTTTTCTTAAATAAAGAACTAAATCTTCTAAAAAAGAACATTAGATTATTATATTACTTAAACCAATTTATATGATTACTTATTCTTTTTCTTAGAGTGTGAGCTAAATTGACTAAAAAAATAGAAAAATTACTTAAGACAGATTATGTTACAACCAAAACTTTTTCTTAGGTAATGAACTAAATTTGCTTAGAACAAAGCTTAGATTACGGTATTAATTAAACCAGATTATATAATTGCTTAACATTTTTCTATTATAGTGAACTAAATTGAATAAAGAAAAATGAAAAAAATTCTTATGCCAGATTATGTTATTGCTTAAAGTTTTTCTGGATAATTAAATAAATTTGCAAAAAAAGAAAAATAGGTAAAAAAAAATTAATAAAAAAGTAGCTTACCTGATAATTCAGTTCGCTGTTCCGTTTCTCCCAGATTCCAACATTTAAATGAAACTTACAACAGATCATATCAGCGCAGTTTTATTAATGGACAGGCGGAGATACTATTTCGCACGACAGGCACATATACGCAGGGATTAATTGCCAAAAACCTCGAAGATTTTTGCAAATTGTGCAAAAATTAGAAGTAAGCTATATAAGTGTCAACTGATGTAGGAAGGAATTTGCTAATTGTGCATTATAGATAGATAGCATTATATCCTACACACGAAAGAAGTCAAGTTTGGTTAATGCTAATGAAATAAAATAAATAGGATGATAAAATAACAGTTTAGAAACAAATTTGGGTTGTATGTTTGCACATTAGGGGGAGGGGGTGGGGGTGGGGGGGGGGGGGTAAAGCATAGCATATATTAAATACGCAACCTAACCTAGGTACCATCCCTCCCCTAAACCCCCAAAAACAGTTTAAATATTTGTAAACGCAATAAGAAATCACGCTTTGCGATCCATTTATCCATTGCAAATACCCGTTTGACTGGTTTCCTGTAGTATTTCCTTTTACAGTCTATAGTGCTGTGTAGGATATAATTCACAAGTACCAGGAATTTATGCAGGGAGCCTTTTTCAGGCTGGGAACTTTGCCTGTTTAATATGTTGAAATAATAATTTTCACCCAATTATGATTCGGGTCCCTACCCCAGCTGTCTTGTTTCACAAAGTAATTTAGTGATAGTTTGTTCTTCTGAAAAAAAGGGGATTATCTTGAAACAAAGCAACCTTTCTGTAATTTTGTGTTTGAGATTTCTCTCTATGTCAGAGTTTATTTACAGTATAAAAATTATGAATAATCTATACCTTATAGCTGTACGACACGATATACGCGAGGAAGAAGTTGGGGAGAACTCCTACTAACTGAGAACTCAGCCTGTTTAATATATTTGAATAATAACCAATAAAATGGAATAATACTCAAAATTATTGTGTTGGTCCTTGCCCTAGCTCTGTTGTTATGCAATTCATTAAGTAATTAATGGCAATAGCAGATGGGTCGTCTTCTTAAAAGACAAGTTATTTTCTTAAAAGAAAGTATTTACTGTAGTAATTTTTCTTTCAAGAATTCACTCAATATCCGAGGTTAGCTATACTTGTCAAAAACATTTTACACTTTCAGAAACCTATTAGGCCCGTTCTTTTGCACTAAGATCTTACATCTAAGATCTCACATCTTTCTGCAAAGATTTCCGTTCTTTTAACTCATCTTTGTTCTAAGATCTTACAGCTCACCGATGCTAGCAAAAAGTGTGAAGGACGCCGTCTTTCTGCCATATAGAACAATGATGAGAGAACTTTGATGATATACTCATCTTTGTTCTTAGAACGCTGATCAGAGCTGAATGATGAAAGACGTTTGCAAAAGAACGCTATAAGATGTAAGATCTTAGTGCTAAGATTTCACTTTTAAGCGTTCTTTGTCAAAAGATGTAAGAACTTAGCACAAAAAAAGTAAAAGAACTGCCCTATTGTAACTGCCCATTTATGTTACAGGTCAGGTTTAGGGTTGCCACCACGGTCAGTTCCTAAAGTACTACAATTATTCAAATTTGCATGCTACACAGTGATTTTCGGTGCTACAGTCAAAAATGTTGAACGTAATAGTGCTAATATAGCACGTTCGTGCTGCAGGGGGGAACCCTGTTCAGAAAGTAACTACAAGATTAACTTTTCTCTATCCCCCCTCCCTCCTGCCCCGGAAAAAGGATTCTGGTATGTTTGGGCTGTGGTATTGGAATAGGGAAGATATTCCAAATTATTGGAAATTATAAGCAAATTATTGGAGATTAGGGTAAAATTAGGAGAATATAGAAAAATCGTAAAAAATAGGAGGATCCAGGGAGCCGGATTTTATTACAGAACCTAATTTTTAGTACGCTATTTTAGGGTCCAATTTAAGGGAGCTATTTGTGACAAGCTGGGTCTTAATGGTAATTATATTTCACTCGTGACTATCCAATGGAGAAGAAAACATGCTTTATGCACCACATAGTAACAATTGTCACAAACATTGTCTGGAAAAGCAAGTTAATCTTACCCTCTTAATCGATTTTCTCGACGAACTATCAATAATAAAGCCTCACTTATGCTTGTGCGAGATTTTCAGTAATTCTTGAAGCTATTTATTTAGTATTTAGCTTGAAGCTATCAAAACTGCAAATATACTAAAGATACTGCAAATACTAAATAAAACAATCAAAACTGCAAGTTTTTGAAAGTCTTGAGTGAAATAATTTGAATCTAGTGACCAGAAAATACTGGCCAGAAATGCAAGCGACTAGTGGCCAGGATTTGCTTTCCAAGTATAGGAAATTCTTTCCTTCTTCCGAATATCTCGTCTGGCAGCTTTCCGCTAGTCATGAATATGATATGGAAAACTAAGTTGGTTTTTCTAGCCAGCTGACGAATAACGCCCTTTAGTAACGCCACTTTCGAAGTTCCGCAATTTTGTAAATGTACTAATGCAAAAATTTCATCAAATACTCATACTAGTTTATTATTGATGTAATAGTTAAAAGATTACTCTGTGAAGTCTGCATACTCTTGGCAATCTGATTGCGCAAAAAGCTCAAGGTCTATTTAGTACGGTTCAAAGAGAATGAGAAACTGATTCAAGTTCCCACGCTCTTTGTACCCTACTATTTCTACTGACAACTCATTAAAGAACCACATCGTATGATTCCCATTCATCGGTGCAAGCCCATCCTCCACCCCATATGGTTAAAGCTAAACTATCTCTTCCTTCCATATAATTCTCACTTACCTTAGATATTCCCTTGTAACCCCTTGTAAAACCATTTGATGAAAACCTGTGTTTGTTTAGCCCCAGCTAGAGGACCAAAAAGACCAATTTTGGCAAATTATCATTCATAAAACGTTTTGTAACCATCTTGACTTCCCTTTTATTATTGCCGTAGGAAATGGGCCCGAGCCACATTTTTTGCTCTTTTTGTTTGATCAAGAAGCTAAAACGACTAAATTGTTTTTTGTATTATGACTCCTTCTACAGATTATTTGAAAAAAACTACGTTTTCTAAAGAGTTAAAGAGGCTGAGTCACGAGTTCGAACCTTAAAACGTACAGGGATTAGGAGGTGCAGTTGGGGGGCTGCCGACCCCCAAACCCCCGCTTCCGTATATGAAAGGGGCTGTGCCCTCCTCAACGCCTCGCTCTTTACGCTAAAGTTTGACTTTCTTACAACTCTTTTTTTTTAAACAATAAAAACTTTAGCGTAAAGAGCGGGGGCTGGGGTGGGAGGGTCGAAACTTCCGGCCCAGTTTACCCCATGAAGATAAAGTCGGAGGAGGATGAAATTTTGCACGTTTCTTAGTTTGAGCTTGGGCTACAAAATGCGATCACTGCCGTCTCTCTGCAACCTCTAGGACCGGAAATCGCTTAACATTGTGGTAGGTCGCCTCTTTAAAGAGGCACAAGTGTGCCTCCTTGACTTATACTGGCCTATAGGTACGGTCTTATGGATCTATTAGGAGGGCTATGAATGTGTGATGTTTATAGAACAATGAAAAGAAACATTATTTGTAGGATGAAAGAAACATCCTTTCTTGGTTTTATCTTCACCATATGTGTGCTGTGATGCTTGCCCCATTTGTGACACGCTAGCATTGAAATTCTTTGTCCGTGAGGACAGGGGTTCGATTCCTGGTTATTTGGTTTGGAATAGGGTCACTGGCATGACTCTGTAAGCTCCGCCAGAATCGACCCAGCTCGAAATGGGTGCCTGGAGAAATCTGTGAAAGGTAAACAGGAAGGGTGTGTGAAAACACAGGATGGCTAACCCCAAATCCCCCATTGCACTTCCTTGCTGAAAGGCTATTAAACAGAGATCAGTGCAACGGGTAGGGAGCTTAAAGTCCAGTGCCATATTCTTTACCTTTTTATTACAACAACAAAAGCCCAAATTGGAACTAATTCTATTGATCCGGAAGTTGCTTCTATAGCTTCTATAAGGATGTTGCTTCTATAAAGATAAAAAGTGCTTATTTTGTGCGTCATAAATTTTGCTCTGAACAATGATTATAATGTCGTAACTTTTAGGTTGGCTTAAAAAACATATGCTCAAATTTTTGCAATTTTGCCAATGATTTCTACAATGAACCAAATTAGTTTTTACTACATAAGGAAGTGGAGTATTAATAGATAGTGCACCTTTGAAATACACATACTCGCTTTTTATTTTAATGAACCAAATTACTAGTTACAAGGATCATCCTGACCTTTTTTAGAAGAACAGTTTTAAATAAAAGGTAAAGGATGGGGCACTAGCCCCCACCAGTGGTGTCGATCTCAGTTTCTTGGCCCTTCAACCAGAAAGTCCAATTGGGGAGAGGGCTGGGAACTAGGCAACCTGCGCTTCATCCACCCTTCCAGCTTACCTTCGCCGGGTTTCACCATTTACCCATTTAGATCTAAGTCACTAAGGGTCACACCAGTGACCCCTGTCTGAAACCAAATAACCAGCAATATCGGGACTTGAACCCCATCCTGAAGGACATAGGGTTGCAAGTCTAGCGCACCAATGACTCAGCTAGAACAGAATCAAGAATTTAAATCCTCCCGTTAATTTTTTTTCCTATGGGGGCCGAACTGAAAGCCTAACGTTTTAGCTTGAATAAACTGTATTCGTTGCGAATGTTTTATACTTCAATTTTTATGTGCATGATAATATTTTGTTAAATCCTGCATTAAATTCGGTTTTTATCTGCTGAAGACCTAGCTTTGCTCTTTACTTTTGTTAAAAAAAAAAGCTCTTTTATATTTAATGATGCAGAGGAGGGAGCAAAAATGGAGTAAAAATGGGAGTAAAAAGGGAGTAAAAATGGAAGCATATGCCCGACCATTATTATCAAAATTCTTGACACTCTTTTCAAACAGTTCGTGGTAAAGAACTGTAAGTAAGGAGCGACGCGGCTCAATAGTAACCGAAAATCCAAGAGATATAGCATTGATAAGAATAGATACATCAAAAAATTTAATTTCTATTCTGATTCCAAATATATAAAGTTCATTAAGTTTAATGTTAATCATCAAGAGTTAAGAGCTTGATTAAATTTGCATGATTTTAGAAAAAGGGAGGAAAACCCCCAAAAAGTCTTGTGATCTGAAGGAAAATCACATCATCAGATTCAGCATTTTAGGAAACCCTACTGTAGACGTTTCAAGCTCCTATATACAAGAATGTGGATTTTTATATTTTTTGCCAGAAGAAGGATCACAAATGCGTTTTTCCCAGGGGTGATCATATTGAACCAGTGATCCTGGAAGATTGGGAGAGGGCTAATTTTGTCGGAAATCAAAAGATCTTGTGCCCTTTTTAAGTGGCCAAAAGCATGGGTGGATAGCTAGCCCTCCTCATTCGTCCCTTTTTTCTCAAAGTCGTCTGATCTAAATTTTGAAATAGCCATTTCGTTCATCTAAGTCGAAAGATCTAATAAATATGTCTTTAAGGATGACTTTACCCCTCAAAGCCAACGAGGAAGAGCTGCAAGCTATGGACTTTACCCATTATTTATATGTCAATTTGGAAATATTCCTCATCATAGGTGAATCATATTGAAGATTCGAGGAATATAGTGAAATTTTGAGGCTGAGGTCCGAGGGAGACAAGAGGTCTGAAGTCTTCCTCTAGGGATTGGTTTGCTCTAGTGTAAAGAAAGTTACCTAGTACAATAAAAATTTTTTTTATCATAATTAACGACTACTGCTCACTTTCACTCTCTTCACTATGATTAGTTTTACCTGCTGCTGGAAAGTGGCATTAGATAGATTTACTTTGCATTGATAATAAAGGATCTACTAGATCTGATACTCTCAAAGGCTTAAAAATTTCTTATCATTGTTAACTTCATGGTTTAAATTAACTTCATTAATATTGTCACCTAATCCAGACCGAAAGTGTGGATTAAAAATGCATTTGAATCAATTTAAATACAAATGAATAGCACAAAACACAAATGCTTTTTAACAAATATTATTTTTAAGACTGATTTAGCTAATCATGATGACAAGAAAATCGAAAGAAATTATATCCCTAAATTGGGTGAAGGCCGAGCAATATATGTATTAGCGTATAATTATAGAATTTACGCAAACATTTGTTATCAACAATCTGTATGGAAATATACAATTCATCTGAATATTGTTTGAATTGCTGTTTGTGTGGGGTTTTTCCCAGTTTTCGTTGGGCATGTGTGGTATTTACCGAAAAGCTTTAGCTGGGTTCCCATTGTTAGTTTCAAGGATAATTTTAATGTATTTAATTCCAACCACAGTGAACGAGTAGCCTAAGAAGACATCCGAATGCAATTTATGCTTTTCAGGGTCATCGAAATAGTGACCAATTTATAAATTGTTAGCAATGGAAGCTTCTGATGAATATACAGGTGAGGTGTCTTTGATGAAATGCACTCTCTTCCTGCATATTGGAGTGCCATTGTATGCATCGTGGAATTACACTTGCTCTGCCATGTGTTTCAAACTTCCAACACACTCTATCTCTTTGCGCGACGTGCAGTACACTTTTGACCACGCTTGACATCAAATGTTGTGCTCGCCATCCGGCGTAATCAATTTTTGAAAGCAAATTTTTGGACGTTTTAAAGTTCAAATGAGTATTGTTTTTTAAGGTTGAAATTTTACGCTCGTATTATCATGCTTAGTTGCTAATGTTATTAAAAGGACTCTCGCAAGCAGTGGCTGATCCCGAAGACAAATTTTCTTAATTTCCTTCATGTTAATTTCTAAATTTTCATGAAAGTGTAATATTTTATATTTTTGATTGCTTTAGCTACTTACTCTGTTTCTCTGGGAAAAGGCACCGGTATTATAATTTCCCGGGGTGGTCAAGTCCTACCGTGAAGTTTGATTTTACCAGGACTCAAATGATTTAACTCTTAAGTGGCTTTTCAGGAGCTAAAACAAAATTCTTGTTTTCTGCTTAGGTTTCGCATTTCCAGCGAAGCGTTAGTTTTGCCCAATACTGGTAATACAGGGAATTATTATACGTCAGTTTATTTACATTTTCTAGGTATATATATATATTAAGTCCGTATCCGCCATATTTTTTGTTTGGGTTACAATCTTTTTTACAAAATGTAACAAAATTTGAATATATGCATTTTCTTTACTTTTTTACGAGTCGGACAGAAATTTCAAGAGGGACTTCAAACAGAGTACCCCCCCCCCCCCTTATACGTCATTATATGTGCGCAGGAAGACTATTCATTTTTTCTGATTCTGTTTCCATCTTCGGCTATTATGTCTTCTAGCCTTACCTTAGACCTTAGTTCCTCTGGAACCATTATTGGCGTATGGGTGTTGACGAAGCCTCTCCACTCGTCCCGAAGCGATGCTGTAGTGGTAACATCTTCCATTGAGGTAATAACGAGGCCTCCAACGTCCTCAGATCTAATTTAAAATTTCACCGCAAAGTGTTCTTTGGACGGCCTCGTCTTCTTCTGTCCCATGGTTTCCAGGTGTAGGCTGTCCGAGCAAGTTGGTCTTTCTTTTAATGCGGAGTACATGTCGAAAGAAAATATTAAAGTTGCGCTATAAAACATATCGGGTTCCCTCTGTTGATTCTGAAAAATGTTAATCTGCCTCTTAGACACCGTAGTAATTTGTGATCTTCCCCTTGGTGATTCGAAATTCAAATCCATATAAACTGAATGACAGGATTCCAATTAAGTCATCTTGGCAATTTCAACGGAAGAAAATATTAAAGATTGTTTTTTGACCTTGGTGATGGAACACAAGGATCGAGATATATTAATTATGATTTTGTCTTAGTGGTATACTCATGTTGAGTTGGTCTTCTATATCCCTTTTGTCCAGCACCTCTTTACATTTTATGTTTTGTCCTTTTCATTAACCAGAATTATATTCGTTGTCGTCATTATTATCAAGATGTTATTGTTCGTTTTGTTAGTGCAACAAACCTCTTTAGGTCTGCTCCCTGTTGATTTAAGGTTTTTTGCTGTATTATGTTTAAATAGAACAGTTGAAACAGGCTAAGAAATTACTTCCTTTACTTTTGAAAGGAACCAGACACCGATCTGCCTCGACCGGCATACAGAAGTCTTCCATGTGGCACAGTCATTTGCAACGGTTTTAACATGGTACAGGCAATCTCTGTCACAGAGGCGACCGAACAGGTGGAAGCGTCCATGCGGTTCTACAGTTTCTTTTATTATTGACCACCAATCTTTCTTCTAGCTCTAGGGCAACGTCTCCAACTTTCGAGCGGCTATGCTTTAATAGCGGACTTCGAGATGTATCGATGGTCTTCACGCCTTAGACAATGGCCCAGCCACATGAGCCAACATCTCTTTACAATTTCTGAGACTGGGTACGGCTGTTTATGGCGCTGACAGATCCATTTATTAGATCTTCTTTCCTGGCGCTGGACTCGTAGACTGCAACGAAAAATATCGTGATCAAAGACATCTAGGAAACAGGCAGAGAAGCGATAATTTGTGGTTTCAGTTTCAGTTTCCTAGGTGTCAGTTTCCCTCTTTGTTTTCTATAAGAACAATATTTTTGTGCGTTTGTGGGTGTTTTTTTTTTTTTACTTGCATGAAAAAGCCAGCTTATCTTCCACATTCTTCCAACGCTGGAAAAAACGCTGTATTTGTCCTGCCATTAGATTCAAAACGCGATTATATACACGGAATATCTTAAATATGCATTTAATTGAAGGCGTCTTAGGTTGCGTGATTGTATGCACGAAGTAAAGAAATATTTATATCTATAATCACGGGATTGGATAGTTTTTGATGATTAGGCTTCCTTAAAAAAACAGCTTGTTTTCCACATGTGTACGTTCTTCCCACGCTAGACAGAAATGATACTTTTGTCCGGCCTCTTAGATTCAAAACGCGATTGTATACACGGAATATGTTAAATATGTATTTAATGCAAGCCGTCTTGGATTACACAATTACATCCACAAATATATAGTAAAATTTGTATTCTTAATCATGAGATGAAACACGATAGTTTTGATTAACAGGCTTCCTTATCAAAATGAAAGATTTTCTTCATTTTCATGATTGCTCCCGGTCCGTTTGGTTTCACGTGACGATAAAAAGCCCATGTCGTCCAATTAAATGTAGATATAAGATCCTATAATACTCACGAATGCACAAAGAGTATAATATTTAAATGAGAAGCTAGATATTTCTTATAGAAACAAATCAAGGAATTCTAGTTTCAAACTGGACTCGCAAACGACTTCTACATTCTCTTCACATGGTTGATATTAAACTTGTTATATTACCTTCTAGCAGTTAATAAGTACTTTGCATTGATGAAATTACTACTGGATGATACTTAAAATTTACATTTCTGTCAGACATGTGATAATGATGCATTCATATTTGGAACCTAGTCACGCCTTTTGCTTATTTTGGTTTCCTTTAAATTTCCTTTTAATTCCGACGGATTGATAAATAATGCCACCTCTTTTGTCACTAGGGCTGTGTATTCCCCTTGCCTTGTAATATTTTTCTCAAGATCTCGTAGCTTCGGCAAGGCTAGCACGCTGGTGAAAAATTACTATATTTTGGTGATCTTTTGTTGTATTTAGTGATTTTCTTCAATAATCTAGTGATTTATGAGCCTTTTTTTTTGTTTATTAGGCAATTTGAAAAATCACTAGAAATGGTGATAAATCACTAGAGGTGAGAATCACCTCTAGTTCCAATCGAATGAGCCCATTGTGAAGTTTCTACGACAGCGCTTTCTATGAAAACCTTATATGCCCCCAGGGCATAACTTATAACCAATGTCCTGAGGGCTTTTGGGGGGGGGTTGTCATCCTCAAATATCTAATTTTCAGAACTTTCAACTACGATGAACAAAATGGCTATCTCAAAATTTTGATTGGATGTGTTTGGGGAAAAGATGGGCATGAGAGGGGGGTTAGTTGCCCTCCAATCACTTTCGACTATTAAAAAGAGCACTAGCCCTTTGAATATCCAATCGAGTGATATCCAATCCAATCGATATTTTATGAAAAATATATTTTAGTGATCTTTTGTTTGATTTAGTGATTTTCTTCAATAATCTAGTGATTTATGAGCCGCTTTTTCTTGTTTATTAGGCAATATAAAAAATCACTAGAAATAGTGATAATTCACTAGGGGTGACAACCTTGAGATTGGGTGACTGCTCTTTATGGAAAACAGCATTTAGAGAGGTTCCTGGACCCGCGAAAAAATATTTCTGTTTTCTTTTCTCAAGCTAATACAGACCAATTCTCTCTTAGAAAGCGTGTAAAATGGATTAAAATACGATATATTAGGGGGGGGGGTTGTATTCTTCTGCAGCATCCGATAAAATGTCATGTCATTATATTATTTTTACGCGTACTAGGAAGGACTGATAATAGGTTTTTCCCTTATCGTTTATGGTCAGCTGTTCGTACAAGGAAGTTATTAATGTCCAAATACAATATAAACGCTGGTACTGATGTGTTATTAAATAAAAAAACAAGGTTTTTAACTGAAAGTAAGGAGCGACATTAAAACTTAAAACGAACAGAAATTATTCTGTATATGAAAGGGGCTGTCCCCTCCTCAACGCCTAGCTCTTTACGCTAAAGTTTATCATTGTTTAAGAAAAATAGAGTTGTGAGAAAGTCAAACTTTAGCGTAAAGAGCGAGGCGTTGAGGAGGGGACAGCCCCTTTCATATACAGAATAATTTCTGTTCGTTTTAAGTTTTAATGTCGCTCCTTACTTTCAGTTAAAAACACTTGTTTTTTTTTATTTAATTTTTGAACGTTTTTGGATAAATGCAGGTTTTGATCTTGGCTCACCGTACATGAATAATTAAAACAAAATTTTCATATTAATTTACTTTTATTTAGTTAAATGGCTTTCTCGAAACTTGTTTAATTTTATTTACGAACGTTTTTATTAGTAATAAATATACGTAACTTACGAATTAACTTACGTAACGAACTTCTATATTCATATATTTTTTATACGTATATTAGGGGGTTCGCCCCTAGTCAATACCTTGCTCTTTAAGCAAAATTTCGAATTTTGTTCCAATTCTTTAAAAATGATCACTTAATCACAAAGGCCGTTAATTAGAATAAATAGCTCTTATGAAAGTACTAAAAAATCTTTGGCTTAAAGAGCGAGATATTGACTAGGGGGTGAACCCAATCATATATGTAATATTTTCTTTTCGCTTAAAGTTTTGATGTTGCTGCTATTGTTTGCACTTGTTTTTTTTTATATTTAATTTCTGATCTTTTTTTAAATAATGCTGGGAAGTCCGGCGTCCCCTTCATAGCAATGTCCCTTCCCCCATGAAAACTTCCTTCATGGAAAGATCCTTCCCCATAACCCCCGACCCAACCCCCCCCCCCACTACCATGAAAAATCTCCCCTGAAAACGTCTGTATACTTCCCAATAACCAATACTATATGTTAACATTGGGTAGAGTTCATTACTTTCAGCCCTCCCCCCGGGAACTTCGGGGGATTAGGTCATCCTAAAAGACATACTTATAATATTTTCGAACATGCTGAACAAAATGGCTATCTCAAAATTTTGATCGGGTGACTTTGGGAAAATAATGAGCGTGGGAGGGGGCCTAGTTGCCCTCCATTTTTTTGGTCACTTAAAAAGGGCACTAGAACTTTTGATTTCCATTCCAATGAGCCCTCTCACGATATTCTAGGACCATTGGGTCGATACGATCACCCCTGGGGAAAAAAAAACAAAAAAAAAACAAATAAACACGCACCCGTGATCTTTCTTGTGGTAAAAAATGCAAAATTCCCTATTTTTGTCGATAGGAGCTTGAAACCTCTACATTAGGGTTCTCTGATACGCTGAATATGATGGTGTGATTTTCATTAAGGTTCTATAACTTTTAGGGGGTCTTTCCCCCTTTTTTCGAAAATCAGCCAAATTTTCTCAATCGCCTAACGTTTGATGGTAGGATTAAACTTGATGAAACTTATATATTTGAAATCAGCATTAACATCTGATTCTTTTGATGTATCTGTTTGTATCAAAATACCCTTTTCTAGCGTTTCGGTTACCATTGAGCCGGGTCGCTCCTTACTTACAGTTCGTTACCACGAACCGTTTGATTAAATAAAAAAACAAGTCTTTCCACTGACAGTAAGTAGGAACATTAAAACCTAAAACGAACAGAAACAATAACGTATATGAGAGTGTTCGCCCCCTCGTCAGTACCTTGCTCTTTACGTTAAAGTTCGTATTTTGTTCCAATTCTTTGAGAATGACCGCTGAATCACAAAGGCCGTTTAATTAGAATAAACAGCTCTTTTGAAAGTACTAAAGAAAAATTTTAGTGTAAAGAGCGAGGTATTGACAAGGGGGCAAATGCCCTCATATACGTAATAATTTCTGTTTGTTTTAAGATTTAATGTTGCTCCTTACTTTCAGTGGAAAAAAATTGTTTGTTTTTTATTTAATTTCTGATCGTTCTTAAATCGTACTGGCAAATCTGGCGCCTCCTTCATGGAAAATTCTCTTCCCCCATGAAAATTTCTTCCATAGTGAATATGGAATATGGATAGATCCTCCCACGTGAACCCCGATCCTACCCCCTCCCCCTACCAGATAAAATCCCCCTGAAAATGTCTATATTCTTCTCAATATTATATATAAACAATGGCAAAGTTTATAACTTGCAGCCCTTCCCTTGGGGACTTTAGGGGATTAAGTCATCCTCAAAAACATAGTTATTAGATTTTTCAACTATGTTGAACAAAATGGCAATCTCAAAATTTTTATCCTGTGACATTGGGAAAAGAAAGTGTGGGAGGGGGCCTAGTTGTCCTCTATTTTTTTGTCACTTTTTTTATTAGAAATTTTAATTTCCATTGGAATAGGCCCTATCGCAAAATTCCAGGACAAGTCAGTCAATGTAATCACCAGTGGAAAAAAATATAAATAAATAAATAAACACGCATCCGTGATCTTTCTTCTGAGGAAAAATACAGAATTCCACGTTTTGCAGATAGGAGCTTGTAACCTCTACAGTAGGGTTTTCTGATATGCTGAATCTGACGGTGTGAACTTCATTAAGACTCTACATCTTTTAGATGGTGTTTCCTCCTTTTTTTGAAAATAAGGCAAATGTTCTTAGCCTCTTAACTTCTTATGGGGAGGACTTAACTTGATGAAACTTATATATTTGGAATCAGCATACAAATTCAATTTTTTAGATGTATCTGCTGGTATTGAAATTCCGTTTTTTAGAGTTTCGATAACTATCGAGCCGGGTTGCTCCTTACTTAAAGTTCACTTTTATGACGCCCCTTAGCACGAACTGTTTGATGTCATAAACAGAAGTCATAATGAAATATACAAAAATAAGATTAAAATTTAAGACTTTATTAACAAAATTATGGAAACCACATGAGAAAATTATGGAAAGCAGGCCGCTCACACGCATTATATTAAATACCTAGCCTAATCTAACTTACCCTAACCATATCTATATGTTAAATATTTAATTAAAATATACTAGCATCATACTTTTTCTCATTGAGACAAAGCTGATTATAACCGATTGCAGTCAAAGAAACCGGTATTACTCAGATCAAGAATTTGAGTGGGGTCGCTATAATAAATAAGTTCCTAACCGTTTTAGAGATAAGAAATTTCGATGATTTTTGGAAGGAAAAAATCGTATGAAAAAGGCCAGGGAGGATGTGGGGAAATATATTTTACAAGTCAATTAGGCTTGAGTTAGAACTGGTAGATGAAAGGTCACATAAAGCCTATTGAATTACTAAAGTTGTGTCTATCGTCTGGCTTGGGCACAAGTAAACAGAACATACAAAAAAAAAAAACTACTATTAGGTAGTCCTACCTAATACCATCAGAGCAACAAGAAGAAGAAACCATTTTGCACCAATATCCTGCCATTGAGTTGGGTAGGGGTGTGAATTTTTGGCAAACTGTCAATTCCAATTCACAAAAATTTAGAGGGGGGGGGGGTAAATGATTGGGATGAATTTGACGTTTTTCCAATTTTTCAAAGAGTAGGTTATTCCAAAAAAGGCATTTTCTAATGATACTACCCCCCTTCACCCAAAAAAAGGGTATTCTTCAAAATATAGGGGGAGGGGGCTCAAAAATCTCTATATGGGGGTCCCCCTATATCCTAGTTTAGTGGTGCCAATCGAGGAAAATTTAAAAGAAGGCATGATATTTTAATAAAAATCTAAGGATGTGGGAAATTTTGTCGTTTTGTCAATGACAATACCAAAAACGCATATTTTTTAATGACCCCCCCTCCCTATAAACGTACTGTTTTGTGCTGAGGGGGAGGACCACAATCCATTCCTCTTGCAACTTTGCCCCCTCCTAATTGACGCCACATCCTAGTCTTTCTGATTGGTTTCTTGCTAATATTAATGACATCTTCAAATTCTGATATTAAGATTGATGTTTACTTAAAGCAGCGGCGCTAAATATGCTAAATAAATACAGTGGTAAAATAAATAAAATGAAAAATTCAGTGTAATTTTTTCATCAAAATTACATCAATCTACGTCACAATTTTCACCGTCTTTACTTTTCGTATTTTGTGATTAATTTTTAGGCAAATAAAGTGATGTAAAATACGTTTATTCACTTGCGTTTTTAAGGGCACTGGACTTAAACAATTTTAAGCATTGAAGTTCCTCTCCCATTGTTTATTCTTAATCAGTCGCAATATTTGCTTTTGATGTAATAAGGGTGGCTTTTTTTTTACATTTTTAATAAGGGCGGGTGTTTACATTTTTAGTATTGAATCTATTTGACCGTTTATTTTTTTTTTATACTTCAATTTACTTTTTACTTATACTTTATAGTTTCTTTTCTGTCTTTGTTTGCTTTTGATGTAATAAGGGTGGTTTTTTTTACATTTTTAATAAGGGCGGGTGTTTACATTTTTAGTATTGAATCTATTTGATCGTTTATTTATACTTTATACTTCATTTTACTTTTTACTTATAATTTATAGTTTATTTTCTGTCTTTGTTTGCTTTTGATGTAATAAGGGTGGTTTTTTTTACATTTTTAATAAGGGCGGGTGTTTACATTTTTAGTATTGAATCTATTTGACCGTTTATTTTTATTTTATACTTCATTTTACTTTTTACTTTTTACTTATACTTTCTTTTCTGTCTTTGTTTCTACGCTTCCGGTTTTTTCTCGTGTTTTTCTTGATTTTCTTTCTTTTGCATTTAATATGCTTTGGTGGAAAACATTACCAAATATTGTTTTATTCAGTCTTAAGTTAATGTTTCTCCATCTGGTGGTCGCAATCCATCAGACAAGGGATCGGAGTTCAGCAGAAAAAACATAATTTCAATACAGCTATTAATTATTATGTTAATGTATATTTTCTGAAAATTTCATCTTCGACCATCTTCTTTTCCCTTTTGGGTAAGGGGGGGGGGGGGTGCTAAGTCGCTGAAAGAGGGGATCAGTGATCCTTAGTATGGAAATAAGAATGTTAAGTTAAGTATGTATAAGCTAATATAGTTATGAGCTGTGGAGGTTATGGGAGGAGTGTCATCCATCTAGAACATTTTCAAGCTACAAAAATACTTTCCAAATGTAGACATTAGCACCTCCTTGAGGACAGTTGAGACACTCCAAGGGGCCAGTAGGAATCCTTAATGAACTTTGATATCCTAAGAAGAACATATGTGTGTTATGTAATTTCTAATTTCTGCTGGCTCTTCAGAGGTTCATTATATAAGAAAATGGTACATATAATTTGTCTCAAAAGAGGTGGAGGAATGAGTAGCAAAGATTTGGGCCTTTTTAAATACGACCATAGTTGCTCTAGGTTCCCCTCCCTCTAAAGATCCAAATTTATCCCTATTTTTTTTCGTCCTTAATATTTATCCATAATATTAGGAATAAATATTAATCCTAATTTATCCCTAATTTTTCCTTAATATTTCAATTGCCTATTTTCTATTATTTAATAGTCTTTTCTCCCTAAATAGGTCTCCCTTAAAAAGTCCTCCCTACAAGTAACACTAAAAATTCTAAATTTCCCCCTGTATGTTTCTATAATAGTTTTTTGATAGTTATATTATAAATAAAATATATAAATAAAATAATAAAATAAAATAATATTATAAAAATAGTTATATTATAGACTAATAGTTTTAATAGTTTTTTATAATAGTTAATTTTTTTTATAATAGTTCATATCATCAGCTTTTTCTATTCTTTAATGGACTTTGCTGCCTATAGAAGTCCTCCCTAATAGTCCCCCCCCCCACAGAATCTCAATTTTTCCTTTATTGTTCTATAATACTTAGTGTGATAATTTATTTTTTATTTTTAGCGGACTTTCGCTCTAAATGCAAGTCTTTTTTTTTAATAGTCAAAAGTGATTGGAGGACAACTATTCCCCCTCCCACGCCCACCCTCCCATTTGCCTATTATGTTTAAAAACTAAATGTTGCCTTAAGATTAAATCAAAATGCACTGTGTTAATGCTAGTTCCCGAAAAAAAAACAATCGTCCTTAGAAATACACCCCCCTCCCCCTAAAAAAACAAATCTCCGCCTTTTTTCTATAATATCTCGTATAATCACCTTTTTTTCTATTTTTTAATGGAATTTTTTTTTCCTTAAAAACAAGTCTTCCTACAAAAGTCCTATGCACATGTCTGGACTCTGGGTTGTCAAAAAAGACGCTTATACAAGAAATAAGCTTTTATTTATTAATTCATACATTAATTAAGAAATTGGAAGGTCAATCAATTGACGCCACAAACAATAAAAGTTAAAATGTGGACTTAGTTAGATTTCCTTCTGAAAGCAGTGGCAGATGCAGGGAGAGGGCAAGGGGGCGCACGCCCCCTAACGTAGTCTAAAGTAGTGTAATTTGCTTAATTAACGCAAGTTTGCGTTAAATAAACGTGCTCTAAACGCAAGTTTATCGGACCAACCTATTTTGCCCCCCCCCCCTAAAAAAAATCCTGGATCCGCCCCTGTCTGAAAGGCTGGGCTTTGGAAATTTTCGTCCCTTTCGAAGCTAATTTACCTGAAATGTTTATGTAGTGATTTTTATTGAAGAAGAAGAATGCTTTGCAGGACTTTGCGGAAAAGGCTTTGCAGAATGCCTTGGAAAGAATAATTCTGCAAAGCAATGCTTTGCAGAAGAAGATTTTTTTAGTGTTCGACCACCATGTAGCATCAATTTTCTTATACTTTCAAGTCATCCTATTAAATGTATTTTTAATTATAAATGTACACCTTTAAAAGCAATGTTGTTTTTGTTGCCAAATTTGTTCTATTTATAGAAATTCAGTTTTATTCGATTATATTGCTTTTCTTCAGAGTATGCAAAAGGGTACTTGTGTGATAAACGCCCTACCGCTGAAGTTGTTCAATCATTGGCGCATTATAGAACCGTTTTTTTCGTTAGTTTCTTTCAGCTTAGCGTGAGACAAGACAAAGAGAAGTAACAGAATAGATGGAACATATATAATTTTGGCTATATTTTTGCAAATTAGAAGGGGGGGAGTAAAGTATTTGGACAGTGTAAACTTAGAAAGCAATTCTTACTACATAATATGCAGAATAATTGTACCTAACACATCAGGCAGGCAGACCCGCTTTGCTTTACCCCCCTCCCTCCCCCCACCTCTAATGTGCAAATATATAGCCCAAATTTGTTTTTAAAGTATTATATTTTTATCTTACCTTGGTATACTTCATTGGGATTGAGTGTCATAGAAACATATTGGAAGAACATTAGTTAGGACTTATATCATACAAGTACCTGTGAAAGTACTCTATAAGAGCGATTTCGAACATTTTTTTGGGGATGGCACCCGTTTCAATATTTTTACATTTTTATTCAGTATTTTAATGTTTTTATCGCATAAAGTGATAGTTGATACCCTTTCTAACCCCCTTAAATTTTTATTCCCACGCCTCTAAGAGTTTGTACATAGTCAGTGACAGCTCTACAAAATGGCTGGTATGTACTTTGGTCAGGTTTTGTGAAGCGTTGTAAATATTTTGCTCTCTGTGGATGTAAGCATTTGTAGATCTTAGAAATAAAATAGTGTGCTCTGGGCAAGCGACAACACAACTGAAACGATGGCCGAAAATTCGCCGCGACGTCGCCATGCTACTTCGGATTGCTGTGGTAGCTTCCCTGGACCCTACTGTACTATGTTTTTTTATGCAATGTCAAATATACCAGTCTAACCATCAATTTTGATTTTTTCAGAATATATAACTAGAAGGTGAACACCAAAAATAAAGTTTTATTGCATTTAATTTACTGGATTTTTGAAAGTGGTAATGCTCTTGTTAATTGAGTTCATCCAATTTGAAATAAATAGAATGGAACTTAATAAAATGGAAACTCTAGGCTGGTATCCAAAAAAAGACAATCAACAATTTCTTACAGAAGTGCTAGAAAAAAGCTTTAGAAAGAGTTTCTCTCGTTACCGATTCTAAGGACCAGGTAACTCTTGCTCCAAATGGCTGGCAAGCGGTTGGTGACACTTCCCTCCAGTTTTACGTACCTAAGTAAGTACGAATCTAGTGGTTGGGTTATCAGGATGGGGGAAGCCAATTGTAGATAACCGGACACTACGAACAAAGGGGAAACTAACAAAACTCCTTTTTCAAATTACTACGCCCAAGGGAGCGCGAACAGTCCTGTGGCTATTTGGGCATGGAAGCAATGGGCTTTGCGGCCTGACCCTTGACACATTTTTCCAAGTTTACCAATAATACTACTACTACTACTACGTTCCCTAAAGCTCAATTCATATGTGTGAACTGCTAGTTATTGATGTCTAACAAAAAAAGAATTCTGATTAGTCAAAACTGATGGTGGCTAAAAAGTCTAGCCACCATCAATTTTGACTAATCAGAAGTCGTTTTTTTGTTTATAAGTAGCCCTGACTGGTTGGAAATAATATGCTTAGACATTGGTGCATTCTAAAGCACGAATAAGAAGAGGGCGAAGGGGAAATTCCTGTGAATGTTTTTGACATTGACATTTGACATTTGGCATTAGCTGTCAATGTTTTTAGTTTTCACCCTTCACTGTAAAACCGTTTCGGTTGCAGACGTTTTTTCATTTAACTTTGTACCACTACATTGTCGGTGGCGCTGGTGACTTTCAAAATACACCTGTGTCAAATCGCGAGGAATTCGCACTTAAAACCACCTGGTTGTTTTTACTTGATACATTTAGTGTCTACTCTCATAACTGAGCTTAGGGAATAATTAGTTGCAATGACTAAGACATTTTTATGTAAATTTCGTCTTCTAAATAGCTGCTCGTAAAATATAGTTGTTAATTTATATTTTTTAGATTTTAGAAGTTGATGATGGATTCTTTGACTTTGCTGCCCCCTCTTTGACAATTGCTGGAACCACCATTGCCCCATTTCTGTCAAAAAATGTCCTCTACTCCTCTGAAGCCTTTTGGGGACTTCCGTTTTTGCCCGGGCCAGCCCAGGGTCAAAGCCAGGATTTGTTGACCTACCATCCCCACTTAGCCCGGAGTCTCTGGAACCAGGCCTTGTTGGGGGATATAGCCGGAAGCATCAAAATGTCGTTATCAAAACTGCCAACATTGGCACAGTAAGTAAATAGCTTAACTATTTTGACTTCCTTATTTAGATTATAAGATTAATTACACTTTCTAAAATAGACTGAATGTAATGAATTGAAATAAAATAAAGTGGCAATTATATTTCTTTGATTCATGAAACCTGTCTACAGAACAGAGAATTCGCGTCTTCGATTAGGATTCATGTCGACCTTAAAAGTAATAGATTGCCTGTGTCAACATAAATATTGTCTTGACAACAAAATGTAGTTTTCTGTTCCCTCCTTAGTGGACAGAGAAAAGTCGGCATTTGGCAAAGAATCGTAGCTAAAAAAGAGTAGTCATGTAAAGCTTAACTTTCTCTGTGATCTCTTCTTTGAATTCTTATGGTAGCGTTGGCCTACAATATGGGGTTCGACCAGTGGAGGATATCTAGCGTCTCTGACTTTTGTGTCAGAAAGTTTATGTGTATATTATAGAATGTTTATTTATACATATAATACAGTTTGAACAGTAAATGTACATATGACGAGGAGAGAAACAGAATCAGAACTGACTCATGTAATCTTAATTGGTAGCTTATGTTCAGTAAAACTAGGAGATGGACATCAGGACATGTGACAGGAACTGCCCTATTTTAATCTGTCAACTTAGATAAATTACTGCAAATACACAGAATTTACAATATTAATATAGCTATATAGGAAGTGGACATTTGACAGAACTTGAGAATTCAATTACAGATCTAACACGGAAAAGCACATAGACTTTCACCAAAGTTTACAGTCAAATGTTTTATTAGTACTCCTATATGCTTGTGAATCATAGAGCATGTCAAGAACTGCCGGAAAATAATTACAAATTCAAATAGAGATAAATCCTTTTATTAGACTGTGAAAAATAAATGAAAAAAAACTCTGAATATTTCCATCACATATACACTGACCGTCGTCAGATATACCAATTACTGTATATGCTGATGACGGTCACTTTGTATTTGGTGTAAATATTTAGAGTTTTTTGTCATTGTTTTTCACTGTCTAATAAAAGGATTTGTCCTTATTTGAACTGTTATTTTTACGTCATTCAAAGGCAATATGGGGTTCGAAAATACCTACGAAAAAAACTGCTTGGATTTGAAAAAAAAAGTGCCTCAGAATCATGCTTGTACTACACTGGACTGAAAGAATACCAAATGTTCAGATTAGAGCCCAGACCAAGCAGCCTCTAATTATTAATGAAATTCTCAAGAGATGGTTCTAGGTACTGGTGGTACAAGGGGACCAGGTTGTACTGGGGACAAGAATGAAAGTAGGCGGACTCTCGTATAAAATGTAGTGTAGGAAGCTGCCTGATCTGTGCTGATGCGGTAGGTCGTAAACTCTTACCTAAACTTTTATACTGCTTATGGTGCTAGTGTTATGTTTGTTCTAGTACCTTTTAATTCAACTAGGTAACGCTATATTATCTTCCATGGTAGTAGGTTTTAAACCAGTGAAAGCACCATAAACCATATATAAACCATAAACTACATTAATGCACCAAGCAGTAGTGCGGTAGGTACGTATGGTGTAAGAAACCACCTGGTCTGCACATAATAATAATAACAATAATAATAATTTATTTTTGTCCTCTTTCGATACATTAAAAATGCACTAGAGGAGTACAAACGGAGAGAGAAAAAAAAGAGAAAAGAAACACAAAATAGTTAACGAATACAGTACCAACATGTCTAACGAGAAAAAAAAGGACAAAGAAGTGGAAACTTAAATCAACACTAAAATACTGGACCTAACAATCTACACAGCCATATATAATAAAGGTTAAACAGAAAGTCTAATAAATTCCTACATCGGTCTTCAAATGGCAATTTAATCGTATGCCTCACAAAATAAATCCTATGGCTCATAAGATATACATTAAAAAACAGCGAGATGAGACATTAGAGGCTTTTTTTACGTAAGTGATAGGCATCATATATTCCTTGGTAGGTCACTAAGGAAAGGGGCTATACAGTCAAGTAGGTCAATGGAGGAAGTCTGGCTACTGGCCCGGGACCGACTAACGTGGAGGTAAACAGTTGCTGCCTTGTATGACTCAATGAAAGATCGTCTTTTCTTTTCTCTCCACTGGCCAGAGTCTCGTTTGTTTGTTTTTTTTTGAGATTTTTCTCTTTGTTGGCTTTTGTATTACTCAAGGAGTGGGAGGACCTAAGTAAGTGTTAAGTGCACTCGCGCTCTGATTAGAGTTTTGCTTTTCGTAGCCTCATGTCTTTTTATAGAAAAGTCAGGATGGCAGCAATAAAATGGAGTTTCCTAGATAAACTTTTACGGTTGAACAGAAATTTAATCTCCATACAAAATTTTCTTTTTTTGAAAATTTCACAAAAAGCTTATGATGATTCAACGAGTGAATTGAATCAACGATTTTAATTGTTTTCATTCGATTATGAATGAAACGAGGAGATGAGACATTAGAGGGTTTTTTTCCGTAAGTGATAGGCATCGTATAATCCTTGGTAGGTCACTAAGGAAAGAGGCTATACAGTCAAGTAGGTCAATGGAGGAAGTCTGGCTACTGGCCCGGGACCGACTAACGTGGAGGTAAACAGCTGCTGCCTTGTATGACTCAAGGCGCGGGAGGACCTAAGCAAGTGTTAAGTGCACTCGCACTCTGATTAGAGTTTTGCTTTTCGTAGCCTCATGTCTTTTTATAGAAAAGTCAGGATGGCAGCAATAAAATGGAGTTTCCTAGATAAACTTTTACGGTTGAACAGAAATATAATCTCCATACGAAATTTCATTTTTTTGAAAATTTCAAAAAAAGATTATGATGATTCTGGACGATGACTCTGATGGTTTAAAACGATCAGAGGCCACGATGCCTACGATGGCCAGATGGCCATGATGATCTGTAGTTTGAAAACCGCTTAAGATTTCAGTCTTTTTTAAACATCAATAATTCTGGAGATAGTTTATTACCATAGTTCTATCCTAAGAGGGTCCCATGGACAGTTGACAGAGAGAGTTTACTCCGAAGACATGTTAATTCTTACATTTTATGCCATAAAAATTAATTAATTTATGGAGTATTTTGTTGTTCAAAATCGAAGTATTTTCAAATGTGCTTTTAGAATAACTAAACATTCAGTTATAGAATAACTAAACTGTCCATATGTGTGATACTAGATAATAGAAACTAAATTGAGAGCTATTTAGTCGGTGGATGATTTTAGCTGTAAATTTAGTTATCGTCGTGGACAGTTTAGTGAAGTGAAGAAGTTATCGTCTTTTAAAAACGTTCTTAAAAAGACCATCCTAATTTTCTTCTTTGTGTCTTTTTTTTCTTCCTTTTTTCTTTTTTAATTTACAGTTAAACTATTTTTAATCAAATGTTTTGAATTTTATTCAACTGAATCATTGACTAACTTTTAAGTTGGTGGATGATTTTGACTTTAAATTTTAGGTGAAGAAGTTACAGTCTCTTAAAAAAGATGTAAAAAGACCGTCTTTTTTGTGTCTTTTTTTTCTAAAACATTTCATTTTGACACTACAATTCAAAGTTTTTTTTTATAGTTTATTTATTTCATCTCACTAAGAAACCTTAACTGTCAATCTTTCTTATCCGCACTAAATGCTATTACTTACAAGGGGTAAATAGAGGAGGGTTCTTTTTTACAGTCCTATTTACGAGGGAGGGGGGTGTCAAAATAAAAAAAATTAAGTATAAATTTGAAAAAAGATTGTCTTTTTTTTAATTTAGATGGCACTTGAATTTTTTTAAAGAACGAGACTTTTGAAATTCTACCCTCCTTAAGACTACAAAATCTTTGTTCGGTAGATACGGCAACCCTTTTCCTTGTGTATTAGATTTTTGTTTATATATGACTCTATTTTTTTTCTCTTAACTTATTTTTTTTTCAGCTTCAAGCACGTTGCTCCATTTGACAATCGTTTCTTCTGGGAGCTTGACTCCTACACAGATTTTCTTCTTAACTGGAACTGTGGCACTCGATCCATCTTAAAATGTGTCAGTAACCTTCACGAAAACATGATCCACCGTGGTTTCATATCTCAAAACCAGATGACGTTTATGAAGGCGTGGAGTAATGATTTAAAGAGACTCCGTTACTTAGAACCGCCAATCATAACTCGCCGACGTGGAGCTCTTAACCCCTGTATTGGAGCTGACGGTCTGTTTGGTATTTCTTACTATCCCGCTCTTCCACCGAAAGGGCTTAGCGAGGACAATCTTTGGCTGCGTAAAATCGCCAGACAGCGGGTTAAAGAAGAAGAAGTTGAATATGATTACCAGAAGCATTTGTATTTGGAAAGATTAAAAAATAATGAGACATTCCCTATCTATGAGAGCTATAACCATGGTATTGGCGTAGAAAGCAGTAGTACTATATTCGTTGATGGGGTTCGAAATGTCAAATATAAGGATGGTGTGGACCTGGCCTTGGTAAAAGAATCAGCTGATTCATTATGCCATGGTTACTCCAACTTCATAGCAACTGATTCCAAAAGTGCATCAGCTGCTTCTAATATACTTTTAGTTATTGCAATGACGTCACCTAATTATGAGATACTCCCTTTATTAGAGGTCGCCTATAGGCCAAATTTTAAAAATATCTTATACTGTGGCCCTCTTCATGACTCTTTGGAGATATATAAGAAAAAATTTCAAAACCAAGAGGGAAGAACAATAAGCTTTTTGCCGACTCACACCAAATACACATATGAATGTTTAATGGGTGCGGTGGAGATGGGGTATAAAGTGGATGGATATATGCTAGCTACTGATGAAATTTTGCTAAATCATATAGAAATTAAGAATTTGAATTTGTCTAGGATATGGTATGGAGGTGATCATGTGACTAAAGTGACATCCTCAACTTGGAAGCAATTGGACCCTGGGGCACAAAAATTACCGAGAAGCATTGAAGGGGTCCATAAGGTTTTATCCTTTTTGAAAAAGATGGTATTAGGCGATAAGAAAGAGAACTTTGGTGATTCTGGCAGAAGCAAAAGAGAGACCTCTGATAGTGTCTTAAGAAGGGATGATGATATAACAGAACTGGATTATGATGACAAAGGATTTGTAAATGAACAAGAAGAAATTCATCAAGTTGAAATTGACAAAAGCGCCTTAAAAAAATTCTTAACAAATGCTTCGGAAGGCTTCTACAATGAAGAAAACCAAAAAGCAATAATTCTTTCACCAGAAGGGGCTATACAGCCTATTGAGGTAAAATACAAAGAGGCTCAACAGTCAATGAAGCTTGACAGTGCCAAAGACTTAGTGATGGCAGCAAGTGAAGCTGTTGATTCACCAGAAGAAACATCTCCAACAACTGAAGAGGAAGATGCCAACGATGAACAAGGTGAAGAGGAGGTAAAAAATTATGCGGAAGTATTGCGTGAAATTCTTGTCATCAGCCGCAACGAAGGAACAACAGAAAATGCGACAGTGACAACAGAACTACCGCCTCCGGTTCTAGCTGAAGACGAACCCTCAAAGCCAAATGCTAGTGCTATATTCGACCAGTTTGAGGATGACTGGCCAGGAGAGTCAGCTGGTAATCAGGGTGATGGTGCTTCACATGGATGGCACCATGCTACACCCACACCTAAGACTACAGATACTAGTGATATGGATGATACTAAAGTTCAACAATTTAATGATAGTAGTATAACCGACGATCTGCCTAAATCTACTGACAATAGTGATTCGGTAAATCCCTTGCGTTTTGACAATAATGGTAAGGAAGACATGAGCCATGAGGTTGTTGAAGATAGTAGTGTGGTAGATGATATCGGAATTTCCCCAGGGTGGCATCATATTACACCTAAACCAAAAACTGCTGAGAGCGGCATAAATATGAGCCTGCAGCCTACAGGCAAGCAAAGTGATTCTGATATAGTACCAGATAAAAGTGGTGTTTCCAAGGAATTGCACCATGTGGCACCGACATCTAAAAATCCTCAAAATAGTAGTAGCGTTTTGTCCGAAACTACTTCTAAGCCAAATGATGCTAGTGGCTTAGAAGAAAATAGCCGTGTCACTGAAAAATTGCAAGTATCTTCCACAGTGCCTGTTCTAGCTTCTCTAAATGTTACCACAGTAAAACCATCGGTGCCAGAAGCAGATAAACGTAATAAAGAATCTAATGCAATTGAACAGGGTGCTACTGATCAGTCAACCCAGATTGCAGGCTTGTTAGAAGAAATTAATAAAATATATTATATAATCTTACAAAAAATACGTAATTTTCCAGTCACAAAAAGTAGCGATGGCGCACTTGTATATGTATATGGGGATGCGACCACTTACAGATTTGATCCTCAAGACTTCAACATGCAGTGTGACAAAAGCACTAATATTGAATTTTGTAAGGTGGCAGCACAGTTTTTATTCAGCCTTACTGAGAATATGGGAGAGGACTTCAACGTTCATTTTGATAAAGTACCCGTATTTTACGTGCCAAACAGACATGTGCTGAAATTTTACTTATTAAGTAATTTAATGCTTCAAAACGGAATAACTGAAGGAATAGCTATACCAATGATGCTTAGAGGTCTTGGGCCAGAAAGCTCTTGGGTTAAGTTAGAAAGAACTAGTTTTGATACTAAAACCGTGACGGACCCTAAATTTGTGTCAGAGCCATCTAAGTCATCTTATTTATACCCAGTGGATTTCCATGCGGCACAAAGTAATTTGAAATATAAAAAGGTGTTCTGTTTAAAGTTTTTAAACCAAATATTAAACTCATAGTGATATATTATAAAAACTTTCCTTGGTCCTTAAGGGAAGGGGCTCAGGCAGCATGCGGAAGTTATACTTTTTTTTAACAAAACTGCATTTCTTCCTAAGAAAGCCCTCGAACCCGGAGTTCTTTCTCCAACCTGAATATGTTATATAGCCCTGGTTTAGTGCATCAACGTAGCAGAATATTTCTAACTTCAGTTCCTTAAAATATGTATCTATTTTGTAGTACAAACAAAAGAGTATAGGTAATTTGTAAGATTTGAAACTAGTGCTAATGTCAAAACATTAACAACGCCATCTAACGTTTAATGTTAATTGACATTTTTCAGGCTACCGCAGTTTTGCCAGTTACACTAGTTTTGCTTTATTATTATACTGAAAAAATGCAAAGAAACGCTAAACACTAGGTGGCATCGGTAGTTTTCCGTTCAACACTAGCACCAGTTTCCATTCTTATAAGCTACGAAACTCTTTGGTGCAAGCCATAGAGCACCGTAGAGCCATAGAGCACGTTTTGTAAAAGGGGAATAGTCAGTATCTAAGGAAGAATATATTAACCAGGAAAATCTGTTTTCAACCTTAATGTGTCATTGGTCGAAATATAACGACAAGGCATTAAGGGGATGCATACCTCCTTCAGAAGATAGAGGAGACTAGCTAGTAAATTTTAAATGATAACCCCTCCCTTAAAATGTTCTATATTTTGAATCTACAAGAAATCAAATTTTGTTTTTGTTTAGGACACCTTCTAAAAAACATTCAAATCAAAAGTAATAGGTATTTAAACCGGTTCAAATGAGTGGTGAAATCTAACCTGGTCGAATTTTGAAATCCATAATTGAATGAAAACGAGTTAAATAAAGAAATACGCCGAACCAATGTTTCACAAGGTCAACTATTCCACCTAATTTTCAACTTGATAAGATAAAATATTTATTTCAAAAAATTGGTATTTCAAAAAATTGGCCCCCAAGGGCCGAATTCAAATCCTGTGGTCATTAAACAAAAACAGGATATAATCATCAAAAAGCTTCAAAGAATCTGTCAATGACGGTAGTGGATACTGTTTTCTGAAGGGGATGTACATTCCATAGAATTGATATCATTATAATTCACCCTATAACAGATAACATTGAAAACATAAATTTTTGGTCAATGCAGTGTTTGCGAGATACTGACTTCTCAAAATTTATAGTGAACACCCTGTATGTAATCTAGGTAAAGGCACCAATTGGAGTTCAGGGGGATTGCCACCCCCACTCTCCTAGATTTAAAAAAAATATAGTTTTTTAATATTTTCATTGAAAAAAATCGAAAAAAAAACAGAATTGCCCGTCTTTACATTTTGAAGATTTATTTGTATCCTCACTTAAGAAAACTTGAAAAAAAATCTTTGCCCCTCCCCCCCCCCTTCCTTCTATTTTTGTGAACTGGTGCTCCTGATCTATATAACCCCTAACAATATTGATTGATATCAAAGATTACAAAATACCTAAATAAGATATGATGTAATAGGGAAACCGTCTATTAAACATTTTGGTAAGATATATGTCCCTTTTTGCTCATCATTCTTTTTCCGTTTTTTCATCTTTCTTTCGCTTTTCTTAACTTCTGTTTCTATCATTCTTTTTAACCACACATTAAACCTTTTTGTCAATCATTCTTTTTCTGTTATGTCCTCCTTCTTTCGCTTTTCTCAACTTCTTTTTCTATCGTTCTTTTTAGCCACCGATAAAACATTTTTGGTAAGATAGATGTCCCTTTCTGCTTATCATTCTTTCTTTCGCTTTTATTAACTTCTGTTTTATCGTTCTTTTTAACCACCGATTAAATATTTTTGTTAAGATAGATGCCCCTGTTTGGCCGATCGTTCTTTTTCTTTATTCTGTTTTTTTTTCATTCTCTTTCGCTTTTCTTAACTTCTGTTTCTATCGTTCTTTTTGCAGTATCAAGAATATGCCGTCAATTGCTATTGTTGAATTTCACTTTCTTTTTAAAATTATTTCTATGAGGAAGTTATTTTTAATTAATAACCAATTATAGTTATTATAACAGTAACTGTTGTATCTTTCTTAGTTAAGTGTAATCTTTGTTTGATAACTTTATCGAGTGGTGATAGATTTATTACTAAGAGATTTATTACGAAAATTATACATATTTCAATTTCTCTTTTAACTGAAACGTAAATTTAAGCCTGCGATTTTATTTGCCATATATTTGTTACGAGGGCTGCTATATATATTTCTGGCCTAATAATGAAAATACGCATATTTATCAACGAAAATTGTTTTATTGTTTTTCAAAATATTCTCCATCAAGATTTATACACTTTTGCATGCGCTCAAACCAATTTTCGAAGCACTTTTTCCACTCCGATTGAGACACCTCCAAAACATGGTATTTGAATGCTTCAACAGCATCTTCTGGCGACGAAAATCGTTGTCCACGCATTTTTGTCTTGATGTGTGGGAATAAAAAGAAGTCATTGGGTGCCAAGTCAGGGCTGTACGGCGGATGACCCATCAATTCGACGTTTTGGTCGGTCAAAAAGGCGCTGGTTTGAGCCGATGTGTGAGAGCTCGCATTGTCATGGTGCAGAATGATGCGTCTTCTCTTGTTCGTTTTTCGAATTTCTCCGAAGACTTCAGACAAACAAATGGTGGTGTACCACTCAGAATTGACCGTCCTACGTTGCTCAAGCGGAACAGTCGCCACATGACCAGTTTTGCCGAAGAAACAGGCGACCATTTGCTTCGAAGTGCTTCTTCCACGAACAACTTTCGTTGGATTTGGCTCATCTTGGAAGACCCACACGGTCGATTGCTGTTTTGTTTCGGGCTCATACGCATAGATCCATGATTCGTCACCTGTGACGATCTTATAAACGTCTTTTGAAGCACCGCGATCGTATTTTTTGAGCATTTCTTTACACCAATCCACACGAGCCTTCTTTTGAGCGATTGTCAAATTGTGCGGGATCCAACGAGAACAAACTTTTTTTACGGCCAGGTGTTCATGCAATATCGAATGTATGCTGGTGGGAGAAATGCCTAGGCATGCCTCTATCTCACGGTATGTCACATGACGGTCTTGCATTCTCAGTTCACGTACGGCATCAATGTTTTCTGGCACAACGGCTGTTTTTGGACGACCTTCACGGAATTCGTCTTTGAGCGAGCGTCGGCCACGATTGAATTCGTTGTACCAGTTTTTCACAGTGCTGTAGGATGGTGCTTCGTCGCCATACAAAGATTTAAGTTCATCGATGCACTCTTGTCGTGATAATCCACGTCGAAAGTTGTGAAAAATGATCGCACGAAAATGTTCACGAGTTAATTCCATTTTTTTGCCACATTGATTTTTTCAAGACCCTGTTAAAGAAAAAACAATTGTCGTTAGTCAAAAAGTTCTGAGTACATTTATGCTACAAAAGTTCAAACTTTCCAATGGAAATGTCAGATTGCACCTGGCAACACTTAGTGTTGCCTAGGCCAGAAATATAACTCGCAACCCTCGTATTGTCTAGTACCTATATTGTGAAGTTATCTCTTTTTGAAATTAATTTTATGTCGGTAATATAAATATATATATATACATAAAAATACATGACTTTTAGAAGTTTAATAGTAGATGCCAAGTGTGGAAATATTGATTGTCTGATAAGGCCGTAACCAGGGGGGAGGGTTGAACCTCCACGAAATGTTCATTCGACTCGTAAAGTGTAAGAAAATGAATATAAACAAGTTTTTGATACGTTTTGTTGAAGGTTTTTTTTTTTTGGAAAACTCCCTTGAATTTTTTTGAACACTTCACCCCCCCCCCCACCAAAAAAAAAAAGAATCCTGGATATGGCCCTGTTGTCTGATATTGGTAATAACAGTCACACTAAGAGTATTGGTAAACTATAAGAGCATAAACTGGCGCCACCATCGGTAAAAATCGCCAGCTAGCGTTTTGCGACGCTTGACATTTTTTCAAGCTTTACAATCATTTTTCTGTCAGGAGCTGATATCAGACACTTATTACTGCACTAATCTTACCAACTATAAAAACTAAATTAATTATTCTTACCATTACACTGGAAAAAATGTCAAAGTGTCGCCAAACGCTAGATGGCGTTGAGAGGACACTAGCACCAGTTCCCAACCTTGTAAGTTACACTTATTCTTTGGTTTAAACCGTAAACAGTTGCTCTGTCTGTAAAAACAGGCACGGTAGGACGTTGTAGCGTTTATGCTAAAATGATGGAATATCAGAAATCGGAAAGGCTCTTGTAAATAAGAGAAAATGTAGAAAGGTAAATTTGATAAGAAAAAGCGTGATTACACATATTCCACAGTCTCTCTGACGAAAACGAGGCAGAATTTAAAAATGTCAAATAAGTTCTTAGGCGATGTTGGCTAATGATGACAATGAAAGAAAACCGAGGTAAACAAAATAAAAGGTAAAATTCACATCTATTGTCAGCAATGAACATGGACAAAGATGTTGGCTTGGATCTCCGCTCAGCTGTTATTGGTGCAAAAATGATAAAAATACAGACTCAAGTCCAGAAAACAAAGCAAATATTTTTTTTTTTTAACGAAAAGTCACCTTCCACATGGGAGTATCCAGGATTTGTTTTTCTGGAAGGGGGGGGGGGGGGGGGGGGGTAACAACAAAAACTTTAAAAAACATATCAAAAATTGCGTTTAATTTTATTTTTGTCACTTTGTTACGAGATAGAAAAAATATCGGGTGGGGGGGGGTCGATCAAACCCAGTAACCCTCCACTGGATAGAGCTTTGATATTCCCAAAATAAATTCTCAACTCAAATTTTTACAGAGAAGACGACGGAATTTCTGATTGGAGCTCTCAATATAGATGAACAAATTAAAACACTAGAGTTTTAATTGAATCCCAGAACAGGGTCATCCCCTTAAACAGTTGAACTCCAGACCAAATAAAGTTGTCCTTTGCCCTACATTTACATAAATTAACTAATTAAATTATTTTGATTACTTATGTAAAGAGTCGGAAAAAGATATGAAAGTCAAATTCATTTTAAAAAGGAAATTTCTCCACCCGCAAAATTTCCCCTCTTCACTGCGAGAAGTCACCTTCAGCAATCCCCCTGGAAGATTTTCCTTGCTTGTAAAATGGCGATGCTATTTTTAAACTTGAAAAGTTAAGAATACCAAATTCAGAGAATTTTTGGGGACATAAATTTTATAGTTTTGGAAGTGCACTAGATGACAGAATTCATATATAACTAACCCGTTAACTGAATTTTCAGAAAATGCGAATTATTTAACTGAAAGAACTACCAAGTATTTGTGTTGATGGGTCTCTAATTTTAGTCATTTTTAGATTTGAAAAGTTTAGAATACCAAATTCAGAGAATTTTTGGGAACAGATATTTTATGGTTTTGGGAGTGTGCTAGGTGACAAGATTCATAATTAACTAGCCCGTTAGCTGAATATCCAGTAAGTTTAAAATTTCACTGGAAAGAACTGCACAGTATTTGTTTTGAGAGGGCCTTTAATTTCAGTCAGCGCCAAAGGTATTAAAAGAGCCTTGAGTGAGGGGGAGTGGAGGGTGCGGTAAAAATGTTGTCCCTAAAAACGTAGTGAGAATGTCCTCGACAACTTATAATGTTTCTTGACGATCGCATTAATGGTGTAATTAACTAAATAATAGGGTGAGATGAAGCAGAAGTCTTCATTAATATGTCAGACACACAGAAAAAAATTTATGCTAAAAATCTGGTTTAATTCATTTTTGCAGTAATTGCTGCAAACTAGCAAAGAGTGAATCGCTGCCAATAGTAACCAAAATGTTAAAAATGTGAGTAAAAAAATGTCTACTCATTCTCAACTAATTCATGAACGGTAATTATAATTGAGATTAATCTTAATAATTATATGTCATTTTGAAAACAAATTCTTAGGAATTTTGAAAAAAAACCTGAAACCCAAGGGCCTATCAAATATCTCCAAGGGGATATCAGAACAAATATCCCCAAGGGAATGTTTGTTCGGGTGAGGTTATTCTTTTGGTTTCTTCTTACAAAATGAAACTTAAAACGTATGAAAAATTTGTTTATATGCATTTTTTTTTTACGTTTCGGAATTCAGAACACTCACATTCCCCCACGTGAAACAACAAGGAAATTGCTTTTTTTGCATGGGTAGCATTGATGTGTCATTTTTTCTTTTATGAGCAAGACTGTTTTTACATACAAATGAAGCTCGTGTTTTGGAGGTTCTTAAAACCTCGATATGACCTATAAATATCCATTTGTAACACCATATTGTTTTAACTTATCCTCTTCATTCAGAGCTCCATTGCAGAAATTTTTCCTATTTTTCGGTATCGTCGAAAGGTTAGTATTCCTCAATATTTTCGCAATAGCAAATTGATATATAGCTTCGTAATTGCCTTTTGCAATCTCGTCATTTAGATTTTGGTGTGACATAAAATCTTATCATAAACTTCCATTGTGGATCTCTACATGGTTCATTTGAAAGTGATATTTTCACTTTCGGCTTTCATATCTGAGGACATCTATCCTTGAGCTTGAATCACCCTTCAATTTCTTTAGTATTGCAAGGGTAGCAAATTTTCAAATGAAAGTGTAAGCAATTGGGTAGTAAGAATGCAAATGGTAAAAGAAGTGTAAAAAGTGGGGCGTAAAAATGTTGCTAATTTTTTTGATGAGCGTCTGGCGGCGATGGTCTTTTTTTATTTTTGAAAAAAACAATATTTGTTAATAATACGGAACACACTCAATAATTACGCTTAGGTTACATCTCAGAAAACGGGTTTGGTAACTACAAAAACAAGTGACGAATTATACCATGCATTGGAATTAGACAGAATTAATTTAGAAAAAGCAAAGTTTTTCTGAGGGAAGTAAAGAGTGATATTGAAACTTAAAACGGACAAAAATTATTGTTTCAAAGCCTATCTAATATATATCAATAAAACTAGTACAAATAAACAAACTAGTTTCCCTATGTTTTTAAGATTAAAGAAAACTAGCGCTTTACTGAAAACACAAAAGCTAAGTATAAAAAACAGGAATATTGATTTGGGAGTCAAAAGTGAGTACGTAGCATGACAACATTAAATTAATATAAGAAGCTTTTCATAGTATCTCACCAGTTTGTGACATCAGTAACTTTCAGTATATAATTAAAATTATCTTAAAAGTAGAAGCGTAAGATTTTTTAATAGCCGCAAATTCATTGAACAGCATACAGAAATATTGGATTGATTTATGAGGTAGTATTTCGGTGGATTTCGAGCATTTTAGTCTCGCCAGCTATAATAACAATAGTGAGTGATATACAATCTTAAATTGTAAGAAATATGCTTAAGTATTACTCGAAACGAAGATTAAATAAGACATAATATGAACTCGGGATATCCGGTTATTTCTCTATATTAATTAAAAAAAAACTTTCCGAAAAATTAGTTTTTCAAAGAAAAGCAAAGGTCATTTTAAACTTAAGCTCAGCAGATACAAATACCTGTTAAAATTCAAACTCAACACGACCAGAAATTACTATGAAAGAATAAATGAAACCCAAAACGAACAGAAATTAAAAAAACGATCACAGCAAAAAACATTCAACAAGTAATAATATAAATGAATAAATAGATCTTAAAGCGAGTAATGCTTAGATTGAATATGAAAGTCAAGCTTAAAACGGAAAAAATATTTTCCTATTGAAGTATAAATGAAACTTAAAACGAACTGAAATTAAATAAATAATCCATCCAAACAAACATACAATAGATATCAATTTAAATTAATAAATAAATCTTAAAACGAGTGAAACTTAAATTGAATATGCAAATCAAGCTTGAAACGAACAAAAATTACTACAAACAAGCGTTTGGGTATCACCTCCTTCTCTCACCGTAAAAGTCTAGAACCTACTACGTCATTGGCGCTTAACTGAAAACTATATTCGTCTTGAACAGTCTTGGAAAGTATAAACAACATCAAATTGAATATTTGATGTATAATGATATTAATTGTTGAAAGATCCATCCGTTCAAGAATTGATTTCACTATAATTTTATTTTTGTTTTCAATGCTGTAAGAACTGGAAAAGAAAATATTTTTAATATAATTCGTTTTCAGCTAAGCGCCAATGACGCTTAACAAAATGGTCACCTCAAATGGGTTTATCCATCCGATAAATCCAAAGGCTTGGAGGGCGGGATGGGCTAGTTGCCTCCGATATTTTTTTAACTCTGAGAAAATGAACTACAACTTTTAATTTCCATCCAAATGAACCCTCTCTGAAGTTTATACGAGCATTCCTTCTATAGGAACCACATACGGCCCCAGGACATAGCTTACAGTGCCTGCTCCCCGGGCCCTGGGGGGTTGTGTCGACACCGGAGTTTTTCTTATCTGACCTTTGAACTATTTTTAACGAAATGGCCATACGTAAAGGAGTTTTTGTTATATGATCTCTGAAATATTTTTAACAAAATGGCTACCTCAAATTTCTTATCAGATGTATTTGGAGAAAAGGGCATTGGGGGAGGGGGGCTAGTTGCCCTCCGATAACTTTTGACTCTTAAAAAGAGCACTAGAGCTCTCAATTTCCAATCGAATGAGCCCCCTTTGAAGTTTATACGACGAGCCCTTCTATATGAAGAGCCTCTGGGAAAAAAATAAATGAAGTCTGGGGGGAGGCTAGCTGCCCTTCAATCACTCTTGACTCTTAAAAAGTGAATTACAACTTTCAATTTCCAATCAAATGAGCCCTCTATGAAGTTTATACGAGCATCCCTTCCATTACGACCCCATATGCCCACAGGGATAACTTACAACACCTACCCCCTGGCCCTTGGGGGCACTGTCGACACTGGAGTTTTTGTTATCTAAACTTTGAACTATTTTTAACAAAATGTCTGTCTCAAAATTTTCATCAGACGGGTTTGGAAAAAGAAGGCATGGGTGGGGCGGCTAGCTGCCCTCGGATCTCTTTTGAGTATTAAAAAGTGAGCTCAAACTTCAATTTCCAATCAAATGAGCCATCTCTGAAGTTTATACGACCATCCCTTTTATAAGAACCATATATGCCCCAGGGCATAACTTACAACGCCTGCCCCCGGTCCCTGTGGGGCTGTGACGACACCTGAGTTATTTTATCTGACTTTTGAGCAATTTTTAGCTTAATGACAATCTCAAAATTTTTATTGAATGCATTTGGAGAAAAAGGGGTGTTGGGGGGGCTAGTTGCCCTCCGATTTGTTTTCACTCTTAAAAGTGAACTAGAACTTTCAATTTCAAATCAAATGAGTCCTCTTTGAAGTTATTACGAGCAATCCTTCCATAAGACCCATATATGCCTCCAGGGCATAACTAACAACGCCTCCCAAGGGCCCTAGGGGGTTTTTGTTGACGCCGAAATTTTTGTTATATGATCTTTGAACTATTTTTAACAAAATAACTATCTCAAAATTTTAATCGGATGCATTTGGGAAAAAAGGGCTGGGGGGGGGGGAGCTGGTTACCCTCCGATATTTTTTGACGCTTAAAAAGTGAACTAGAACTTTCAATTTCCAATCAAATGAGCCCTTTCTGAAGCTGATACGATCATTGCTTCCGTAAGAACCATTTGTGATCCCAAGGCATAACTTATAATCCTTGCCCTGAAGACTGTGGGGGGAGTGTCCTGCTCAAACATATAATTTCCAGAACTTTCAACTACGTTGAACAAAATGGCTAGATCAAAATTTTGATTGGATGTGTTTGGGGAAATGGTGGGCGTGGAAGGGGTGTTAGCTGCCTTACAATCACTTTCGCTTTTTAAAAAGGGAACTAGCAATTTAAATTTCCAATCGAATGAGCCCTTTCTGAAGTTTTCACGACAACGCTTTCTATAAAAACCCTATATGCTCCCAGGGCATAACTTATAACCCTTGCCCTGTGGGCTGTGGGGGTGGGGTTGTTATCCTCGAAGACCTAATTTCCTGAATTTTCAACGTTGAACAAAATGTATATCTCAAAATTTTGATTGGATGTGTTTGCAGAAAAGGTGGGCGTGAGAGGGTGGTTAGTTGCCCTCCAATCACTTTCAACTATTGAAAAGGGCACTAGAATTTTGAATTTCGAATTGAATGAGTCTTTCTTGAAGTTTCTACGACAAAGCTCTCTACAAAAACCTTATATGCCCCCAAGGCATAACTTACAACCTTACCTTGAGGGCTGTGGGGGAGTGTCCTCCTCAAAAACATAATTTCTAATTGGAAATCAACTACGCTGAACAAAATGGCTATCTTAAATTTTGATTCGATGTGTTTAGAGAACTGGTGGGTGTGGAAGGGGTGTTAGTTGCCTTCTAATCACTTTTGACAGTTAAAAAGGGCACTAGAACTCTCGATTTCCAATTGAATGAGCCTACGACGACCCCTTACATATGAAGTCTCTCTGGGAAAAAAAAAAAATAATAAAACATTGGAGCCGTATGGCCTTTACTATAGGCAACCCTATAGCGTTGCCTCTGATACAACAGTGAATTTCAAGTTATGATGCAAATTTCAAAGCTAGTCTATAGTCCTAAAACTATCAAGATGGCTTTACTTCGAACTTGTCAACAAACTAATCATGACATGTTCTTTTCATAACCAAAACGAGTCAGTCATTGAACTGAGCCATTGTGCATAAGTGATACCAAATTAAACGAAAAGGAAATAAGATAACGCAACAATCCTAAAATGCTAAAATCCTAAAAAGTGTCTTTAACTGGTTTGCTTTAAATGTACCAAAATTCCTATTTTATTTTGTGTTTTCAGTAAAGCTCTAGTTTTCTATAATTCTTGAAACATAGGGAAACTTAATTAGTTGGTTTATTTGTACTAGTTTTATTGATATACATTACATAGGCAGTGAAGTAATAATTTTTTTTGTTTTTAAGTTTCAACTTCGCTCTTTACCTCCCTCAGATTTTTTTTTTTTAAATTAATCTTTGTTCATTTTTGTTAAAAATTAATGTAGAAACAACACCGCCATGATCTTTTTAATTTATAAGGAATAATTTCTGTTCGTTTTCAGTTTTAATGTCACTCCTTACTTTCAATTGAAAACTTATTTTTTAATATAACTTCTAATCATTACCAAGCTAGGGGAAGTAATGCACCTCTAGAAATCCCCCAGACAACCACAACAGCTACGAAAAACTTTCAGTTTATAACAAAAAGTTTATTATCCATACTCTATGAAACAATAAATACTTTTCAAGAACATTTGTTTTTCGATGAACAAAAAGCTCGTTTTAGTCGGCCAACTTCGCCTGAAAAAGTCATAATGAAGACAGGGCTTTATAAATTGCCTACTGACTGGTACAAACTGGAAGACTACTGTAACAAAAGAGAGCTGTTTAAGGGCTCATTTAAAGCTTATTTTAATCTCCAAAAAGCTTTTTATGAATTGGACTTGAGAGCACATTCCCATAAAGTGCACATTCGGTTGTTCCCCCATTTTTTTCAAATGAAAGAAGTGGCTTTTCTAAGGAAATGACCATAAAAAGGTGTTTTTCAAAATCTAGACAGGAGCAAAAACGAAGGGGGAAATAAAGTCCCTTTCCCTCAATTATCGCCGTTAGAACTAGCACATAGGCCTTATCACAGAGTGAAATTTGAAGGTTCAATTCAAAACTGTTGATCAATCAAGCTTAATTTTTGATTGATTTCTAGTGGAAATTTTTTAGTTTTAGCAAATTTATTTTCGCAATAATCTTTTACTTTCAAGATGAGTAGACGATTTATGAAACTTACTAAGAGAATTGGAGGGGGGTATACTTGAGAACTAAAAACGGCACTTTTGGTGCCACTTCTTAAGTGAAAAAGTTTGGAATCATAAAACGGCACCATTGCAATAATTATAGTCCAAAGCCCTTAACTTGAGGCTTATAAGAACCCTTCACGTATACTCCCCTCCAATTCTCTTAGAAAGTCTCATAAATCGTCTACTGGTCTTGAAAGTAAAAGATTATTGCGAATGAAACAAGTTAATTCAATAATCAACAAGGCGATTGCCTGTGGACAGCATATAGGAGAGAAACAGGAGTAAAGACTCCAAGAGTTTCCAACACATCAAAATTTAAGGAATATCGGCCAAAAGGGCAGTAGTTGTGTTAACAAGGCCACCTCTTTTTCTTCTGTATAATTTATAATGAGGTCTACAAAAGGAATTCAAATGTCGGAATGCCACAGAGGCTCAATAAAATAGGATGGATATGTAGAAACAGAAGAATTTCTAGGTCTCGGAAGTCAACATAGGACTGGGGCGTTGTAAAGTTAATAATTATTTTACATTGATGTGTATTAAGTTTAAAAAAATGATTATAAATGAAAAATATATAAATAAATAATACAAAAATGATATAAATATAATATAAAAAAATATATAAAAAAAAATAAAAAAATAAAAATTTTGTAGAATAGAAAAAATAGAACAGAAAGAAAATGCAACAATATATATATATATATATATATATATATATATATATATATATATATATATATATATATATATATATATATATATATATATATATATATATATATATATATATATATATATGTTTGGTAGAAGACCGAAGATAACATTGATTACCTGGCCCTCTCAGCATTTCTCTGTTGCCCTATACCACACTAAAAAAAAAAAACACTTCGTAAATTGGTCTAATGGACAGGTTCCGTGGCATCAATAAGGTTAACAAAGCTGTTAACAAGCAAATAAAGGGTTTTCCTCAAATGACATCGTTGACTTTATTGCAGTTGGGAAAAAAGATGAACTTTATTTAACTTTTTCAAAAAAGTAAGCTCAGTTTATGGAATAGCAGAAAACTTGTGGGAAATTTTAAAAAAAGCTAATAAAAACTATAAAATAGACAGTTTTGTAGCTATACTGTTATTCAATTCTTTAGTCTAACAAACCCCCTAGTCTATGCGTAATAGATTAATGACGTAATTAATAACGTAATAGATTAATCACGTACTAAATAACGTAATGAATTATGACGTAATAAATAAAGTAATATTTTAGTGACGTAATTAATAGCATAATAGATTTATGGCGTAATTAATAACGTAATAGATTAATGATGTAAAAAATAATGTAATATATTAATGACGTAATAAATAACGTGATAGATTAATGACATAATTTATGAATAATAAATTGATGACGTAATAAATAACATAATAATGTATTAACAGTGTCTACATGTACAATTCTGTTTACTTGCTTAAATCGTTTTATTTAGTAAAAAATTAAACGTTAGTAAAAAAAACTTGATCATGCCTAATATTAAAAGAAAAACAAAATGCTTAGAAAGACGGTTTTTTCAGCTCTGTTTCTGATTATTCCAAGTTATTTGCTACAAGATATTGTTGTACAGCCAAAAGGGTAAAACTCTTGTGTGAGCGGGAGAAATTTCATGTTATGAAACCTTTTGAAAAACTTTAATGGCGCTATGACAGCCCTACATGAAGCTAAAGTTATATCATCAGTATTTTTCAAATTGTTTCTGCTCCCTTCATAAACTTCCAACAATTTGCTAAAACACTGTGCTTTGTTAACAACCAACATGCTCAATAGGTATTTGGTTCTTTCACTGTCTTTTGAAAATCCACATTGTCTAAGAGTTTGCCTCATGAGCTATCCAGGCTGAGTTGTTGTGAAGCCCTAAACGTCTTGCTCAATGCTGAACCACTGAGACACACCGGCAGCCTAATTCATTAAGGAAGACCTATTCCAGTTCATCGCTTACTTCTATGTTTAATTAAAGAATGATGTTAGCGATAATTAATTATTAAGAAATAGGCAAACTTTTCTTGTTTTATAAAGGAATTATTCAATACCTGTCAAACCAAGTTCAGGGATGATGAGAATTTGCTACAGTAGCATGTTCTCATTCCTTAAATTGGTTGGACAGGAAAGGAATCATTCCATTACAAAACAAGAAACGTTTGCCTATTCCCTATTGTTTGACTGATGTTAACATCATTTGTTAATAAAACGCAGAAAATGAGAAATATATTGGAATCTTTTTGCGAGATGGGAGGGGTACAAAAGGACTTTTCGGGGGTTTACAAAAAAAATTTTAAAAATATATTAAAAATTTGTTTGTATTCATTTTTGTTACGTTTTTATGATTCGGATAAACATTTCGGGTTAGGGTTTCAAAATCCTTACCCCCCTGGATACGGCCATGAAAACAGGCCTTGAGCCTTATGGTAACTGAGGTGCACTATAGTTTCTTCAGTGACCCAGTGCTGAAATTTTAGGAGGACTACTTGGCACCATTTTCAGTCATTTCGCTTTTTGACGCATTTTGACGTTTTCAAGTTTCATTTGTTTGCTCAGTTTAAATTTATTTTTAGTTGAATTTCATTATTTACTTAAAACTTATTTCTTCGAGTTTTAATACAAATTAAAACCGTATAGAATTTCCAATTTACAATTCTTCTGGGCTTGGTATGTTTTGACGGGCGGCTTCGGACTCATAAACCTCTTCCTAACTAATCTATTGATTATGGGTTGCCTCCCCGTAGTAGCATAATATTTGTATGCATGGATATATAACGAGTCGGAGGTAATAGGATTGAGATTGTCTGTGCAGGATTTCGACTCTTGTTGATAGAAGAACATCGCCAAGCGCTGAAAACTATATTGTGACCAAGATGGGCCCAGGATTGAACAAAGCCTCCATTCATGGAGATCCTAGGCACTTCTTGCTGTCCGGTTCTAAGCCAGCTTAAGCATTTCGGTGTAAACTTGAGAAGATATGTGATCCCCGTCCTGCACTGGTATCTGGGATCATTGCTTTTCCTGAGGCGAAAATAATTTCAATGATTTAAAGAACATTAAAATTGAAACTTAGAATGTTACGACGTAAAAAATTACCATCGTTTCGACATTTTGACTGACGAATTCAGACGATTCGAACTGGACTTTCTGAAACTCATATCCCAGGAACAGAAAGCATGAACTTAGGTGATATAGAATTTATTTACTGAGGCAGGAAGATGGGGTACATAGACGGGGCCTAGGGCTCATGATGTAAAGAAGCTGCTAAGTCTTGTTTAGGCTGGAAAGGTATTAATAATAGAATACTAACTGCTCATTTTATGACTAAAAAGAACAGGATATCAGTTATAGTAGTATATGCCCCTGTAGAACCGACTGACGGAGATACTAGTGACTCAGATGAATTTTAATTACAGTCACAGGAGCAAATAGACAGGGTCCCAGGTTGAAATATGATGTTTTTACTAGGAGATTTTCACGCCAAGGTCGGTAGATATCGAGATATATGGTATCCTAGCCTAGGTGAATTTGATGTAGGAAGAGAAAACAGTAATGTATACAGACTTTTGCAATTTTGTAGGTATAACAATCTAGTTATAACCAATAGGGTGTCTGGTCATAAAATGGCTCATAAGTTAACGTGGTATTCAGGTGATAATAAGACAGCAAACCTTACTGATCATGTTACAGTAAAACGAAGAGTGGCAGGATTAATAAAAGATACTAGGGTATATAGGAGTGCTGTTATTGATGTTAAAAGTAAAGATTACCATCTAGTATTGTCAAGGGTTATTTTAAAGCTGAAATATTGGAAGGGTAACTACCTCCCAGGAAGTTATGACGCTGGTAGACTCCAGGATGAGAATTTGAGAGAAAATTTCCAGGAACAGTTGAATACCAAACTTGAGAATTTAAAATTTAATAATGTTGAATATGGTTGGAATAATTTTAGAAAATAATTTGTGAAGTTGCTGAAGGTGTCTTAGGGAAGAAAGCTAGAACTGCTGCTAAGGATATTATTGAAAAAGCTTTATGTTTAATAGAGAGGAGAAAGGGCTTGTTCAAGAATTATCTGAGTGATAGGTCATATGAAAACAAAAGGAATGTAAAGAAAGTGGAGAAAGCATTAAAATAAGAACTAAGGAGGTGTGAAGTGGAGGCCATGGATAAAATGGCCGAGGATCTGGAAGATGCAGCTAGGCGGCATACTAGTAAAATATTGTACTGGCATGTTAATAAATTTAGAGGGAGTAGTCAATCAGACTTGGCCCAGTTAAAGATAGGAATGGGGCCACAATTAGCGATAAGGAAAGAACTAAAGAGAGACGGGCCGAACATTTTGAGAATATGCTTAACCGAGATAGAGTTTCAGGAAAAGATACAGAGGAAAATGAAAAAGTTTGTGAAACCTTGAATGTGAAGGAAGATTTGTTTTGTGAGGAAGAATTAGCGACTGTACTAAAACTATTTAAAAATAATAAGGCTCCAGGTGCTGATACGGTGGTAACTAAAAGGATTACAAAATAATAAGGCTCCAGGTGCTGATAGGGTGGTAAATGAGTTTCTTAAGTACGGTGACTCTGAGGTTTGAAATAAGTTATTGAAGATTATGAATATAAGTTTTTAAAATGGGGAAGTACCTAACCATTTTAGGAAAACCTTATTAAGCCACTTTATAAAAAAGGCAATAAAAGTGAGTGTGGTAATTATCGAGGCATTAGTCTGGTCTCTGTTGGTAGTAAATTACTAAGTAATATGATACTTTTTAGACTGAGAGATGCCATAGACAAAGTTTTAAGAGAAGAACAGTGCAGTTTTAGAAAAGGTAAAGGATGTATCGACCAAATTTTCACTCTTAGGCTAATAATTGAGAAGTGCCTGAGTTTTCAAACACCTTTGGTCCTCAGTTTTATAGATTATGAGCAAGCGTTCGATTCTGTTGATGGAAGAGCTTTAGTAAAGGTTTTATCCTTGTATGGTATACCAGACAAATACATTAAAGCGATTAGTGCTATGTACGAGAATAACACTGCTGCGGTTAAGGTAGGAAATGAGGTTAGCAGCTGGTTTTATATTAAATCAGGAGTTAGGCAGGATTGTGTTCTATGCCCCTTTATATGAATTATTTTGATGGACTTTGTTTTAAGGAGCACAGGAAAGGCAATGGGAGACCACGGAATCAAATGGGGAGGAAAAAGTCTCCAGGACTTAGATTACGCTGATGATTTAAGCGTCCTGGATGAAAGTGTGAGCAAAATGAATGACGTTTTAGAGGTTCTGTGAGTTCAGGGTGCTAGAATAGATTTGAAAATTAATGTTAAGAAGACTAATTCATTAAAGCTTGGCATAAGTGAAGATGAAAAGGTAACGTTGGGTAATGAAAAGATTGATCAGGTGGGAAGCTTCATTTACCTTGGTAGTATTATTAGAAAAGATGGTGGGAGCAGTGAAGATGTTAAAAGTAGAATGGCCAGGGCTCAGGGTGTTTTTTCACAGTTGAAAAAGTTTGGAAGAATAGGAAGATAAGTCTGCAAACCAAGATTAGAATATAAGAAGCTACAGTGATGACAGTGGTGAGAAATGGCTCTGAAGCATGGGCGCTCAGAAAAGCGGATGAAGGTTTGCTAGATGTGTTCCAGAGGAATTGCTTAAGGACTGTTCTGGTTACCCGGCTGACTAACCGTATTTCAAAAAATAGGCTATCCGAAAAATGTGGTTCATTACCGCTTTCTAGGGTAATAATGAAAGAAAGGTTGAGGTGGCTAGGCACGTTGTGTGGATGAAGGATGACAGATTGCCGAAGATTGTTCTTTTCGGCCAACCGTCTAGGGCTAAACGGAAAGCAGGTCGTCCTCGTCTGCGGTGGGAGGACGTCATAAAGAAAGATTTAAAGGAAATGGGAACTTCATGGGCTGGTGTAAAAATGGAGGCTTTGAATAGATTGGGATGGAGGAGGAGCGTGCGTAGCTGCGTTGGCCTCAGGCGGCTTTGTGCTGCGGTGAGTTCTTAGTAGTATTAGTAGTAGTAGTAATCAAATTCGCAACAAGCCATAGCTTTGCTCATTTTGTCTCAAGCTATTAAAAATTAAAGAAACTGTCTTGGAGTTTTTGATCCTTTTGAATGGTTGGGCTACTCCAAGCATTTGATATGACACTAAATATTGGATACTGGTGAGCCCGGGAAGCAAAGGGCACGGTAGAGGTCTGGCTGCTCTCCAATTAATTTTAATCCTTAATAAGAGCTATAAGCCTTTTCAGTTCTGATCTAACAAGTCCTCTGTTAAATTATTTATTTATATCTATCTATTTATATCATCTGTTCTATATGCACAGGCAAAAGAAAAAAAAATACATAGGCGACAAGAATCCTGTTTTATTCCTCTATTCCAGAATTCCAGTATATTCCTGTATTCCAGTTTACTCCTGTATTCCAGTTTATTCCTTACTTTCTTTTTTTTTGTTAGGGAATGAATCTAACTTTGGTTATTTAAAGAGTAATAGAAAAAGATTATTGTTTATTAAATAATGACTTATTCCATGTCGGACCAGTTTAAGAAATAACAAGGACTCGCTACATAAGCCCTTTTGTATTAATACTCAACTTGGGTAGCAGGAGTAAATCATTCTTTTATAAGATTCATTAAAAAAACTTTCCGAAAAATAAGTTTTTCAAAGAAAAGTAAAGGCCATTTTAAACTTAAGCTCAGCAGATACAAATACCTGTTAAAATTCAAACTCAAAACGACCAGAAATTACTATTAAAGAATAAATGAAACCCAAAACGAACAGAAATTAAATAAACAATCATAGGAAAAAACATATAACAAGTTATTAATCAAGCTTGAAACGAACAAAAATCACTACAAACATGAGTTTAGGTATCGCCCCTTTCTCTCATTGTAAAAGTCTAAAACATACTGCGTCATTGGTGCTTTACTGAAAACCATTTTATTACAAATATTTTCTTTTGTACTTAATATTGAAAATAAACATTAAAAAATAGTAAAATTTTGAACTGATGAGCTTTCAGCAATTAATATAATTATACATCAAATATTCAGTTTAATTTATTAGTTCTTTCTAGAGTTGTTCAAGACGAATATAGTTTCACTACTAACAAGAGTTTGGATTGAAAATAAAAATAAAATTATCATTGAAAATAAGCATTGAAAATAAAAATAAAATTAGCATTGAAAATAAGCATTGAAAATAAAAATAAAATTAGAGTGAAATAAATTCTTGAACTGATGGATCTTTCAACAAGTAATATCAATATATATCAAACGTTCAATTTGATATTGTGTATGCTTTCCAAGACTGTTCAAGACGCATATAGTTTTCAGTAAAGTGCCAACGACGCAGTAGGTTTTAGACTTTTACAGTGAGAGAAGGAGGCGATACCCAAACTCTTGTTTGTAGTGATTTTGTTCGTTTCAAGCTTGATTTGCATATTCAATTTAAGTTTTACTCGTTTTAAGATTTATTTATTCATTCACATTAATATCTATTGTATATTTGTTCGCATTGATTGTTTATTTAATTTCTGTTCGTTTTAAGTTTCATTTATACTTCAATAGCAAGATATTTTTTTACGTTTTAAGCTTGATTTTCATATTCGATCTAAGCATTACTCGCTTTAAAATCTATTTATTCATTTATATTATTACCTGTTGTATGGTTTTTCCTCTGATTGTTTATTTAATTTTTGTTCGTTTTGGGTTTCATTTATTCTTTAATAGTAATTTCTGGTCTTTTTGAGTTGGAATTACAACAGGTATTTGTATCTGCTGAGCTCAAGATTAAAATGACCTTTACTTTTCTTTGAAAAAATCATTTTTTGGATTTTTGTTTAATTAATTCTTGTTCATTATTTATTGCGAAAAGTTTCAAGTTTTTAAAAATTACTTATTTTAAAATCAAACTCCTGAAAAAAAAATCAAATCTTCATCAAAGTATCAAAACTTGTATCAAAGTAAGAATATCAAAACAAAAAAAGTTTGTCCATTTTAAATGAGCCCCTTTTGAAGTTTATACAACGATCCCTTCTATATGAAATGCGTGTGGGAAAAAATCAATGGAGTGTGGGGGGTGGGGGGGGGAGAATAGCTGCCCTCCGATTACTTTTTACTCTAAAAAAGTGAATTACAACTTTCAGTTTCCTCTTTTAAGTTTATACGATTATCCCTTCCATAACAAAAATATATGCCCCCAGGGCAAAACTTACAATGCCTATCCTCGGGCTCTGGGGGCTGTGTCGACATCGGAGTTTTTTTTATATGAACTTTATACTATTTTTAACAAAATGTATATCTCAAAATTTTTATCTGATACATTTAGGGCGCGGAGGGGGGGGGGCTAGTTACCCTCCAATCCCTTGTGACTCTTAAAATATGAACGAGAACTTTCAATTTTCAATCAAATGAACCCTCTCTGAAGTTTATACAAGCTTGCCTTCTATAAAAATGATATATGCCCCCAAAGCAATACTTACAACGCCTGCCTCCGGGTCATGGGGGTTCCGTCGACACAGGAGTTTTTTTTGTCTGAACTTTGAATTATTTTTAATCCAATGGCTATTTTTAAAATTTTATCGGATAGGCTTGAGGAAACAAGGACAACACTTACAACGCCTACCCACTGGACCCTTGGGGGTTGTGTTGACACTGCAGTTTTTGTTACCTAATTTTGAGCAATTTAAAAAAAACTGGCTATCTCAAAATTTGTATCGGATGAGTTTGGGGTAAAAGGGCATGGGGGGGGGCTTGTTACCCTTACATCTCTTGACTCTTAAAAATTGAACTAGAACTTTCAATTTCCAATCAAATGAGCCCTCTATGAAGTTTATACGAGCATCCCTTTCATAAGAACTATACATGCCCTTAGGGCATAACTCAGACCGTTTTCTTCCGGGCCCTGGGGGGTTGTATGGATACCGAAGTTTTTTTTATCCAACGTATAAACTCTTTTTTATGAACAAAATGTCTACCTCAAAATTTTCATCAGATGGGTTTGGAGAAAGAAGGCGTGGGGGAGGGTAGTCACCCTAGGATCTCTTTTGACTATTAAATAGTGAGCTCGATCTTTCAATTTCAAATCAAATGAGCCTTCTCTGAAGTTTATACGAGTATCTTTTTCATAAGAACCTGGGGTGTTTTATCGACACCCGGGTTTTTGTTATCTAACTTTTGAGCAATTTTTAACTTAATGGCTATTTTCAAAATTTTTTTTGGATGCATTTGGGAAAAAATGGGCGTGGGGGCCTAGTTGCCCTCCAATCTCTTTTAAATCTCAAAAACTGAACTAGGACTTTCAATTTCCAATCAAATTAGCCCTTTCTGAAAAGTTTACCAGCATCCCTTCCACAAGAGCCATATATTCCCCCAGGGCATAACTTACAATGCCTACCTTCGGGCCCTGGGGGGCTGTGTCGACCCCCGAGTTTTTCGTTATATGGTCTTTGAACTATTTCTTAGAAAACTGCTATTTCAAAGTTCTTATCAGATATGTTTGATAAAAAAATGATGAGGAGGGGGGATTAGCTGTCCTCCAATCTCTTTTGACTCTTCAAAATTGAACTAGAACTTTCACTTTCCAATCAAACGAGCCCTCTTTCAAATTTGTACGAGCATACCTTCCATAAGAACCATATATGCCCCCAGGGCATAACTTACAACGCCTGCCCCCAGGCACTGGGGGGTTGTGTCGACACCGGAGTTTTTGTTATATGATCTTTGAACTATTTTTAACAAAATAGCTATCTCAAAATTTTTATCGGATGCATTTGGAAAAAAGGGCGTGGGGGGCTGGTTACCCTCTAATATCTTTAGACACTTAAAAAAGTGAACTAGAACTTTCAATTTCCAATCAAATGAGCCCTCTCTAAAGTTTATACGAGCATTCCTTCCATAAGAGCCATATATGCTCCCAGGGCATAACTTATAATCCTCGCTCTGAAGACTTTTGGGGGAGTGTCATGCTCAAAGATATAATTTCCGGAACTTTCAACAACGCTGAACAAAATGTCTATCTCAAAATTTTCATTGGATGTGTTTGGGAAAATGGTGGGCGTGAAAGGGGCCTTAGGGGTGTTAGCCTTCCAATCACTTTTGACTACTAAAAAGAGCTTTAGCCATTTAAATTTCCAATCGAATGAGTTCTTTTTGAAGTTTCTATGACAATGCTTTCTATAAAAACCTTATATAACTCACAACCCTTGCCCTGAGGGCTGTAGGGGGGTCGTAATCCTCAAAGACCTAATTTCCAGGATTTTCAACCACGTTGAACAAAATTGCTATCTCAAAATGTTGATTGGATGTGTCTGGGAAAAAGTTGGGCGTGAGGGGGGGAGGGGGTAGTTGCTCTCCAATCACTTCCAACTATTAAAAAAGGCACTAGCCCTTTGAATGTCCAATCGAATGAGTCCTTTTTGAAGTTTCTACGACAAATCTTTCTGTAAGAACCTTATAAGCCCCCAGGGCAGAACAAGTGGGGGAGTCTCCTCCTCAAAAACATAGTTTCTATACGGAAATCAACTACGCTGAACAAAATGACTATCTCAAAATTTTGATTAGATGTGTTTGGGGAACTGGTGGTCGTGGTAGGGGTGTTAGTTGCCTTCCAATCATTTTTGACCCTAAAAAGTTCACTAGCCCCTTTCTGAAGTTTCTAAGACGACCCCTTCCTTATGAAGTGCCTCTAAGAAAATAAATAATAATAAAACATTGGAGCCGTATGGCATTTACCATAGGCAACGCTCTAGCGTTGCCTCTGAAAAGACAAGTTTACCTATTCATTGTTGATTTAACCGGAGGTTTAGATAATTCCTTAATAAAACATAGAGAGAGGGATGAGCTGGAATAAGGCTTCCTTGTTAAAATAGGGCTATAGCAACTTTTTTGTGTTGTTTATAGATCAATAAAAAGTTTCGCAAAAAGTTTCTATCGGGCTTGTTTCAACTGGACTCATGTTAAGTTGTTAGAATGTTAAACGGATTAGTCAAAACGGATTAGTTGAAGAAATAATAGGAACTAGTGGTATTCTTCTTCTATTTTAGGAGGCTTATATTCATGTTTAAATTTCCAACTTATTCTTTTTCAACTTTGTTTTCGGCTGACTTTCACATAAATGAACCAATGTACAAATAATGAGGATTTCCAATTAGTTTTTAGGTAGGGAACGGCTGGGTTGTCTTGAGAGTGATTCGATGAAATTACATGATTTGGGGGGAGGGGTACTTTACAGAGATTTTGATGTGGGTGAGTTTCATGAGGTTAATCCTGATTCCCGTTATAAGTTTTTGTGTGATTTGAGTTCTATTAGTTGTCAAAATGAGTTTAATATTTTTCATTTAAATTGTCAAGGGATTGGAAGTTCATACCAGTTTTTGAATGAGTTATGTCTGCAATCAACCCCTCATGTTTTAGCTTTAACGGAGACTTGGTTGAAGAACCATAGTTCTTCTCTGTTAGAGATTGATAATTATAAGCTGTATATTAAAAATAGAGAGATGCATCAACATGGCGGCATAGCAATTTATGTGCGTAATGATTTTGAGGTTAAGCTGAGAGATGATATAAGAGTTAATTGAGAAATGGTGTTTGAAAGTATGGTGTTAGAATTGCAGTGTCTTAATTTTAAGTGTTTTATGATTGTCGTTTATAGACCCCTTCGTATAATATAGATGAGTTTAGCTCACTTTTAGAAGAGCAATTGGATAAGTTACCAATTTCTACTAGACCTTGTTTTATTTGTGGTGATTTCAACTTGGATTTAAGAACTGTGAATAGTAACCTTAGAGCTAGGGAGTTTCTAAACACTATGCTAGGTTATGGACTACAGCCTTCTATTAATATATGTACAAGAGTGAGCCATGATTCTGCTACGTTGATTGATAACATTTACTTAAATACTGGATATAGTAGTGCGAGTGTTATTGTAAACGACGTTTCGGATCATTTCGGTCTGTTGGTATCTATTCCTTCTCTTTTGAACCGGCCAAGATCAGAGCGTTCTGAAGTACCAAAAATTTGTTTTCCTGTTATTAATGTACCGAAGTTAAAAAATGAGCTTGGAGGAAAAAATTGTGATTTTTTATATTGTAATGATATGGATGTGAATGATAAATTTACACTTTGGTATTCGATGATTAAGGATACGGTAGTTGCTTGTAGTCAAGTTAGGAAGAAACATAAGTATTTTGATTCGCCGAAGAAGCCTTGGGTTATGAAGAGTATTCTAGTTCCTCTAGCTAGGCGACAGCAATTGTATAAAAAGTCCGAATTAAGTAATAGCATTAGCGATGTAAATATTTATAAAGCGTATAGTAATAAGTTGAATAGTATACTTCGTAAAGCTAAGTTAGATTACCTGAGTGATAGATTTAAAAATGCGGAGGGTAACCCGAGAAAGACTTGGAATGTTATAAATTCTGTTATTAAACCGAATAAGCCTGAAATTGTTAGTAGTCTTGTTGATGGTGAAAATATTCGCCAAACTACTGAACGTATGTGTGAGCACTTTTCTAGTGTAGGGGGCCGGTTAGCGTCGTCTGTTCAGCAGCATGCAAGTGATGGTGATTTTAATCAGTTTTTGCCTGAAAGTAGTGACGTTTCTATGTACTTGCGACCGGTTACTGAAAAAGAATAGTGTGATGTGGTAAAAGGTATGCGAAACAGTGCATCCGGGTCAGACTTTATTACAACAAAGGTTTTTAAGTCAATTTTTCCTGTGATATCGCAACAAATGTTGTACCTGGTTAATGCTAGTTTTAAATGTGGTATATATCCGGAGTGTCTTAAAAGTGCCAGAGTAATACCTTTATTTAAAGGGGGTGATAGGAAAAATGTGAATCATTATCGACCGATATCCCTCCTTTCTGTTATTTCTAGGCTAGTAGAGAAACTTGTTAATTCTAGAGTATCTGAGTTTTTGGAGAATATTTCCTTTTTCCATTCTAATCAGTTCGGTTTTCGTAAGGGGATGTCTACCGAACAGGCAGTTTTATTTTTGACGACGTTTGTGCATGATGCTTTGGACCAAGGGTTTAAGGTGGCGTCTATTTTTTAGATATTGTTAAAGCGTTCGATTCAGTTGACCATGAAATTTTAATTATGAAGCTAGAAAATTGTGGAATTAGAGGAAATGCGTTGAAGTTATTTGAAACTTTTTTGAGAGGTAGGACCCAGTGCGTTGAAATTTCTAATGTGAGGTCTGGTGAAAGAATGGTTGATTATGGTGTTCCACAGGGTTCTGTTTTAGGTCCGCTTTTATTCTTGGTTTATATCAATGACTTACGATTTTCTGTTTTGGATTTGTTAGATAGTGCACATTCTAATTGTAAGGTGATTATTCCTAGTTTTGCAGATGATACCCTTTTACTGCCGCAGCAAAGACTGAATCTGATTTAATAGAGATAATGAGAAGAGGTATGTTAGGTATAGATAAGTGGATGAGAGTGAATAAGCTTTTGTTAAACCATAGTAAATCAGGTTTTATTATATATGGTAGATCATCAAATTTTTACCCTTGGGTTCTGGATTTGCAAATGGAGAATTATGTAATTAAGCGTACAAATACTATACGATACCTTGGTGTTATTGTGGATGAATGCCTTAGTTTTAAAAATCATGTTTCTTTTATTAGTAGTAAGATTGCAAGAAATTTTGGAATGATGAGAAAGTTAAAAAATATTTTCCATGATTCTGTTTTGAGATTGATTTATTTTTCGTTAGTTCACCCGTATTTAGTATATTGCGTGAGTACATGGCCTAGCACATTTTCAGTGCATTTGCAGCAGTTACGTATGATACAAAATATGGCACTGCGAGTGTTGTCCGGAGATAATCGGAGAACCTCGGTGAGATCCCAATATGTACAGTTAAATATTATCCCTGTGTCAGGTCTTGGGAAATTTTACCACGGGTTATTTATGTTTAATTTTTTTTCTAATTTGGTTCCCAAGTGTTTTTTTAAATTTATTTATTTCTGGTGATGATGTACACAATTATCCTACTCGTCATGCTAGAGATATACGGACACCTCAAGTTACTAGTACTAGATCGCTATTTTCAATACGTCATGTGGGGCCAGTTGTCTGGATTAATTTGCCTGTTTCTTTAAAAAGTTCAGCGAATCTATGTGAATTCCGTCGGGACCTTAAAACCCTTTGTCTCCATAGGTATGAATTTGTATGAATTTGTTTTAAGGGTGGTATAGTTGAGTCACTCTCAGGTTTGCCCGGAACCCGTTTTTCCCGTTTTTCCTATATATTTTTATTTTTTTTTGTTTTGTTTATCTATTATTTATGGGATGGCGGCGGGAAGTTTTGGAGTATGTGAAGTATTGATTTTTGGTTATTGCGACCAGGAGCCGAGTGAGTGTAGGATTTTCATTTTTTCTTCTTTTTTTCTTTCTTTCTTCTTTTTCTCTTTTTTTTCTCTTCTTTCTCTTTATTATGTTATTATAAGTGTTAATTTTAAGAGGGTAAATACTTCCGAACAAGCGTTAGCCAATGGAAGGTCATTTGTTTTTTTGTGTTGTGTTGTTTTTGAAATAAACCCTTATCTTAACTAAAAAAAAAAAAAAAATAAGTATTTTATAGTTTCTATATAGATATTTTCTATCTAGCAGCATAAGGGTTGCAATTTCTTTTGCATCCTTTAAATTTCAGGCTAGTTATGTTGCAGGATAACAATTTGTAATTTGGGCCATTTTTACTAGATTTCACTGAAAAAATATTTTTATAGTGGCACAACCCAATAAACGCAAAAGTTTTAAATTACAGGCATGCAAGTTTGCTTTCAGTGAAAATCACTTTTATTGTACTTAAGGATTTTTCTCTGACATTTTATAATGGTAGTTTTCTTTGACCAATTTAGGAGGGAATCCTTCCTATTTGCCTGGTGATATTATGGTTAAGCTGTTCTATTATTGGTAGAAGGCTAAGCCTAGACTAAGCTGTTTTTTTTCTGTAAGTTGTAGGCAGCCTATTAGTGAACTGATAAAAGTTACTTGCATATAAACTGAAATTATGTTTTGTACCCTTATAAATGAGAACTACAGCCTAAGTATACAAATACATTAAGTTATTATTTTTGGGTAGATTTCTAGTGGGCTTACATGTGAAATGTTTTTAACCACTTTTCAATAATTTAACTAGTGTTGATAACTTCTTTGTGTGGTTACAAAAATGAAATACTTTTGGGGCCCCTTTAAGGGTCCAAGGTGCAATTAGCCCCATAAGCAATTATTGAATTATGAAAGAGCATAAAAAAGGCTTCAAATGATGTTTTCACTTTCATCTTAGCTAAATTATACTGCCCACTGCAAATTTTACCTTGTTTTTTTTTTACATGTTTCCTTATTTCCAGTGGGGCTCCTAGGCATATAATACTGGTCGGCTAATTTAAAGATTTGTTGTCTCTCCTAATGGCTGGTTATTGCTCTGTAGGCTATTTAGGCCTACAGAAATTTGCTATTTTTGGTCTACCAAAATTGTTTGAATTTTTTTTTAATTTATTCCACATTTTTGACCAAAAGGTCTAAAGTATAACCTAACCTTAGTAAAAAATTTAGTTAATAAAATGATCATTTAAAATCATCAAAATCATGCTAGAAGTAAAAACAACAATGGGGAATTTTTTTTAACTTGGTCTACCAAAATTGTTTGAAAATTTGGTCAATATCTACCAAATCATATTATTGAGTTAGGACTAAAGTGAATACACCATTCAATGCCTTTTTTTATGCTGATTACAAATATAATAAGCATGTCTATCAGAAATGAGTTTCAGCCCCCCCCCCGCCTATATATGGCAATTCAGGGTTAGGTTAGGTATAGCCTATATAGGGGGGGGGGGGCTGAAATTCATTTCCAATAGAAATGCTTATTATATTCGTAATCAGCATAAAAAAGGCATCAAATAATGTATTCAATATATTCCTAACTCAATAATATGATTTGGTAGATATTGACCAAAAATTCTTTTTAAAATTTATTCCATATGTTTGACAAAAAGGTCTAAAGAGTAACTTAACCTTAGTCAAAAATTTTAGTTAATAAAATCATCAAAATCATGCTAAAGAGTAACCTAAGGTTAGGTTAAATGGTCAAAAATTTAGAATACATTTTTAAATAAATTTTCAAACAATTTTGGTAGACCAAGTTAAAATTGAGCTAAGTTTTCCTGGGTAGGTTCAAAAAGTGAAGATAGGGTATTTTTAGCCTCTTTTTTGGAGGGGGGTTTTTCAGACCAATTTAATGATAAGGGGATTCTTTCCCTGTGCATATGGGTGTTTGATTGTTTATTTTTACTTTTAGCATTATTCTGATGATTTTAAATGATCATTTTATTGAATAAAATTTCTGAATAAGGTTAGGTTACTCTTTAGATCTTTTGGTCCAACATATAGAAAAAATTTTAAAAAAGAATTTTCTAACAATTTTGGTAGACCAAGTTAAAAAAAAGTCCCCATCCTAGAGATTAAGCTAAGTGAGCAGTACTTCCAGGGATCAAATTTTTAAGCAACTGCCTCATATGGTGGATACAGATTTTGTTGCATTATGTCACTTTTGTGATGCTCATGGTCCTGCAATTATTTGGTGCACACAAAGAACTGAAGAACATGAAGCCATAACCTATAAAGACCATTTGAGCCATCAAGCTCAGAACAGAGAATTACTGTCAAGCCAGTTTTTTGATTCAAAGGCTCCTAAGTATCCATGTAAGGTAATAAATCCATTCTTCATATATTTTCTTAGTCCTTAGACTAAAAAATTAAAGACTAAGAAAGAAAGTCCTTAGACAAAAACTACCACAAAGAGTAACAGGAAAAAAAATTGACTGTTACAAAATTTGTGAATTTTTTTAGATTTCCTGTAAATTTCTTTTCAAAACCAAATGGTCAGCTAAATTTTAGTGGTATTTTCCAAAGCTTATCCTATAGCTTGGTACTCAAAAGGGCTCTCCTCCACCCCCAAATATTTGCATTTTTTTTTGTTTCTCTATAGTTGTCACTCAATTTTGAATTTGGGTAAATTTTGTCTATGTTCCCTCCCTACTCACAAAACCTTTTTGCACGTGGGCTTGAATGGTTAGTTTGCTACCCTGTAAGTGTAAGCTTAAGACAGTTTATACTTATTAGTCTTTAATAAAATGGTAGGATTAAAATAAATTTATTCTTGGAAGGAGGAAAAAAGCAATTTTTTATTTGTCTTGTTAATCATCACATATACAAGCAATACCAAGGAAACTAGCTCTACTTGGTGAAAAGAAAAACATTTTTTTTTTATATTTCAAAAAACAAATCTGATTTCATTTTTGGAGAAAGTAAAACCATTGGAGTATTTGACATCTGTGTATTTGTGGGGTCATTCATTTGAAAAATGTCTTATCCAGAAACAAGGCCCTATATACTAATATAATATAATAATTTTCTGAAAAAAACACAGATGAATAAAGAAAAAAAATACATATAAACAATTACTATTAAATTTGATCTTTTACTTGCAAAATACCTTTAATTTTATCTTATTTACTATGGAAAGTAAAACCATTAGGATATTTGACATCTAGGTATTTGTGATATCAGTCTTATGAAAAATATTTTTCTACAATTAAGGCCATAATTGCCAATTTTCTGAAATAATTTTCAAGTAAAAATTCACAGATAAACAAATAAAAATACATATATAGGCTACAATTATTAAAAAACAAAAATTAAACAATTTTTTACTCTCTTTTGCAAAACGACTTTCGTTTTATTTGTTCACTATGTAAAATAAAACCAAAAAAGGGTATTTGATATCTGGGTATTTGTGTGGTCATTCATGTGAAAATGATTTTTTCCAACATTAAGGCAATTTTCCCAAAGTTGGTGACCTATCTAGATCATTCTTTACATCATGTAAATGGTAGTGTGCTAATTAAGTAGACAGAAAAATAAATAATTATACAATTATTGTTAGTTTAATAAAAATTAGGTAATAAATTGTTGTTGCTCCTATGAAGATAGTGACAAAAGTTAATATATATTTTATTTATTACATATTTCACTGTGCCATGTGTCTGTGTCAGACACATCATTGGTGCCCAATTTGCTGTAAGTCCTAACTTAGTTAGGACTTGTAATTAATTAATTTAATATAATTTAGTTAATGTAATTGATTTATTTAGTTAATTAATTGTAATTATTTTAATGTAGTTAATTAAATTTGATTAGGAATTTAAGTCCAAGCTAATTGCTTGGTTTTGTGCATTTGTTGAACCTTCCTTAAAGGAATTGTCAAATGGCTTTGATAAAATAGCCCCTTTCTAGGGATGACTTCACATCAATACGCACTGATGAACAAAGCTGCTTTTAAGTACTTTTTCTTGTTAGTTTCCAGTCTTTGTTGTCAGGATTGTTGTTGTTGTCTGTTGATGTTGTCTTTAATGTCAAGAGATATCAGTCTTTTAAACAGACATATGATAAAAAAAAGACATAAATATCATCAAAGCTATACCCAGGATTTTTTTTTTTGGAGAGGGGTTTTCTCAATTTTTTTTTTGGGGGGGGGGTCAAACCCCCTAACCCCCCTGGATACAGCCTTGAGTAACATAATAAATAAAGAAACATATATTAAATACTTTAACTAGAAAACTCAACACATATCAGTCAGCTTTGATGGTAGAGCCTGAGCTTGGCAGGCATTTTAAAGTTCCAGCTCCAGGCTAGAACTGTAAAACAGCAGTTGTAGCATAGGTGCACATAGGTCTGTTACTAAAGAAGGGAGGGTACTAAACAAGCAGTCTGGGTGGTAAAAAATAAAAATTTTGGGTTGTTCCTTGACATAACAACCTTTCCCTTTGATGTATCTTAATGCTTATACTACTAATACTACTATTACTAACAATTCACCACAGTACCAAGCTGCCTGAGGCCAACACAGCTACACACACTCCTCCATTCCAATCTATTGAAAGCCTCCCTTTTTACATCCTCCTACCAAGTTCCTATTTCCTTTAAATATTTCTTTATGACGTCCTCCCAGCCCATGCTTTCCGTTTAGCCCTAGACGGTTGGCCAAAAAGAATAATCTTTGGCAATCCGTCATCCTTCATCTGCACAACATGCCCTAGCCACCTCAAACTTTCTTTCATTATTGCCATAGAGAGCAGTATTCAACCTCATTTTTCGTACAGCCTATTGTTTGAAATGCAGTCAGTCAGCCAGGTACCCAGAACAATCCTTAAGCAACTTCTCTGGAAAACGTCTAGCAAATCTTCATCCGCTTTTCGAAGTGCCGTGCTTCAGAGCCATATTTGACCACTGTCATCACTGTAGCTTCTAATATTCTAATCTTGGTTTGCAGACTTATCTTACTATACTTCCAAACTTTTTTTAACTGTGGAAAAGCACCCTGCACCTTGGCTATTCTACTTTTAATATCTTCACTGCTCTGTGCCTACTCTTGCCTACTCTTGTGCAAACATATATCCAAACCATAAATCGCTGCTCTTAAAAAAAGCTGTCGTTTAAAGCCTACTCTTGTACAAACATAAATCCAAACCATAAATCGCTGCACTTAAAAAAAGCTGTCGTTTGAAGCCTACTCTTGTACAAACATAAATCCAAACCATAAGTCACTGCACTAAGAAAAAGCTGTCATTTGAAGCCTGCCCTTGGACAACCATAAATTTAAAACATAAATTGCTGCACTTAAAAAAGCTGTCGTTTGAGGCCTACTCTTTTAGAAACATAATTCCTAACCATAAATTGCTGCATTTAAAAAAAGCTGTCATTTTAAGCCTGCCCTGGTACAACCATAAATCGCTTTCATTTGAAACCTAAAAGTAGGTGCATAGCACTATACACTAACTAGCACTAGCAGTGCCAGCATAGCACTGGCACTTTACAGTAGGCAAAACGCCTATATAACTGGTAACTATCTAATTAGTAAGGCAATTTTCCTATATTTTAGTAAATAAGAAATTTTGATGCAAAAAAATCATTTCTCTTATTCTTAACAAGCCAGTCCTAACATTAGCTGGATTGTCTTGAGAATCTGATTTTTTTTTTGATAAGATTTTGTAGAAAAAATGCTAGTGAAGTATTTATAGAACTTGTTGCTTCTCAAGCTAGTGAAAGCCAAAACACACAAGGCCATAAAAGTATGCCAGAAAAAAAAATTGTTGACATCCAAAGACCATAGAATGGTATAAACACCAAAGAACACTATTTGGAGCAATCTTCATCCAAGTTCGCTTTATCAACAAAATCCACCCTAGATAGGCTTTAGAATACTAGATAGACCTTAAAAGAGCGTAAAACAGTAAAATACCAATGTTGCCAACCATACACATTCTGCCAATAGGAAATTGAAATTACCTCAATGTAATCTTGTCCACAGTCTAGTGAAAAATGGTTTTGGTGATGTTTTTTTCCTGTTATTTTTATAATTTCTATATTGCAATGTTTTTCTCGTGAAACCACTAATGTGACGAGTCCTTATTTAAATTTTACGAAAATTGTAAGATTTATATATGACAATCCTATTATGAATTTTGTATGATCTTATCTTTGTTCTTCCAGGCATGTCTACCCAAACTAAAAGGGAAAGAAGATTGGCTGTCTTCAAAGGCAAGAGCTCAGGATGGTGGTGTTTACTTCTCTGCACAATCACCTTTTGGAATTGGCCAAAAACAAACAAAGGAACTCAGTATTAGATGCCTTAGCAATGATGTAAGCTGTAAAATCACTTCACTTTCTTTATGTATCTAACTTATGGATAAAAAATGAGCAAAAGCTAGGGTTATGACTATAATAACCAAAAGGGGAAAATCTAGGGTAGGCCAGGGTTGCTATTTCTTTTTTCTGTTTTTTTTTCTAGCTTAATGCTATTGCTCCATTTTCTTCTCTATTTAACACAAAGTTCTTCTTTTCATCATGTTTATCATGAATGAAGGAAATATCCTTTCAAATTAATTCTTCCTCTTTATTTATCTAAATTTTGGCCAAAAAATGAGCAAAAGTTAGGGTTGTCACTACAATAACTGAAAGGGGAGAAATTATATAAGGCCAGGGTTGTCATTTCTTTTTTCTGTTTTGTTTTTTAGCTTAACACAATTGCTCCATTTTCTTCTCTATTTATCACAAAGTTCCCATAATTTTTATCGTGAATGAAGGAAGCATCCTGTCAAATTAATTCTCTCTCTTTATTGATTTAAAATTTAGCCAAAAAATGAGCAAAAGGTAGGGTTGTGACTATAATAACTGAAAGGGGAGAAATTAGATATGGCCAGGGTTGTCATTTCTTTTTTTCTGTTTTTTCAACTGAATGTAATTTCTCCGTTTTTTTCTCTGTTTAGCACCAAGTTCCTCTTTTCATTATTTTTATCGTGAATAGAGGAAACATCCTTTCAAATTAATTCTCTCTCTTTATTTATCTAAATTTTGGCCAAAAAATGATAAAGAGTTGGGGTTGTGGCTATATTAACTGAAAGGGGAGAAATTAGATAGGCCTAAGGCCAGGGTTGTCATTTCTTTTTTCTATTTTTTTTCTGCTTAATGCTGTTGCTCCATTTTTTTCTCTATTTAGCACAAAGTTCCCTTTTTATCATTTTTATCGTAAATGAAGGAAACATCCTTTCAAATTAATTCTTTCTCTTTATTCATCTAAATTTTGGCCAAAGAATGAGCAAAAGGTAGGGTTGTGACTATAATAACTGAAAGGGGAGAAATTAGATATGGCCAGGGTTGTCATTTGTTTTTTTTTCAGCTCAATGCTATTACTCCATTTTCTTCTCTATTTGAGCACAGAGTTACTCTTTACATCATAATTTTATCTCCAATAAATAGAACTTTCAAATGTTAGAAACATTTTTTTATTCATGAAAGGATCTTAGAAAACTAAATACCCCAAAAAACACTATTTTAAACGACATCCGGGCATTTTTTTTGTAGGGGGGGGGGGAATACACTTTATATATCAACATTAAAAAAAATGAACAAGGGAATATCCATATAATCCGCAGGAAATATAAGCTTGTTTGGAGTCACTAGTGTTTGGAATCACAATGTTATGTTGGTGTTGCTGATTATTTGATAGAGGATGGGGGTCAGTGGTGTTATTTTGCAATTTCCTTGCCTTTCTATTTTACATAAGTAGGTAACAATAAAACGAAAGAACATACAAAAATACTGTAAAATCCGAATTACAAAGAAAGTTTAAGAAAAATACATAAATTACACAGATTAACAAGGCTGATTTATCCGTAATGTAATCATTTAATGACGTGATGTTTTAAGACGTTGTTACAGTTTAATATGGTAAAGTGTAAACGTCAACGTTTAATAACCTTCCTTAGAACACTGGATAAATTCTGTAGATTAACATAAAAGAGTTATTGCATAAACAATAATGCAAATAATTGAGCAACGTAAAGTTATAATAATGCTATTAGCGTTGAATAAACACGTAATCTTTAACAATTCAATTTCAGTTCAATCGGGTGTTATTAAAACAAATAGAAATAAATTAACATAAATAAACTTCTCTATGGAAAAAAACGCACGTTGAGTCCCTTAAAAAAATAACGATTCCTCCTAATCACGCTTTACTACTCTCGCTTTACTCTTCAACACAACCACATCCCTCATCCATACAATTTATTATCTAGGAAATTCCACAAACAACAAAAGTACAAAGAACAATAGGGAAATCTTTTTGCAAGACAGTGGAGATAATTTGAATGAATATTTCGGCCCTATGTTCAAGGGCCGTCCTCAACAAGACAAAAATATATGAAAGAAAAAAGACTCACAACAACATGCGACCAATAAAACCAAAAAGTAAAAATTTTCCAAAGCAGTCCTAGCATCCTTACTTCAGCGAAGTTCAACCAGGACTGATAAAAAGTAAGGTAAAACAAGGCAATTCAATGAGATGAAAGAAAAATAAATTAAAAACACGTTCTTATTGCTAATCCAGCCTTTTTGGCAGCTAACCTAAAGGTCTTTTTGTGACCGGTTCTGTGTTAATGTCTGTCGGTTTTTTAAAATATTTTGTAAGGTCATTTTTAATTAAATTTGTGTATAGAGCATTTAGTGTATATTCCCCCAAGTCCCTATTTAAGGAAATATTATTATTAATCTTAAGTCTGATTTCAATTGATTCTCGGACTACCTGCTTTATGCCTAGGTCATTGCTAATAAGGGCGGAAAGAAATTCCACCATTCCTCCCCGAAAGCATAGCCACCTTAACTTTACAAAATAATAATAAATGAATAAAAAACAAAAATAAACTGATATAATAATGATAATAATTTTTAAAACAAAACAAAAAAAATGTCAATTATTAATTAACTCTACTATTTGAAATTCAATACGATTTTTTTTTTCAAATTATTTTTAAAAGACCCAACGGAGCTCTTACATCTCAGCTCTTGTGGAAGCACGTTCCACACTTTTGCGCACACCACATCTGGTGCAAAATCCGACTGTACTGTAGGTGTTCGTCTCATCAAAAGGTTTGAGGCAGATCTCGTGTTCTTAGGATGTTGTTCCGATACCAACTGGAATAGATTGTGGAATGCTGATGGAAGTAATCCGAACAAAAATTTGAAAACTATATCTGAGCATGATAAATGATAAAGTGATTCACGGGAAAGAAAATCGCCAATATTTCCGATTGTTTTCAGGACACGTTTGTGGATTCAATCAAGCCTTTTCAGGTGGGAGGTAAATATTGACTGCCAAATTGACGCACAATACAGCAGATGATGCTTTATACATCCATTATAAAATAGACGAAGGGTTTTTTGAGGGAATGTGCGTTTCAGTTTCCTGATAATCCCAGGATTACGGGAGAGCTTCAGCTCCACAGCGTGGATGTGATGTACGGAGGATAGGTTTTCGTCAAGGAGTACACCTAGGTACCTGGCATAGCCAGTTTTTGGTCGTCTGATCGTTCCTCGCGAAGTCGTTATTCCCGATACTTCTGGGCGAAGTGTTCCAATCCTTGAGAAGAAGAGAACGCAAGATTTGTCAACATTTATTACGAATCGATTGGCATCCATCCAAATGTAAGTTTCTTCTAAGATGACCTCAAGTTTATTCCGGAACGCTGACATTACGGTGTCACAGGATGCCATTGTAGTTTCATATGCGAACGCTACAAGTTCATCCGATTTGTTATCGTTGCTCGAAATTTCTAGGTCGCAACATAATTTGCAGCACCTTGAAGTCCTAGAGTTAGGGTTCAGAATGCGACTTACATCATTCACATGAACCAGGAATAACAGTGGGCCTAAAATTGAGCCTTGCGGCACACCGAGGTTGACAACGGTGTCATTCAGCGGATCTTCTCCTATATAAACACGTCGGCTACTAAGGTAAGACCGGAACCATCGTATAGCCTCTCCTCTAACTCCAATTTGCTCTAGTTTACCTAATAGAATACCATGATCCATACTGTCAAATGCTTTTTTTATGTCAAGCAAAACAGCAGCTGGCACAAGTCCCAGGTCAAGTGCTTTATATATGAATAGGCTCACTCATGCCAGAGCATCTTCCGTCGAATGTCCGGGTCTGAATCCAAATATCTGTTGGATAAGAAATCCCTTAGCTTCCAGAAAAGAGTAATGTTGGTGCTTCATAGGGTTTTCAAATACTTTGGAAAATACCGAAAGAATAGATATGGGTCGAAAGTTGGACGGTTCGTCCTGAGGGCCACCTTTGTGGAGGGGAACTATTCTTGCCTTCTTGAGGAGTGATGGAAATACGCCCGTCTCTAAGGAGAGGTTAACCAAATGTGTTAAAGGTTGTAGTACGGACGGCAATACTGCTTTCAAGACTTTAGTATGGACACAGTCGAAACCAGAGGTAAATGCTCCCCTCAAACCTTTGACAATCATCGAAAGGTCTGTCGAAGCTACAGGAATGAGTGCCATCGACTTGACACACGCTGGGCCCAAAAATTCCTTGTAGGACTTTCTGGGGGGTAGCACTGTGTTAGCCGTTTTTTCTCCAGTTTTTGCAAAGAAGGTACAAAGAGCTTTTGCAACTTGTGCTGGTTCAGTAAAGGTTCCTCATCAACCGTAATTCTGAATGGTAGTTCAGGCCGTTGTTTATTCGGTCGTAACACTGAATTAACTGTCTTCCACACTTTCCTTCCATCCTTCCCATTTTTGGCTAGCCTTTTATTAAAGTAATCCCTTTTAACTTTTCTGAGAACTGACCGTAAGCATTTCTTATAAATTTCATAGGTCCGCAGGCTATCTACACTTGGTAGATTACGATATTTCGCCCAACGATTACTCTTTGGGTAATCTTTCGATCGAAGTATCGATCGAATGAGGTGTATTGATACACCTGAGTAAACTTTCTGTAACCCACGGGCGAATTGGTGCGTTTTTTTTATTTTTTCTTTAAAGAAACATGCCTCATATAGTGCTGTAAATGTATTGTAAAAAATTTCAAATCCTTCATTCAGATCTTCCTTCTCCATAACTCTATCGCAGGTCGTTTTTTTCTAATTCCTTGTTAAGTAACCGTAAGTTTTCTTCACTCAGATCTAAAACCGGAATATTATCTCTAGTTTTTGAAAATGACCTTGTTACCTTTGATGTTTCGAAAACGGAACATAAGGGGAAGTGGTCCGACATATCACTGATGATTACTGAAGCCGAGAGTGGAGGTAGCGTAGAGAAAATATTGTCTATTAGTGAATGAGTACTCTCAGTTACTCTCGTTGGGATAGTTGTCGACTGGTAAAGATTAGATCCAGACATAAGAGTGAGAAGTTCATTAGCGGTATTAGTTTGGAGATAGGCTAGGTTGATGTTGAAATCACCCATGATGGCCACATCATGATTCTGTTTTTCAAGCATTTGGAGTGTTTTCAATAAATATTCCATAGACGAAGAAACAGAACCCGACGGTGATCGGTAAATTTCTCCAACGAATAACTTCCGTTGTGAAGGAAGTGACATATCAAGAAAAAGTAACACAAAAATACCCTCTACATTTCGAGTCAATTGGCCATTACATAGACTGGGTATTTGCTCTTCATGTAGATTGCCAATTCTCCTCGTCCTGACTTTTCTATGTACGAAATTCGATGTATACCCTGGGATAGCTACCAGGATGTCAGTCTGCCTCGACAGGAATGTTTCACACAGTCCAAGAATGTCAGGTCGTGTTTGTCGGCACATGGTCATTACGTCTGTCAGTGACAAACATAATCCTTGGCAGTTCAGCTGAACTATACTGAGCTGAGATTCGGAGCATCCCTGGGGCATACTCATTAACTGAATATATTTACTTCGAGGAAATTCAATTTCACTAAAAAACGAACAATCATTTTCATTACTAATTACTCTATCAAAAAATTTTTCCAAATTTAAAACGACTTTTCTAACTGTTCTAACTTTTTTTGAGCTACTGGCAAGGTAGTGTGGGCCTCGGGGACGAAGAAAAGGAACTCAAAACTTACCCAAATCTCTCTGGGGAATGTGATCGCATCTTGGAGCAAAGCGAAGAGCCGTGAGAAATGCACACACCCGAATGAACTTCATTGAAACTGCAAAAAAAGCTGATGTAAACAAACATGGACTACGACAGGAAACACAGAAAAATGGAAAATGAAACATTTCTGGAAAAATAAATCACTCATTTCGGCAAGCGGCAAAAAAACTAATTCACCAATGACAATCTTGCCCGTTTCCGCTACTTTAGCCCCAATAACAAATAAGTAATAATAAAAAAAAAACAACAAAAAATTCTTAATTATTAACTAAAAACTCTTAACTATTTTTATCATATTTTTCCTTCATCTCTTCGACTACAGCAGGCGGAAATATCAACAACAACCAACAAAACCAAGAAAAACAAGTCACACTAATAACGTTTCAAGCATCAAAGTCGGTATCATCAGGTTCGGCGGACACTGCCAACTTTAGCGGGTCAAAACAATCGTCTTGAAATTTAGTCGATTGTGAATTTCGCAACTTTTTGACCTCTAACCATAGTCTTATTCCTCGCTGGACAACACGAGTTTCTGCAACCTTTTCTGCTGCCGAATTAGAACTTTTTAGCTTTTATCCGAGCGCTAGTAATTCTGTTCTTCGTGTACCGAGCTCAGCTGGCAAGTCTATCGACACACTGAAACCCGTTTTTTCAGCTTTCCACATTCTTTCATAATAGCTGAGTGTTCAGTGTCTGAGAGGCTAATAAAGATAGGCTCGATAGCTTTCTGCTTATTTGAATTACTTCAAAGGTTCAGCCCAGCTCCAGATTGGGAGGGAGCCGTCGTTTTAGAAATACGGTACAGTATACCCATACTCAGCTGATTAGCATCTGCAGTTCCAAGCTTAGAGTGAAAAAATGTCACTACAGTTTCTCGATGATTTTCTGTTTCTTGCGGAGCTTTAACACCGTGAATAAGAATGTTATTTCTTCGAGCGTACATCTCCGATCGCAGAGCAGTAGTCTTGACATGAACTAGCTCAGTCCTTAGCAGTTTATTCTCTGCTCTCAGTATTTTATTTTCATTTTGAAGCTTTGAAATCAAACTTTGAAGCTCGTCCATACGGCGATCGAAATGGTCTTTCGTCACTGATATATTGCTACCAGTTAATACCGCTCTGCTTAAATCGAACTAGAAAGACATTTAGTGAGACTTACACGCAAGGGCCTCTTTCATGGGATAAGTCCAGTTTTCACTCGGGCCCCACTTTTGTCAGAATGCAAATTCTCAAAAAAAAAACAGCCTGCAGTATCCTTTCAGTACAACACTGCGTCACTCAAAACGCTGCGTCACTGGAAACCTTACAGTTTCTAAGAGTTACTTTTATCCCAGAAAACTTCAGATTAGAACGCCATTTTGTTCTTTCTCTCTTAGTCAATTAAAAACAGTGCTTTCTATCAGAACTAATTTTCTTTGTATTAGATGGCGGTAAAACGGAAAATTTTAAGATTTCTGCTTTAAACATGGAAACTGGCTCCAGAAAAGCAGCTTCAAACTCCTGCACAATCTATTGAAATTATTCAAAAATCTAGGAACCTTCTTTCTGTCCCCAACAACTTATTTCTGGTACATTTAAAATCCTTGATTATTGTTGTCCTGTCTGGGGTCCCCAAGCACAAAACACTGCCTATACGTCAGAGGAACTAGAAGACTTTCAAAAACGTGCTACTAAAATAATTCTTGGACCCAGGTATGAGAATTACGAGTATGCCCTTGTGGTTATGAGCGTGCCCACTTTGTTTGCCCGAAGACACGACTTGATAATGAGATTCGCGAAATCACTCTTGTCAAGCGAGAAACATCGCTCAATTCTTCCTCCAACCGCACCGACCCCCAAACTCACCAGGCATCAGAACAGACTGCAACCCGTCAAGTGCCGAACGAACAGATTTGCAAATTCCTTCGTACCATATTTTGTTAGTGTATTAAATAAGTAATATTTTTTTTCTTAAATGACTGTAAAAATGGCATAACTTAGCGTTCAGTTTTGTTTGCTACGAAGCTGTTTCATTAAACGATTACGAATACGAAAAATCACTATGGATTTTCTATATCTTTAAGGTTTCCTAGTTAGATAGATAGATGGCGAGGAACATTTAATTACATCTATTAGAGTGTGATCCTGTACTAGAGTGTGATCGTGTATCATGTGGAGTCCTAATAAACGTAATTTATTTTTTCTAATCATTAATTATTTTACTCATATAATTTACATTTTGATAATAAGCCTATCTATCTATCTATAAAGCAGATTTTGTTTTAGTTACTTAGCATTATTTAGATACTTGCTATGGTGGCGGAATTTTCAAGCATTCAAGGCTTTTCGGTAATTATTCAAGGCTTTTCAGTAATTATTCAAGGCTTTTCGGTAATTATTCAAGGCTTTTCGGTAATTATTCAAGGCTTTTCGGTAATTTATTTGAAATAAATGAAATATGTCACGCTTTATTTAATAAAGTTTTCACTAGTATGTTTCTCCAATGAAGAGCCAACGACTTTGTCGCTACCAGTTCAAAGTGATGATTATTAAGCTAGAAGCTATAAAAGTTTGGTTTAATTCCTAATTATCTAGTTAATATAATTAATAACCTACTAATTATTAGCTTTAACTATTTGATATCTAAGCATTATAATTGTTGGATGTTATCACTCTGGATAAATTTTGTACATCTGCCAAGAAAAATAGGGAGTCATTCTGAAACACAAACTCCTTTCCTGCACTGATAGATTGTCCATCAATGGATGGACAAAAGGTATTGGCTATCAGCATTGTAATGTTTATAACTTAAGCATCAATTGTCTAGTTATTGTCAAAAGTTCGTAATTTTTCAATTAATAATGAATTAATCTTCATTTCTTAATTTAGTTAATAACAATTGAATTAATATAAATGATGATTTGATAATCATTACCATTAAATATTTTTGCTTATTTATTTAAAATAACTTAGATAAAGGCACACTGTCTTTCATGCGATCGTTCTTTCTAGGTTTCTCCAGTAAAAGATAAAGCAGTATTTTGCTCCATTGGGGAGTTAGCAGCTATATCCCTAATATTTCAGAATGAGCATCGTGAAGCTAAAGGCTTTAAAATATTTAATTAACACAAGTAATAATTTAATAATCAATAGAATTAAATATGTATGTTTATTTCGTACAAATAAAAGTTTAAATAGGAATAAATCCTTTTATTGGGCATTGAAAAACAGTGACAAAAAATTTGGGATATTTCGATCACATAGGCAGTGACTGTCATCAGCAGAACCATATCAGTAGGATAGAAGAATTTGAGTATTTCTGCTGACGTAACCGAAATATTTAGAATTTTTGTCATTGTTTTCCACTGTCCAATAAAAGGATGTATCCCTGTTTGAACTGTTATTTGTATATCATGGAAAGGCAATGTGGTCTTCGAAAATATTTATTCATTTGAAATAAATTAAATAAAGTCAGGTTTCATCTCACATGATTTTTTTTTCTAGGTTTCTCCAGTCAAAGACAAGCCAGTGTTTTTCTCTGATGGGGAGTTAACAGCTATGTCATTAACATTTCAAATCAAAGATCGTGAAGCTAGGGGCTATAAAAGACTTTATGGCTTGATTGTTGTGTCTACAAATCAGAAGAATATTATGGATAATGCAGCTATCCTTATTGAGCTACTTGGAACAATAAGAAGAAAGTTAGTTAATTCTGCAGATGTGGTAAGTAGGCCACCAATGCAACGCTTACCATTGCGATTGAATAGGATTCACACACACATACATACATGAGCTCCCATAAACACCAATTTTGGACTGAATAGGGCCGAAATTATTTAGAACCATAAGAAAAAAGTTGATAAATGCTGCAGATATTGTAAGTAAGCCATTGATGATGAAAACGCTTACCATTGTTATTGAATAGGATTCGCAGCGACATACATGTATGAGCTCCCATAAACACCAATTTTGGACCGAATAGGTCCGAAATTATTTAGAACCATAAGAACAAAGTTGATTAATGCCGCAGATGTGGTAAGTAGGCTAATTATGCTGCAAATGCTTACCATTGCGACTAAATGGGGTTAACACCCACGTACGTATATGAGCTCCCATAAACACCAATTTAGGAATGAATAGGGCCGAAATTATTTAGAACCATAAGAAAAAAGTTGATTAATGCTGCAGATGTGGTAAGTAGGCCAATTATGATGAAAATGCTTACCGTTGCGATTTAATAGGATTCACACACACATACATACATGAGCTCCCATAAACACCAATTTTGGACTGAATAGGGCCGAAATTATTTAGAACCATAAGAAAAAAGTTGATAAATGCTGCAGATATTGTAAGTAAGCCATTGATGATGAAAACGCTTACCATTGTTATTGAATAGGATTCGCAGCGACATACATGTATGAGCTCCCATAAACACCAATTTTGGACCGAATAGGTCCGAAATTATTTAGAACCATAAGAACAAAGTTGATTAATGCCGCAGATGTGGTAAGTAGGCTAATTATGCTGCAAATGCTTACCATTGCGACTAAATGGGATTAACACCCACGTACGTATATGAGCTCCCATAAACACCAATTTAGGAATGAATAGGGCCGAAATTATTTAGAACCATAAGACAAAAGTTGATTAATGCTGCAGATGTGGTAAGTAGGCCAATTATGATGAAAATGCTTACCGTTGCGATTTAATAGGATTCACACACACATACATATATCAGCTCCCATACACACCAATTTTGGACCAAATAGGGCCGAAATTATTTAGAACCATAAGAACAAAGTTGATAAATGCTGCAGATATTGTAAGTAGGCCATTGATGATGAAAACGCTTATCATTGTTATTGAATAGGATTCGCAGCCACATACATGTATGAGCTCCTATAAACACCAATTTTGGACCGAATAGGGCCGAAATTATTTAGAACCATAAGAACAAAGTTGATTAATGCCGCAGATGTGGTAAGTAGGCTAATTATGCTGCAAGTGCTTACCATTGCGATTGAATAGGATTCACACACACATACATACATGAGCTCCCATAAACACCAATTTTGGACTGAATAGGGCCGAAATTATTTAGAACCATAAGAAAAAAGTTGATAAATGCTGCAGATATTGTAAGTAAGCCATTGATGATGAAAACGCTTACCATTGTTATTGAATAGGATTCGCAGCGACATACATGTATGAGCTCCCATAAACACCAATTTTGGACCGAATAGGTCCGAAATTATTTAGAACCATAAGAACAAAGTTGATTAATGCCGCAGATGTGGTAAGTAGGCTAATTATGCTGCAAGTGCTTACCATTGCGATTGAATAGGATTCACACACACATACATACATGAGCTCCCATAAACACCAATTTTGGACTGAATAGGGCCGAAATTATTTAGAATCATAAGAAAAAAGTTGATAAATGCTGCAGATATTGTAAGTAGGCCATTGATGATGAAAACGCTTACCATTGTTATTGAATAGGATTCGCAGCCACATACATGTATGAGCTCCTATAAACACCAATTTTGGACCGAATAGCGCCGAAATTATTTAGAACCATAAGAACAAAGTTGATTAATGCCGCAGATGTGGTAAGTAGGCTAATTATGCTGCAAGTGCTTACCATTGCGATTGAATAGGATTCACACACACATACATACATGAGCTCCCATAAACACCAATTTTGGACTGAATAGGGCCGAAATTATTTAGAACCATAAGAAAAAAGTTGATAAATGCTGCAGATATTGTAAGTAAGCCATTGATGATGAAAACGCTTACCATTGTTATTGAATAGGATTCGCAGCGACATACATGTATGAGCTCCCATAAACACCAATTTTGGACCGAATAGGTCCGAAATTATTTAGAACCATAAGAACAAAGTTGATTAATGCCGCAGATGTGGTAAGTAGGCTAATTATGCTGCAAATGCTTACCATTGCGACTAAATGGGATTAACACCCACGTACGTATATGAGCTCCCATAAACACCAATTTAGGAATGAATAGGGCCGAAATTATTTAGAACCATAAGAAAAAAGTTGATTAATGCTGCAGATGTGGTAAGTAGGCCAATTATGATGAAAATGCTTACCATTGTGATTTAATAGGATTCACACACACATACATATATCAGCTCCCATAAACACCAATTTTGGACCAAATAGGGCCGAAATTATTTAGAACCATAAGAACAAAGTTGATAAATGCTGCAGATATTGTAAGTAGGCCATTGATGATAAAAAACGCTTACCATTGTTATTGAATAGGATTCGCAGCCACATACATGTATGAGCTCCTATAAACACCAATTTTGGACCGAATAGGGCCGGAATTATATAGAACCATAAGAACAAAGTTGATTAATGCCGCAGATGTGGTAAGTAGGCTAATTATGCTGCAAGTGCTTACCATTGCGATTGAATGGGATTAACACCCACGTACGTATATGAGCTCCCATAAACACCAATTTAAGAATGAATAGGGCCGAAATTATTTAGAACCATAAGAACAAAGTTGATTAATGCTGCAGATGTGGTAAGTAGGCCAATTATGATGAAAATGCTTACCATTGTGATTTAATAGGATTCACACACACATACATATATCAGCTCCCATAAACACCAATTTTGGACCGAATAGGGCCGAAATTATTTAGAACCATAAGAACAAAGTTGATAAATGCTGCAGATATTGTAAGTAGGCCATTGATGATGAAAACGCTTACCATTGTTATTGAATAGGATTCGCAGCCACATACATGTATGAGCTCCTATAAACACCAATTTTGGACCGAATAGGGCTGAAATTATTTAGAACCATAAGAACAAAGTTGATTAATGCCGCAGATGTGGTAAGTAGGCTAATTATGCTGCAAATGCTTACCATTGCGATTGAATGGGATTAACACTCACGTACGTATATGAGCTCCCATAAACACCAATTTAAGAATGAATAGGGCCGAAATTATTTAGAACCATAAGAAAAAAGTTGATTAATGCTGCAGATGTTGTAAGTAGGCCAGTGATGATGACAACGCTTACCATTGTTATTGAATAGGATTCGCTCCCACATGTATGAGCTCCCATAAACAACAATATTGTACCGAATAGGGCCGAAATTATTTAGAACAATAAGAACAAATTTGATTGATGCTGCAGATGTGGTAAGTAGGCCACTGATGATGAAAACGCTTACATTGCTATTTAATAATATTAAGACACACGTACAGATATGGAAAAAATGAAGGAGATATAAGGCTCACAGACAACTTTTGTAAAAAAAAACGAAAATGTGAAATATATTAATCACTATTTCAGAAAACATTTAAAGAGGCGCAAGATTTTCCTATAAAATTTAGAGGGGCGCAGGAAAAGGTTGAGAGCTTGTGAATAAGATGCAAATGATGGTATATATTGTATTATGAACTGGAATGTGTTGAAAGGAATCATCTAATAGTCAGGCCGATTGGGGAAGATATTACATCCTTTATATTTTTTCCCTGTCACATATATTTTTACATATTTTTTCTATCATTTACAATATATTTATTTAGATTTGAAGACGGTGTATTGGAGGTTATTATGAACTGAAATGTGTCGAAAGGAATCATCTAATAGTCAGGCCGAGAAGCGGAAAATATTGCATCCTTTATATTTTTTCCCTCTCACATATATTTATACATATATTTTTTCTATCCTATATAATATAGTTATTTAGATTTGAAGACGATGGATTGGAGGTTTCGGCTGAAATATAGCATAGTTTTCTACTATATAGCTATAATATAGTTATTGAGATTTGAAGACGGTAGATTGGAGGTGTCGGCCGAATTAACATAGTTTTCTACTATATAGTTATAATATAGCTATTTAGATTTAAAAAGATTCGATTGGAGGTGTCGGTCGAAATATAGCATAGTTTTCTACTATATAGTTATAATATAGTTGTTTAGATTTGAAGACGGTCGATTTGAGGTGTCGATGGAAATATAGCATAGTTTAGTACTATATAGTCATAATATAGTTATTTAGATTTGAAGACTGTCGATTGAAGGTGTCGACCGAAATGTTTGCATAGTTTTCTACTATTTTTCACTGGCTGACATTGTCCTCATTTTTTTTCGACTATTCTTCCGACTTTTATCTTTGTGTTCTATTATTTCTACATTGAAGACGGTGGAACAGAGGTCTCGATCGGAATAGTTGCATACTTCTCTTGGATTTTTCACTGGCAGTTTTATGCTTGTTTTCTCTTCTTTACGATTTTTCTCGTTTCATTTAGGCTACTACTCGAATTCCTCATTTTTTTTTCTTTCGACTATTCTTCCGACTTTTATCTATTTGTTCTATTAGTTCTACATTTAAGACGGTGGAACAGAGGTCTCTATGGGAATATTTGCATAGTTCTCTTGGATTTTTCACTGGTAGTTTTATGCTTGTTTTCTCTTCTTTATGATTGTTTTTCGTTTCATTTAGGCTACTACTCGAATTCCTCATTTTTTTTTCTTTCGACTATTCTTCCGACTTTTATCTATTTGTTCTATTAGTTCTACATTTAAGACGGTGGAACAGAGGTCTCTATGGGAATATTTGCATAGTTCTCTTGGATTTTTCACTGGTAGTCTTATGCTTGTTTTCTCTTCTTTACGATTTTTTTTCGTTTCATATAGGCTACTACCCGAATTCTAGATTTACAACTATTTAACAATTCGTTCTGGAGAGGTCAACTGCTTAAATAATTTCCAAGTCGAGATACATAAAGAGAAACTCACAAGATCATTCCTACTGCTCTATTTCTATCTCTCTCTTTGGAAGACACAAAAATTGAACTGACAGATGCTTCCAACGACGCACCTCCTCTTTTCATATGCAAATAAGATTTACCAAGCTCCGCCTATTATGAAATAAAATTGGCCAATTGACCAATCGTTTTTTTCTGGTTTTGTCATAATTTTTTATTTTACCCCCAAGTGTGACTTTGATTCTGACTTTAGTGTCGTGACTAAACAGGTTCGGCTGAAACTGGCTAAATTTGTTTCGAGTCAGCAAAATTACTTCTTATCACAGTTAGTTTACTATACGTATACTATACGTATACGTAACGTATACGTAGTGTTTACTATACGTAACAACTGTACTGACTAACAAACAACTTTCTAAATGAAAACCTAGGTATAATTTAAAACGAACTCCCTGCTAAGATTTCAGAAAAGATTGAAATCACATACCTATCTAGATATGTGATACCTACCATTGTTATACATACCTATCCATTGTTATACATACCATTGTATACATACCTATCCAATTTTATACATACCATTGTATACATACCATTGTTATACATACCTATCCATTGTTATACATACCATTGTATACATACCGTTGTTATACATACCTATGTGATACATACCTATCTAGAATCACATACAAATTTTGTAAGCAGGAATATCCTACGGTGCACGATTGATTCAGAAACGAAGATCTTAATTTTCGCCCAATTTCTTTTTTTTTTTTTAGTCAAAACTTTTGCGCCCAAGTAGGGGATATACGAAGTTGGAAATACTCCGAACCGAGCATCTGCCGAGCTTCTACTGTATTTATGCATCTTAGCTTTGCTTTGATATTTTTTTTGTTCACGTTTTATATTTTGATTTTATGTATTCGTATTTTTGTTTTGCTTTCTAGGTATTTTTGCGACAGTCAGATGATAATCTAAAACTCAAAACGTCTGGTAACACGTTATGCTCGCACTGTCCTACGTCCTCTACAATTTCAAATCCACGTTTATCCTACAATGATAGTCAACGTTTGTCCAAGGGTCTCTGCGATGTCCTGGAAGATGAAAGCATATTTGAAAAGTAAGAATGTGTACACATTGCTGTATAATTTTTTGGGATGGGAGTGGGTGGGCTGGCTAAGAAAGCCATAGGACCAAAGGAGTTAGTTGGGAACTCGATATTTCAGAATGGCTACATTTTTAATTATAAAAGGTGTTTTCAGCCTTTTCCAAAAGGCGTTTCCTGATACCTAGAGAAAAACCGATAAATTAACGATTTTGTTATATTGTATTTTTTTTATATTCTATATTTCTATATTCCCACAAATTTTGGATAAAATATCGTCAATAAGTTTTTTTTTTTTTTTTTGGGGGGGGGGGGGGAGAGGGGGTATGGAGGGAGGACCAGGCGTCAGCTCTCTTAAGCTTTGGAATAAAATATCGTTAATAATTATTTTTTTAGTGTGGGAATGTCGTATTTGTTCGAACACGATGGCATTTTTTACTTTATATGCGTTATGGTTTCCTGATAAAGAGCTATCGTCTGCCTTCCCTTGTGATCGCCCGTGATTTGACGACCTTGCTTAATTTTGGGCGAAAAAAGAGGAAATTGTGTCATAATGTGGAATATATTTGTAAAAAAAAGCCTAGAGCTCCCATGAGAGTGCCCTCAGATGATCGTGGAGAGAGGCTTTAATCCTTAGCCTATAGTCTAGAGGACTGCCGATATATTTGGACTATTCGTGCAATAGTGGTGTTAAGGGGGTACCAGCTCCCCTCTCATTATGAAAATGTTTTAAGTTAAATTTGGAGATGAAACTCCCCGAAAATTTGAAAAATGAAGGACTCAAAAATATACCTTTTCCAAGTTTAATGGCTTTACCCAAAGGACTGTTTAATGATTTCATTTCACAAAATCGGAACTTATTTGGAGATTGCTGTAACGCTACACATGCCAGAAAAGTGAAGAAATGAGTAAAATACTTAGAAGAAAAAAACGAGCTTAGTGTTCTGTCAGTGAAAATAATGAAGAAATGAAGCAGATATTTTGGAAAAGACTTCCGCCAAGCCGTCCTCAGTGCGAAAGAAAAGAAGATTAAAGAAAAACTACCTTGAAGTTAACCAAACGTAGAACGTTGAGACGTTAACTTCAAACGTTTGAAGCTAACCAAAGACAAAACGACTGCATAGTTTTGCTCGAACGAAGTGTTCGCTGGCACATTGGAACTTTGGGGAGGGGGGAGATACTGACTCCGGCTCCCAGTTAAAAGTGCGTCTAAGGCTGTAGCCGATAAATCTTTCTAGCATGTTAGTCGATCCTACTTCTAATAATGATAGATAATTCTATCTCTTTAAAGCATCTCACCTCGTCAACAACTTATGGGCAAAATTCCAACTTTCTTCCACTTCTTTTCTAATATTCCCCATAATTATAGACGTAGTTGTTCCATAATTTTATTCTTAAATTTCTGTTGAAATTGACCCACGTAGATTATTTTTAAAGTGGAGGGAGGAGCCATAAATTTGAGGGAGGAGAGATATACGTCTTTAAACGACAGGTCCCTTATGTTAATAACCTTTGACTATCCCCTCAGCCACCGTAAATGGTCAATCATTATGGTCAACCACCGTAAATGGCCACCGTAAATGGTTACATTTGCATGTAGGACAAAAAAGTACGAATTTAAATTTCGTGATAATTTCTAAAAATACAGCTTAGAAACTAAAACACGTTTTCTTTCTTCTTAATAAAGATAATTTGACTTGTATGGTGTTTGCCATATATGCCACCGCCATATTTGCCACCGCCATATTTAACTACCGCCATATTTGCCACCGAGCTTTGCTCCCCTCGTATCAAGCACTCCGTAATTCATATCTAATGCTTGTGTTTTATGGGCTACGCAAACTATATATGAATTTTAAACGTGGTTTGATATTACAGAATAAGGCTATGCGCTTGATTGTTGGTGAAAAATGTAAGTAATGTATTAAAATATTACATATGATAATAATGTAATAAAAATTATATAAATTAACATATAATATAAAAGCATATAAATAAATTACAATGCATGAAATATTATATTTGAAAATAGTATAATAATAACAGTAAAATTTAATAAAATAAAATATGATAAATACAATAAAAATATAATAAAGTAATCGCATGTTTTAGGAAGTTAAAAGTATAGGACGGAAGAAAACTCAGTGATTACCAGCCTGCTGTGTTCATATACCACTCGCTTAATGAGTTGTCTGTTTTAGTGTTTTAAGATCATTTTATATCAAACAATTCTCTGCATGTTTTTTTATGCTAAAAATTCTACAAACTTGGTGACAGGATAAAGGAGGGGCTATCTAGAATGACAGCTACCAGTATCAAATATGTGGGGTAGGATATGGGGTACCCTCCCAGATACCTAATACCCTCCTAGATAGAGGCAGAGCACCGCCAATTATTTAAAAACGATTATTAAACGATTAAAGCGGGGCTCCCACGACGTCAATATAGTTAATAAAGCTGTCTGCAAAGTTAATAAACCGTTTTTCTCGCATAACTTTGTTGACTTTATTGCAGTCGGAAAGAAGTTAAACTTTATTTAACTTTGTCAAGAAAATCCGCAAAGTTCAACCAATAGCAGAAGACTTGTGGAAAATTTCAAATAAACAACATACAAATTAGTTTCTACAAAGGTATAATCGTGTATACTTGTTTAAATATTTAGCTTGGTAAAAGAAACAAAAAATATTTTTATTTACTATTAAAAGGAAAAAAATACTTAAAAAGATGGTTTTCTCAGCTCCATGTCTTAGTATTTCAGTTACTTTCTATGAAAAACTGCTGTTAAGTCAAAAAGATGAAATCCTTGTGTGAGCGGGACAAACTTTATGGTTCATACTTTCATGACAAACTTTATTAACTTTATTGACGCCGTGGGAGCCCCGCATAAATGATAAAATTATTTTTGTTAGAAGGGGAACTACAGTTTAGAGACGAAAGGGAATTTGTTTGGTTATTTATTTTTTTATTATCTAATTTGTTTATATTTTGCTAAATACTTCTTTCGTTTTTATTATTGGTTATTCGTGATATAATTTGTTTGTCTTGCCTTTTCAAGTTTTTTGATTTCTTGATATTTTTTTATTTTTTCTGAATATTATTGTTTAAAAGGTTGCATTACCCAGTTCTTTTGAGTCGTAAGATAGCATTCTATTATTAATAAGTTCCCAACCTAAACAAGACTTGGCAGCTTCCTTATTCATCATGAATCTTTCTCCCTGCCTAGCACCTCGTCTTTCGGGCCTGAGAAATAAATTCTATATACCCTAATTTCATGTTTCCCACCCCTGGCAAATCAAAGCGTCTTAATTCGTCGGTCAAATTGTCAGTGCGATAGTTGTTTTTTAGCCTTTTTATAATTGTAGTAGTCTAGTTTCAGTTCATTTTGTGTCTTTTCATTGGCGGCTACTTATAACAATTCAAATTTTTGTTTATAATTACTAAATCAATTTAAGTGTCGTGTTTCAAAGCAAAGTATGATGCTCGGATCATTTATCGCTTGGCTCAAGCAAAGACTCAAGACTCAGGTGACATAGACAGTGTGCAGGAATTAAGGACTTTATTCTGCCTTTGTCTATTTGTTAAAAAAAAAAAAAAAAAACACAGGCAGTAAGAAAGCCCGAACAGTAATTTGGATCTTTTTTAGTTGCCGCGGGTCTTCCTTTAGCACAGAAATAGACATAGTCTAGCTTGCAAGCTTTTATTAAAAATGTGAATAATCTCCCGAGTCCTTAATCTCCAGTGTCTGTCAGATAGCAATGCCGTGAATTTCATTCATATGCCTAGAATCCCTCTTTGGTCCGTTAACGTTTGAAAGACTACCCACATGTAGAAATAAGAGTTTTATTTAAGTAGAGGGAAACAGAAGATATTGTTCTAAGGATGATTTACTACTACTACTACTACTACTACTAGCAATTCACCTCAGCACCAAGCCGCCTGAGGCTAACACAGGCACGCACGCTCCTCCTCCATCCCAGTCTATTCAAAGCTTCTCTCTTTACACCCTCCCAGGATGTTCCCATTTCCCTTAAACCTTTTTTTACGGCAGCCTATAAAACTTAGAAATTTAGTTGTTTTTGTTTTACACGAGGGGGAAAATTCAGTAAATGTTACTATAGAGACATGGGACGGATTTCTAGGAAAGATCTTTATCGTTTAAATCACCTGTAACTAAGCCAAGAATTGTTTATCCCATGCGTAAATAACTGGAAAGGGAGCTTGGAAGGGAGTTTAGAAGAGACCTGTTGAAGGAAAAAAGAAAAAAATTTAAGTCATAATAGTTACTCAAATATGTACTTAAAATCAGTAAATCAGTGGTTTTTCCAACATTTTTCTTACCAAACGATAAAAAAAGATTAAACGTATCAAAATAATAAACTTTCCGCAGTATTTAGTATCTCTTTTTTAAATAAAGGACCACGGGAGGGCTGTGGGTTAAGGTCTTTGGCCCCATTTTGGGTGGGCTTAATAAAATATGTGTTAGATATCTAGTTAATATGTATTTTACTTTTACTGCATTTTGGGTTATTCGACTACTAAGAACTAAATGTTATAGCTAGGATTGGTTTTTATTCGCTTTCAACGTTCGTAAGAAATAACTATATATCAGTAGGGAGGAGGAAATCCTGATTATTTGAAGATTTTCGTAATAACCTACTTTCTGTGATTTATGCAATTAACACTATGTTTTGTGTAATTTTCAATCACGAATCTTTGAATAGAGGTAAATAAAAGCCACTATAATTGTCATAGTTATCAAAATAGTATATCTGCAATATTTTGGAAAAGGCTTGGGGGAGTGAGAGAGGATTTAGTGGAAATTTTCAGAGTATATCTTTCAATAGAGGTAACTGAAAAGCCACTATAAGCGTACAAGTTATCAAAATAGTATATCTACAATATTTTGGAAACAGCTTGAGAGATGTGAGGGGATTTAGTGGAAACTATCTGACTGTTTTAGTACTATCTCCCAAATATTTCGTGAGTGTGAGAAAAGAGGGAAGTTTTGGAAAGAATAAAATTTCAGGATGGTTTAAAAATAAAATACCATAGGAAAAAGCAGATTAAACTAATAGACAAAACCTGCTTAATTTGAGGGAGAAAAGTCACAAAAAAACTGTGACATAACGCTTTTTGAACTGCCTTGCTGATTGCAGCTTTTCCTACCTTTTTTTAAAGGTATTAAGCCCAATTTTTTTTACGTAATAGAGATTTTCGTAATAATCGACAGAGTCTGCTGAACTTGAGGAACGTAATTTAAAATATAGCTGAACGCATTTGAATCACCCCCTATTGAATACCTTGCAGTTTTGCTACTTGCTTTTATACTTTTGTTCTTTTTTAGGTTATTTATTCAATTTTCGTGAGTTTTTGAGGGACATGGGTTTTGAAAAAAAGAATCTAGCACTTAATATTTTTTCCTTCTATTCAAGGCAATATACCGTATGGGGGTACAGAATGTCGTATGTTTTTCTGAGGGATATAAGCTTAAAAAATCGACTAAATACTATTTTTTCTGTATTTCAGGTCATATGGCCGCGCAGGGGGGGGGGGGGGGGTATAGAATGTTGTTGTTGTATGGGCGGGGGTATAGAATATATTATGTTATATGTAGAATTTTTCTGAGAGATATAAGTTTTTAAAAAAAACTGTCACGTGACGCCTTTTGAATTACAACCCACCCCCCTGCGAAATACCAGATTGTTTGCAGCTTCTGCTATTTAGCTGTTCGCACAAATCATTGATTTATATTTATTTGTGCTTATATATATATTTTTTTTAGGTTACATATGCAGTTTTCATACCTGTTGGATATTTGTCTAGTCAAACCAACATTATCCTGTCACAAGTCAAGTCTGTTCCATCAAGATGACATAGACCAGGTTAAAGAACTTGTAGATCAACTTGGACTTCAAGCCTTTAATAAACTTCTATTTTTTATATTGAAATCTGCTGGACCGAAGGAAAGAATTCTTTTCGATACTGAAAATCGAATTTTCCAACGTTGGCCGGTATGGACATTAGTCCTTTGTCATTTCTAGCTCGTAATTTTTTTCTTTTTTTTTTGGGGGGGGGGGATAATAGTTTTAGCCAGAAAAAGGATAGACGAATAAACTACAAACACGGTTACTGCAATCACACAGAAACACGGTACAGCACAGTATGAATATTAAACAGTAGCGAAAGTTCCTATTCTCTCCATTAAAGATTTTTGGGACACATCAGTCGCACACCTTTATTTATGACTCCGCCTTCGCCCACGCGCAATGAGAAATTTTCAGCTCATTGCGATGGGATTATGGGTTACCTATTGCTCTGAAGCTATTGCTCTGACGTATTGGTAACTTCCCTTTCCCTGTGCACTGATGTGTCCCGTGTCTGAACCAAATTTTCACTACTGTTTAATATGTATAATGTGCGGTACAGATAGATCCCCTTCACGAAAAGACATCCAACACTCTTTACTTAATTAAACATGATTTAAACCGCTGATTTACTATCAAAATGGTTTTTCAGTTCTTAAGTAAAAATATAGGAAAAATGTGAAATTACGTAGTAATACTGATTTTGACTGGTAATATTAAAAATAATATTGAGTGGTAACGCCGAGTTTTGCTAGGTTCGACCATTTTTTATCTTTCGAAAACCGTCGATAATTCTTTTTGACTTCGGCTTGAGGGTCGAAGAATTTGCTTTTTATCATTTCTTTCGGGATGCTAGAAAGATAAGGTGAAAATATAGTAACAATTAGAAAAAAAAAATGAAATTTCAGAACTGAAGGTTTGAATGAATAAATAAAGCTACAACAATATAAAATAACCTTTATCTTTTCAAGCGTTGCCCTACGTCAACACCCGGCGTTGGCCTTGGCATTTTTATTTAGCCGTTTAAATACATAGATTTTGTTTAAGCAGAAAGAACTTATTATTTAACAATAAACGTAATGAAAATTTAATGAAAGATAATACATAATGAAAAATGTAATAATGAAACATTATGAAAAATTTAATACCGTTTAAATTCGTTGATTTTTTTTTAAGCAGGAAGAACTTATTAGTCGACAATAAACATAATGAAAATTTAATGAAAATGAAAACATAATGAAAAATGTAATAATTAAACATAATGAAAAATGTAATACCGTTTAAATACGTAGACTTTTTTAAGCAGAAAGAACTTATTAGTCAACAATAAACATAATGAAAATTTAATGAAAATGAAAAATGTAATAATGAAAATGAAAAATGTAATACCGTTTAAATACGTTGACTTTTTTTAAGTAGGAAGAACTTATTAGTCGACAATAAACATGATGAAAATTTAATGAAAATGAAACATAATGAAAAATGTAATAATTAAACATAATGAAAAATGTAATACCGTTTAAATACGTAGATTTTTTTTAAGCAGAAAGAACTTATTAGTCAACAATAAACATAATGAAAATTTAATGAAAATGAAAAATGTAATAATGAAACATGATGAAAAATGTAATACCGTTTAAATACGTTGACTTTTTTTAAGTAGGAAGAACTTATTAGTCGACAATAAACATGATGAAAATTTAATGAAAATGAAACATAATGAAAAATGTAATAATTAAACATAATGAAAAATGTAATACCGTTTAAATACGTAGATTTTTTTAAGCAGGAAGAACTTATTAGTCGACAATAAACATAATGAAAATTTAATGAAAATGAAACATAATGAAAAATGTAATAATTAAACATAATGAAAAATGTAATACCGTTTAAATACGTAGATTTTTTTTAAGCAGAAAGAACTTATTAGTCAACAATAAACATAATGAAAATTTAATGAAAATGAAAAATGTAATAATGAAACATTATGAAAAATGTAATACCGTTTAAATTCGTTGATTTTTTTTAAGCAGGAAGAACTTATTAGTCGACAATAAACATAATGAAAATTTAATGAAAATGAAACATAATGAAAAATGTAATAATTAAACATAATGAAAAATGTAATACCGTTTAAATACGTAGATTTTTTTTAAGCAGAAAGAACTTATTAGTCAACAATAAACATAATGAAAATTTAATGAAAATGAAAAATGTAATAATGAAACATGATGAAAAATGTAATACCGTTTAAATACGTTGACTTTTTTTAAGTAGGAAGAACTTATTAGTCGACAATAAACATAATGAAAATTTAATGAAAATGAAAAATGTAATAATGAAACATGATGAAAAATGTAATACCGTTTAAATACGTTGATTTTTTTTAAGTAGGAAGAACTTATTAGTCAACAATGAACATAATGAAAATTTGGAAATGGGGAAAAACATATTTTGCTGCAATTTTGATTAGTTCATTTTCAGCTTTGGTAAGTTCGTGTAACTGGCCTGAAGAGTGGGGTTTGTCAGTTATGATGCCATTATTTAAGAAGGGGGATAGGTATCATCATAATAATTATCTGGGAATTCATTTAGGGAATAGTTTACTGAAGTTATTTTGTAAGGTGTTAGACTTGGTTCAAGCGGGTTTTAGAGAAGGCTTTGGGACGACTGATCATGTATTTAGTCTACTGCTCTAGGTAGACATCCTCTAGAGAAGAAGAAATAATTTGTGCCTCCATTTTGGTAAGTTGGCACTTTTGAACCCCTGTACTGCGAACCTTTTCCCTGAATACTATGTACCTGATAGAAATCGTCCTCCACGAACTGTGTCCCAGCCTATCCCCACCTTATCTCCAATTCTTTGTACTACCTTGCGGTATAAGAAATCTTTTATCCCTTTTTTTACTGATATAATAAATAGTTGTTAATTTGTACTTAAATTTTATCTCTCATACATGATAAAAGAAACAGCTCGTTTTTCTTTTTACTCTTTTTTTTTGCATTGTTTGCCAATTTTTTAGTTGTTATGCTTTTTCATGATTTTCTTGTTTTTTTTTTGTTTTTTTTTTATGGACTTCGACATTTAAATTTGGCCCTTCAGGGCTTGTGATAGTAATTTCTCAAAATAAATATCTATCTATCTAGTTAATAAATATACTAGTTCTAAAAAAAGGAAGGTTATACCGGCATTTATAAATAGTAAAGGAGCTTTCGATAATGTTTGGAGGTTTTTATTAATGGAAAGTTTGTTAGAGATAGGTCTCCCGATCCCATTTGTGTTAGTTTTAGTTCAAATGTATAGGTTTACTAGAGTAGTTGTGAGAGCTGGTAGGCAAGTTTCAAGGGTAGTTAGAGGATATAAAGGTGTTAAACAGGGTTGTACGTTGTCTCCTAAATTATCCGCCCTGTTTATAAGTTCTGTAGTGCCGTTTATGGAAAGAAGGAAACACCGATGGTGAGTTTGGATATTTTATCCATTTGCATGATGCTGATCGCAGACGATATTGTTTTGGTTGGTGGTTCACAAAGGAAACTTCAGAAATTACTTGATATTTTAGGTGATTATTTGGATTGGGAAAAGTTAGAACTTAATATGGATTAAACAGTAGTGTTAGTATTCCGTAAATGTGGTAGACTTGAGGAGGATGTTAAACTTAGTTTTAAGGGTAGAAGGGATAGATTAGTGGAAGAATTGTCATATTTAGGTGTTAAGTTTAAGGCAAAATGAATTTTATTTAGTAGCCATATAGAAAGTAGAATCGAAAAAGGTGGGGTATGTTGTAATATGGTATTAAGAAGTTAGCTTAGGGGTATTAAAAAGATCCAAGTAGTGAAATAGGTTTTCAGGGCTAAAATATTAGGTGTAATGCACCATGGATCTGAGGTTTGGGGGTATGCAAAGGGAGATAGGCTAGAAACAGTGCAATTAGGATATTATAAGAGGTGGTTAGGGATAAGTAAGAATACAAATAGTTCAGTAGTTAGAGGTGATTTACGTTTGTTTTCTTTAAGAAATCGTAGATTAATTAACATGGTTAGGCTTTGGGAAAAAATTTTAGGGATGCCTAGGGTGCGGGTGATGAAGGCGGCTTATTTAGAAATGTTGAAGGGCAGCTCAGATAGGGGGTGGCCGTGCCAAATTAAGAGTGTATTTGATCAGTGTGGACTAAGCTATATGTAGGGGGATGGTTTAGGGATGGAGGATATGGGGGGCCAAGTAAGTGGATTAGTTGAAAGGATTTTACAGGACCAAGAAATTCAGGCATGGCAGGCCCAGCGTTTGCTTTCGAATTTCCAGGGTCTTTATTGTCGGTCGAAGGAGGTTTGGGGTGAAGTTTTATTTTTTAGGTTGGCTTTGAATAAAAATAAAATAAAGTTATTAATTCAAATGAGGGCTCATAGTTTTCCGCTGGGCCAAAGAAGAAAGTTTATCGGGAGGGAAAGGTCAAAGGTTGGTCCTTATTTTTGTCCTGCGTGTGGAGGTTTAGATGAGAGCACATATCACTTGATATATGAATGTGAGGAGCAGAGCTATTGGAAAATTGAAGTGTTTGGTAAGGGGGAAATTTATTTTGAGCGGTGGGCGAGAGTGTGTGCAGATGAGTGTTTTATGGGTATCAGAAGCTTGGCACGATTCCTTCGTCTTCTGATGAATCATAGAAGTTGATTTCTGTAGGATTATGTTAGGATTTGCGCAATTTTTTTGTAATTGTTCTTTGTTTATATTTTTGCCATGGCCTATGGGCTTTCAGCGCAAATAAGTTCTATTCTATCTTAAAAAATTGACAAAAATTGACAATTCGATTGTTAGTAAAAAAAACTTCCATTCGCAGGTATGCAGTTTTTGGCAGTAGCGCGTTGCAAATTTAAAAACAAGAAACGTGGGTGAAAAATGAGAAAAAGTAAACTAAAAACACACGGCATTAAACAGCTGCTGATGGTGCAAAATTTTTGACGAACGTGTAGTTATCTTCGGGAATCAACTAATCGTTATCTTTTGATATTTTAAAGATGAATCGCATTGCCAAATTGAAGTAATTAGTTATGCTTGTTTGTTTATACGGCTCTACATGGCAACACTGGTGGAAACGTGATACTGTTGTAAAACCTTCATTACTTAGGTATTTTCGAAGACCACTCTGCCTTTCCATGATGTACAAACAACAGTTTAAATAGGGATAAATCCTTTTATTAGACAGTGAAAAACAATAACAAAAACTCTGAAAAATTCGATTACATATACAGAGACCGTCATCAGCAGATAAACTGACGGTCACTGTATTTGTGATCGAAATAATCAGATTTTGTTGTCATTGTTTTTCACTGTCTAATAAAAGGATTTATCCCTATTTGAACTGTTATTTAAACTTAATAGTTTTGTCGCAACCAAAAGGAACACTTTAGAAAAACGTGGGTTTCAGGTATGAATAGACCAAGAAGGTCTTTTTTTATAGTGTATTACAGGTAATTACTTGGTAAAAAAAAAAAAAATGTCTTCCTAATTTAGTAACTGAGATAAATGAGCACTTGAACATGGTCCCTTACTCATCCATCCAATGATCTAGGACAAAACATTACAACCAACCCAATAATCCGAAAATTAAGTCCAAAATAGAGCAAAATTAGCATTAATAAGTGTAAATCATTGTCCCAAAACCAAGCCATAGCACCTTAAGTCTACAAAATTAATATTCCTCAAGTAATCACCACATATCAGGGCTCCTCAGAGGAACACTCATTGCCTATACAGGTTTCGGCGCTTAAATTTCCTTACCCAGGCATAATGAGCGCGCCATGCCATCGAACCATATGGCATAACCCTATGTAGTGACACCTGTGGAATATCTATGAACAAAACAATACCCAAATATATAAAAATATTCCCAACAAATTTTCCAATCTTCCTTCACCATCCCTCACCTAGAACTAAATCAAAGTAAAAACATCGCAACTCTGAAAGAATGACCCTTCACCCAATTTAACTCCCATATTTGCATAATCTCAACTGTTAATTAAAGCCTCTTCACTTTCAACATCAATTTCTACGAACTAATTTCTTGTAACCTCCACCATAACTCAGCACCTGCAAACGTCGAAACAAACCCTAAATTCTAAAATTATAGTTTTGGGAAGAGAAAAAAATTTTCATCCAATGATAATGTACTTGGTACTTAGGTGACCATGTGTATATGTCAAGGGCTTAGAAATCTAAAACCCTCTTCTGAAAGATCGATATAAAGGTTAGACTGAACTTCGAAACCAAAAATTCAAGTTTGGTGTGAAGTCTACTTCTCCTAGACTGATGTGTCTGGTAGGCATAAAATGGATGCAGTTAGGAGGTCGATTAGTACTTCCCAGGGCAGTAACTTTAGCTTTATATCCATGTAGTTTGGCAATTTTGGTGTTTACTACAAGTTAGTCTTCTAGAGAAGGAGGGGATTAGTATAGATAAGAACTGAAAATACTTTACCGTAACCTAATTGGGCTTAGAATTTATTCCTAAAATATCCATTGACCTAGGACAACAGTAACGGCACTTGAAGGCCTCATTTCTCATCTATTTTGATTATAATTTCTGGGAAAACGGATAAATTAAAAATGGTTGTAAACTTCAATTTTTTCTGCCACTCTTATTATAGTCAGGGTTCTTTAATTTTTTTTTTATACTCTTCTATAGTCGCGTAATTTAAATCTGAAATAAAACCAATTACTTATACTAATTATGCTTATTACTTACGCTAAATATAAGAAATAAATTACATCCACTTACGGTTTTAATCCCACTTTAGAATACTCCCTACCAATAACCCTCCTCATCAACTGATCGTGTCAATTATAGAAATTTTTTTTTTTTTTCAAAGATATGCCAAATTTTTCAAATTACCGAATATTTGCCATCAAGTCCTATGTCAATATAATAATTGAAGTTTATTTTAATGACCATACCAAGGTCATTAAATGCTAATTTTCAAATAATGTAAATGTGAAGGAAAATAAGTTATTTATAAGAATTTGCCACTGAATAAGATGACACTATCCAGCAACTAGCGTTTACGATTGTGGTGTAAATTGCCATTGAGTAAGATTACTATTACCAGCTTACTACTATTACTAATAACTCACCGCAGCACCAAGCCACCTGAGGCCAACACAGCTACGCACGCTCCTCCTCCATCCCAATCTATTCAAAGCCTCCCTTTTTACACCCGCCCACGAAGTTCTGATTTCCTTTAAATCTTTCTTTATGACGTCCTCCCACCCCGGACGAGGACGACCTGCTTTCCGTTTAGCCCTAGACGGTTGGCCGAAAAGAACAATCTTCGGCAATCTATCATCCTTCATCCGCACAACGTGCCCTAGCCACCTCAACCTTTCTTTCATTATAGCCCTAGAGAGCGGTATTGAACCAAACTTTTCGTATAGTCTATTGTTTGAAATACGGTCAGTCAGTCGGGTACCCAGAAGAATCCTTAAGCAATTTCTCTGGAAAACATTTAGAAAATCTTCATCCGCTTTTCGGAGCGCCCATGCTTTAGAGCCATATTTGACAATTGTCATCACTGTAGCTTCTAATATTCTAATCTTGGTTTGCGGACATATCTTCCTATTCTTCCAAACTTTTTTTAACTGTGAAAAAACACACTGAGCCTTGGCTATTCTACTTTTAACATCTTCACGGCTCCCACCATCACCATACTACCAAGGTAAAGTGAAGCTGCCCTCCTGATCAGTCTTTTCATTACCCAACGTCACCATTTCATCTTCACTTAGTCCTCGCCTTAGTGACTTAGTCTTCTTAACATTAATTTTGAAACCAATTCTAGCACCCTGAACTCGCAAAACCTCTAAAACTTTCATTTTGCTCACACTTTCATCTAGGATGCTTAAATCATCAGCATAATCTAAGTCCAGGAGACTTTTTCCTCCCCATTTGATTGCGTGGTCTCCCATTGCCTTTTCTGTGCTCCTTAAGACAAAGTCCATCAAAATAATCCATATAAAGGGGGATATAACACAACCCTGCTTAACTTCTGATTTAATACAAAACCAGCTGCTAACCTTATTACCAACTTACCATTGTAAGTTCCCTTAAATAATAAGACACTATCCAGCAACTAGTTTATGCGATTTTAGCCTACATTGTCATTGAATAAGATTACCATTACCATCTTATTACCAATTTACCAGTGTAGGTTGCCATTGAATAAGATTACCATTATCATCTTATTACCAATTAACCAGTGTAGGTTGCCATTGATTAAGATGGCACTATATAGCAACTAGTTTATGCGATTGTTGCGTAAATTGTCATTGAATAAGATTACCATTACCGTCTTATTACCAATTTATCAGTGTAGGTTGCCGTTGCATAAGATAACATTATTCAGCAACTAGTTTATGCGATTTTAGCGTAAATTGTCATTGAATAAGATTACCATTACCATCTTATTACCAATTTACCAGTGTAGGTTGCCATTGAATAAGATGGCACTATATAGCAACTAGTTTATGCGATTGTTGCGTAAATTGTCATTGAATAAGATTACCATTACCATCTTATTACCAATTTACCAGTGTAGGTTGCCATTGAATAAGATTACCATTATCATCTTATTACCAATTAACCAGTGTAGGTTGCCATTGATTAAGATGGCACTATATAGCAACTAGTTTATGCGATTGTTGCGTAAATTGTCATTGAATAAGATTACCATTACCATCTTATTACCAATTTACCAGTGTAGGTTGCCATTGCATAAGATAACATTATTCAGCAGCTAGTTTATTCGATTTTAGCGTAAATTGTCATTGAATAAGATTACCATTACCATCTTATTACCAATTTACCAGTGTAGGTTGCCATTGAATAAGATGGCACTATACAGCAACTAGTTTATGCGATTGTCGCGTAAATTGTCATTGAATAAGATTACCATTACCATCTTATTACCAATTTACCAGTGTAGGTTGCCATTGAATAAGATTACCATTACCATTTTATTACCAATTAACCAGTGTAGGTTGCCATTGATTAAGATGGCACTATATAGCAACTAGTTTATGCGATTGTTGCGTAAATTGTCATTGAATAAGATTACCATTACCATCTTATTACCAATTTACCAGTGTAGGTTGCCATTGCATAAGATAACATTATTCAGCAACTAGTTTATGCGATTTTAGCGTAAATTGTCATTGAATAAGATTACCATTACCATCTTATTACCAATTTACCAGTGTAGGTTGCCATTGAATAAGATGGCACTATACAGCAACTAGTTTATACGATTTTAGTGTAAATTTGCTGACCAGTCGGTATTAAGGCCCATTTTACTATGAGATGGGCCTTATTTGTTTGATTCAATCGCATTTTCTCTGAATTGTCTTATCGGCTGAAAACCTCTACAACAAATTTCGATTGGCTCAAAGTAGGGGTAGTTAATTCTCGGTATTAGTAAAATAACTTTGTGAATCGATTTTTAGAGACTTGCTAAACTTGTCAATTTTGTCTACTTTACTGCTTTTTTTTCTACTTTATTTTTTGTCTACTTTACGCTTTTTGAAAATTTGTCTACTTTATCCTCCGTCACAATAGTAACTCATGCCTGGTTTGCTACCAAGCCGAGGTAAGTCATTCCAATGTTAAGCGTCCAGTCCGAGAATTTGTTTAAGGGTATATGGTATAATGTATAATAACTACATAGCGTAAATACAGTTAGACTGGTTTCTATTTGAAAGGTTTTCAAAATGTGAAATGTCAAGGTTTTTTAAATGGGAAGGGACTAAATAAATTTTATGGACCCACTTACAAATTTGCTAATGAATTAGCTAACCTTGCCAAGCAAATCCTTAGTATAATTTTACATATTAGTACTCAATAATATCTGCAAATCGTACTCATCAAATATTCGTGCAAATTTTAAAATAATCAGTATATTTAGATATTGCCAAATTGTCAAAAAGTTGCCAAATCTGTCCTCTCTCGCCATAATAACTAGCATAATTCAACGAGCAAGCTAAGATGATTTATAATTTATTCTTCAATAGTTGCTATAAAAGAAAAAGAAAATAGGTATAGTTTTAATTTAGTTTATATTAATTTGAATTTTTAATTCAGTATTTTTTTTGTTTTGATTAATTCATATTTTAAGATTGTGTTTATAATAGACTGCCGTGTCACATTTCCTGGGTCAGGCGAGAGGGGGGGGGGGAGTCCCCACCTCGCTGTATTGTTTTCATTCAGTATAACTATATTGTATATTGAAATATGTATATGTATAAACAAGGCCGTACCCTGGATTTTATTTCGGGGGGGGGGGAGGGGTACTCAAATATTATTCTTCGGGGGGTTACACAAAAAAAACGCATAAAAATTTGTTTGTATCCATTTTTGTTATGTGTTTATGAGTCAGACAAACATTTGGGGGGGGGGCAAACCCCCTGACCACCACCCCACTGGGTACGGCCTTGTGTATACATATGTATATTGATAGCTGTATTGTTTTCATTCCTTTGCTCAAGGAATGTTAACGTTTCCCTGAGATCGCTCTAGAGCTATTTTTTTCCTGTTTTCGGCTATTTTTACCCCTCCCCCCCCATTTTATTCTAAATAAGTTGTGTGTTTTTCTTTTTAAAATGCTCCAAGTTGTTTTTCTCAAACGTTTTTTAGTCATTGAGAATTTAGAATTATATATTAATAAGATTAGAATAAGATTGCTTGGATTTTGTGAAGCAAAATTTCCCTAAATCAGTTATAATAATCCAAGGAGACTTCAACATTCATCATGGTCACTGGCTGAAAAGTCGTATGACTGATGCGGAGGGCTTAGCTCTGCTAGACCTGAGTCTTGCTTACGCCCTAGAACAACTTATTGAATTTGACACTTACATCGGCCCTCATAGGTCATCCAGGCTTGATATTTTCTTTTCTGATCATTCGGATTCCTTTAGTGTTGAAAGCTATTCTTTTGCCAACGACCATGTGGCACTTGTAGATCGTGGAAATCTCAAAATATCTCCACATGTAAAGCACGAGCGTATCATCAGGCAGTATCACCGCACAGACTGGGATGGTCTGCGAAACTTCTTATCGGCAAAGCCGGGGAGTAAATTTTTAAAAGAAGTTCCACATAAAGCAGCGATACTTTACGAAAAAGCGGTAACAGATGCTATTGAGCAATTCATCCCATCAAAAACAGTAAAAGTCTCATCTCGAGTTAAGCCATGGTTCAATGCTGGCTGTAGAAAGACAATCAGGGCCAGAAAGAAGGCTCACAAAAAATGGCGTTCAACTGAACCTGACGAGGACCGGGCTGCTTTTATTAGCGCTTGAAACGAGTCTATTAAAGCTTTGCGTCAAGCTAGATCTGATTACAAGCACAAGTTTGTAGACAAACTGAAAAGTGCCCCTGCAAAGTGGTCGTGAAGGGTCGTCAAAGAAGCCCTACCGTCATCTAAGTCAACATCAATTCCCTCCCTTCATGTTGAAGGGACAATCATCCAGTCAGGCCAGGAAAAGGCAGATGCTCTTGCACAAGCTTTTTCAAAGGTCTCCCAACTTGACGAGGACGGAGTCTCCCCTCCCCCCTTTCCGCCACGAACAGATGCAAAAATCACCAGCGTTAACATAACTATTAGGAAGGTGCTCTGAACGCTAAGCCAGCTGAATGTCACCAAAGCTTCCGGACCTGACAAGATTCCCAATCTCATCCTTAAAAGATGTGCCCTTGAACTTGCTGGTCCTCTCCGCTCTCTCTATAGAAAATACTTTGCAGCGGGATTATTCCCGAAAGCCTTGAAAACTGCTCATGGGGTCCCTGTTCCAAAGGCAGAGTCTGACCTTACTAATGTAGGATAATATCGTCCAATAAGTCTGCTAACATGCGTAGGTAAAGTTTATGAAAGCATCATTATTAAGACCCTTACGAATACCTTGAGTATCTGTTGTTGACAGACACGCAATACGGTTTTCCCAGAAAACGGTCTAAGTTAGACTCTCTGATTGCACACTATCAAGAGTGGGTTGAGCTCCTTTCTCAGGGGAACAATATTTTTCTTGTCTCCTTTGACATTGCAAAAGCCTTTGATCGTGTATGGCACGAGGGACTTCTTTGTAAACTGAAAGGCTATGGAATTCACGGTCGAGTATTTAACGTGCTTGCTGACTTTCTTCATCAACGATCGTTTCAAGTTGTCCTCGATGGCTTCATATCAAGAGAACACTCAGTTTTATCAGGAGTACCACAAGGAAGTTTTCTTGGGCCAACTCTTTTCTTGGGGTTCATAAACGACCTAGGGGACAACCTTGTGAAAAAACCTCACCACTTTCCGGATGACACAACAACAAAAACATCAATTGCAAGACGAAGATCCCAGTGAGCCCCACAAGGAGTTTCAGCCTGACCTTTGGAAAATTGAGGCGTGGGCAGATGCATAGCTTGTAAGTTTTAACACATCGAAAACGAAAAGGCTTCTAATTTCTAAGGCACGTAACATGGGGGCTCATCCTGATTTCGTCTTCAAAGGAGAGGTAATAACGTGAGTTAATAACTCTTCAGATCTCTCATGGACCAAGCATCTCAGAAAAATTAGATCCTCTTGCAAAGAGAAGTTAGGAGTTATTTTAAGATGCAAAAATCTTCTCCCTGATGATTCTATTCTGCCAATTTTCAATCCGTGCATCAGACCTGTAATGGAATATGCATGTCCTCTCTTCGCTGGTGCACCAAAAAGCCACATTGCTCCACTCTGACATATTCAAAATAGAGCAGTGCGTTCAGCAACATCTGGCAACACGAAAGCTAAAATCCCACAGCTGATCCAGGAACGTTTCGATGTGGCGTCCATGTCGGTTTCCTATAAGTACTTGTATAACCCTCCATCAGAGGAGCTATCGAAGCTCGTTCCTGATAAAGCAAAGCCTTTGCGATCAACTCGCTGAAGTACAGCTTGTCAGGACTAGCTTGAGCAGAGTACTTCCCGCCACCAATATCTGAAAACGAGTTTTGCCCGGCGATCAGTTGCCACATGGAACAGATTTCCGGCAGAGGTAATCCCGAAAAATCCTTCCCTTGACGCGTTCAAGAGAAGGTATAACAAGTACCTCAGTGTTAGAAAATGAGGTAACTACCAGGACTAGTGGCAAATCATCATCTGTGATGGAGCCGTGAAGATTATAATAAAAAAAAACAAAAAAACGAATGGTTTTGTATAAATTCGACAATTGGAAAAACACAACAAAAAACCGACATGAAAAGGCACAAATCAGAAGCCAAAGAGTAAAGCGTCGACATGAGGTTCGATAGTCTGTCGACTCTGTGGTGCTGTTTTTCAAACATCGCTTCAGCTGCTGCTGCACCAAAGTAAAAAAAAACAAAAAAAAACAAGCAATAAAAAAAATTAACCAGGTATCAATGAAGTTAGCATTTCATCATTCAGAGCATTCAATAAAACAGTGAGTAATTCTTCAGCATCCTGTTGACGTCCCATTTCTTTAAAAGCATTAAAGGTCTGCATCAGGCTATACACTATAGATGGCTTAAATGGCAAGCCATGATTGAATTCAGCTGATGGCTGATACAAGATGAATATAAAAATGAATCCACCTAAACTATTGCAAAGAACATAAACGAAATAAGAATTAACAAAAATATTAAAAAAAAAAACAACACATCTCGATACTTCACCTTCGCAATTAAGCGGAAAGTCAACAATACTCCACGGCGCATGTGTAACCTATCCACAAGTTGGCATGTTGGCATGTGGACATATTTTAGACATGAGGTTCGACAGTCTGTCGACTTAGTAGTGCTGAATTCAAACGTGGTTTCAACTGCTGCTGCACTAAACTAAAAAAAAAGAAAAAAAAGACAAGGAATAAGAAAAATTTACCAGGTATCAATGAAGTTAGCAGTTTTTATCTTTTTTCAATTTTTATGGCTGAAACATTTTTTGGTTAGTTACACTATTAAATTTTTTCTTTCAACTACTCTTTCCCTCTTGTACTCTTTTCTTTTTCTTTTTGTCAAAAATTTCTTGTCAAATGTTAAAAGTGACCCCCTTGAAATTCTAACCCACATTTCGGATGAAGCTAAGAACCTAAATATGAAAACAAATTCAAAAAAAAAAATTTCAAAAAAAAAAATTCAAAAAAGAGCCTAAATATGAAAACAAATGTCAAAAAAAATTTTCAAAAAAAACTTTCAATTTCAGGAATTACTGGTCCATAAATTATTGGGCCAAAAACTTGGTCAGTTAAGTAAGAATTACTGGGAAACATCCAGCATTCTTTTAACTACGAAAGGTCTAAAGGAAAGGATGTCAACAATAAAAACTGACGGTAATTATAGCTTTTTTTTAGGAGCTTGTTTATTTCTAATTCTTGATTTAACAACCATTTATTACTCCTTTCGAAAAAGTGCATAATTACTAACTAGTAGCTGTTGACCTGTTGGCATAAAAACGCATACTCTCTTATAAGGATCGGAAAGCTATTGACTGACTCTGATCGTATAATGGAAAATAGTCGTTTCAGGTACCCGTTGCTTAAAGCTGCAAAGTTCTCTCAGATTAGTGATTGGCAGGGAGCAACTAACTTTACCACTTATATAAATATTAATAGTGGTATTAATATCATTGTGTTGATGATCAGATTAGCAGTTAAATAGGAAAGTTGTAATTATCATGTATAGCTTTGAGTCAACGGGTCTGAGTAGCCTGACCTCTACAAATCTAAGGCTGAACTTCATTCGATCTGATGCCCATGTTGAATTCTCGTCCTCTGTAAGAATTACTATGGGACGTGATCATCTCTTACAAGGTTGCGGCTACCGCAGCAGCCCTGGTAGGAAATTATAGTACCATCCGATCACGTCGCATAAAAAAATGTTAAGGGAATAGTTAAAGGACATGATAGGGGAATATGTTAACAAAATATTTTTGTATAATATATAACAAAAATATTGTATGGTAAGAGCAATTGCTCAATCTTCATCTTCAATCTTCAATCTTCATCAAGTGATTATTGTAGGTAAGAGCAATTGCTTATGGCAACTGAGATTCGAATCCTAGATAAGGCAAATATTGTATATATAACAAAAATATTTTGTATAACAAAAATATTTTTGCATATAAATATTACCCAAAAATATTTTGGGAAACTGTTTTAGTTTGTCTGCAACAATCTTGCAGCTTATCCTCTTAACGTCTTGCAGCTTATTAACAAGTTTATCTTGCAGCTCATCCGCAGTTTGTCTAGCCGACAAATGAATGAATAGAAGAAGAATAGACTGAGTGAATAGACGAGCCAATTTAAAGCAATAGATAATAGAAAGGGCTGCGTCGGATGATAACAAGTGGCTTATTAGGCGTGGAAAAAGCGCACTCGAAATTGTTAGAAAACAGTCCTTTCAGGCTGAATAAGCAACACACTATCAATATCAGATGAAGACAGTGCAGGGACTATTGTGTTTATACACTAACGATGATTCGCTCTTTATAATAAGATTAAAGGTAGTTAGATAGTAAGGGATTCAAATCTAATGGGGAGAGATTGTGATTTGTAAAACATTATATTCTTTTTTTATTCGTTTTCTCCAAATCACCGACGTGTTTGTCACATAAATTCGTTAAATTTGGTGTTCATTTTCTACCACTTTCAAATTTTATCAGTATATGCACATCTGATGACAGTGAAACAATGCAGCATTAAGATTCTCCCCTCTTCTATAATCCCCCTTGCTTAAGTAAAACAACATAAACGAGTTTTTGGGCACGGAATTTTTTTTTAAACAAATCCCATATTTTATGGGACTTGACGGTGCAGGTAAGAGCAATTGCTTGTGGCAACTAAGGTTCGAATCCTAGATAAGGCAAATTTTTTTCTTAGAAAACACTAAAGACTTTTGATCTTAGAGAAGACTAAAACAATAAATATAAGAAAATAACTTGTTTTCAAAATGGACTAAAACTAGAAAATAATCTATTTTTTGTTGAGAATCTGTGAATATTTATAAGAACGAAAGGTGCAAAGCGGGTTCAACCGCACATAAATACATTTTTAACCTTGCTTTGCTCAACTTACCGACTTTTTTCATTTATGCATTTATAGCATTGATCAATTTGATTTCTTTTTTTGTGCAAAGCCAAATCGGTTTTGCGCCCCTCGTTTTCAAATATATTAATAGCTCTCCGAGAAAAACATTTGTTCTATTTTTAAGTCCATTTTAAAAACAAGTTTTTTTTAAATGTTTTTTTTTAATAAAATATTGTTTTGCGTATAAGTTAATGCCAAATATATGCTATTCTAAATCCAGTTAAATTATTCTTATTCCCGTTCTTGTCAGATGGCTCTTACTGGGAATGGGCCAATTTTAGGCTCGGTTCTAACTTTCTCCTAAAAGCGGCTGTGGGAACATAATGGCCACTTTCTGTAGCTGCTAGTGTTTTTATCATCTAATGTGGAAGTTCTTTGGGAATATTGGAACTGGGGTTTCAGACATGCTGATAATGGCGAAAATAGTGTTCAGATAATATTATTTTCATGCGTTAAGCGGTTTTCACATATAGATCCAGCTGGAATTCTATGCCTAAACATGGATGTCAGGTGAGGCTTAGCCATAGAAGTCTATTCAATTATTCATGTAAACATCACTTTAAATATAGATGGTGAATATAGTGATAGTAGCTGCCATACTGGTAGAATTCCAAGGCCTGTAGCTCTACACTCACAAACTGGATATTAGGATGTAATTTGTGCATTCAAGTACAAAATTTTATGCATGAACTTTTGCTGCCTGAAAATTAGATGTAAGTGCATACGCATGTAAAGGCAAGGACGTTTATCTACAAATGTATTTGAATGCCGCTTTAAACCGTTTCCTAATACGAAGTATTACTTACGAATTCTCTTTTCTGTGTGTTTCTGCTAGTTTCTGTCTAATTGATAATTTTGTATCTATTTTTTTTTCTTTATTATACTTACTATGTGTATTCATCTACCATTTATCTATTATGTTTCATTTCAGTAATTTTTTTTTCAGTGATTCGTTTAAAAAAAAATTCAGAAAGCCACTCTTTCTCTTTCGTACTGCCTTAATGTATATTATCTTATTTTTGTACTGATTTTATCTATTTTTTTTTGTTTTCGCACTACTATTTACTATAATTATTATAATTTGATAATTATTTTTGCTATTTCCAGATTCGGTTATTGTTTCCCGTTTAGTGGTGATATTTACAGCGGATCCGGCAACTTATGACATTGTTGATCTGCAACTTGAAGTTTTATCAAACTATATACAAAAGTAGGTTTCCTTTGTTTCATATTTTTTTTTAGTTATATATCGTCATATTAGGACGTACCCAGGATTTTTTTCAGGGGGGGGGGGGAGGTTTACAAAAAAAATTGGTTTATATTCGTTTTTTTTACGTTTTTGCGAGTCGGGAACACATTTCAGGGGGGGGCTTAAATCCTATAACCCCCCCTGGATACGACCTTGACGTCATATGGCGTCACTTTTGGTTATTGGATTTAAGATAAGATAAGATATTTATTTCAAAAAATGACTATCACAAGCCCCGAAGGGCCGAATTTGCATTTCGGGGTCATATAATAAAAAAAGACATAGAAATAGCACAACAACTAAAAAACTGGCTAAACAATGCCAAAAACAACAATATCAGAAAGGCAAAGCCACTCATTAGTCTAAAAAACAAAAAGTGTCAAATGTAAGAAAGTTAAAAAGGCACAAATTAAAACAAAACCAAAAAAAATGAGATAAAAATAGTGTTAAAAAGGGAGTATATAAAAGAGAGAATATAAAATTCGAGAATATGTTAAAAGAGAGTATATAAAAAGGGGAGGGAACGGATGAAGCAAACGGACACCAGCATGGGTATCACCAGTAAAAAAAAACAAAAAAAAACAAAAAAACTAGTGGTTTATTTGATCAGTAATGAAGGGGACAAAGGTTTTTTCATATCTGGAGGTTAAACAACGGATGGGGGACAAGATAGGGATGGGTTCAGAAACAGTACGTGGCAGGCGGTGTCTGGATGGGGAGTGTCTTTTGGGGAAAATGTTTTCCGTGCGAGGGTTTATTATTGCATTTTTTGCAAAACGGAGGCACAGCGTTCCTCTCCTGTGCTCAAGAGTTTCCAGCTTGGCCTTTTTTAGAAGGAGTGAATATGGTACCAAAGTTTCTTTAAAAATTATTCTTAGGGCTCTTTTTTGAATAGATTCAATTTTATCTGATTCATCACGGGAGATGCCAGGATGCCAAACTGGACAAGCATATTCAAGATGTGGGCGGACAAAGGAAGTATAAATCCTTAAAGAATGGGATGGGGGGACGTTAAATTTATTCAAGAGCTTAAGGAGAGACATGGACGCATTAGCTCTACGGACAATATCTTTCACGTGGATGTCCCACTTTAAATTAGACCCCAAATTGTAACCCCAAGTAATTTAAAGGAAGACACAGAAATATCTGGGGGGATAGGGTCAAGGAAGTCGGGAATAGATTTCAAGAAATTTATCGTCATTATATTTGATTTGGTGGAATTTACTTTCATATTTAGGTTCTTAGCTTCATCCGAAATGTGGGTTAGAATTTCAAGGGGGTCACTTTTAACATTCCTGTGACATACTTCGAGGATCGACAAGTCATTCAAGTAATTCCACCTTTGGGGGAAGTCCTTACCAATATCGTTAATCATGACTAGAAATAAAAGTGGTCCCAATAAGGTTCCTTGAGGAATTCCACAATATATAGGGAGGGGGTTAGAGAAAATATTTTTGTATTTAACAACTTGGGATCTATTTGAAAGAAACGATATAACAATATTTACTAACAGAGGATCAAGTTTAAAGTTAACCAGTAGTGAGCGAATTAGGGTGGTGTGGTCAACCAGGTCAAAAGCTTTTGGAAATCAACTAAGACAAGGTTCAGCCAGACATTTGCTTTATCAAGGTTACTTACGATGGTATGCATTAAGTGCACAAGGTAATGGGTGGTGGAAGTTTTCTTTAAGTTACCAAACTGCCGGGTGTCAATACGCGGACAAATTTTATCCTTAAGCCAGTCACAGAGGAAACCTTCATAAAGTTTGGAAAAAACAGAAGTGAGTGTAATGGGCGAATGTTGGCGAAAGTCAAACTGGTGCATTTTTTAGGGACAGGTGTTATAAAACCTTGTTTCCAGCAACTTGGGAATTTACCAAATTTTGTGATGTGGTTGAAAATATTTGATAAAGGCTCAGCAATTTTGTCCGAAAAGGCTTTAATTAAGTCAACTGGGATGTCCAAGGGTCAAATACTTGATTTTCTAAGCTTAAGAATTTTATTTATAACATCAGAGGGAGAAATGAAGGGGAAGGAAGTATTGGGAAGAATAGTTGGACTTGAGCCAGTGAAAGGGGGGAGACTTTGCACGATGGAAGCAAGGTACAAGTTCAGATCGTTGGCGGTCTTATTAGGGGGTTCAGCGAGATGAAAATCAATTTCGCAAGGACTTTTTCCGCATATTTTTTTAATTTTTCTGTACCATTGCTTGGGCTTGTTTGAATATAGATCTTTGACTTTACTATTATAATAATTAGAAGCTGCTTTTCTTAATTTTTTCTTTAGGAACTTCCTTAGACTATTAGCCTCAGTAATGCGATCTGCTTTGACAAAATTGATTTTTTTTTCTTATAAGTTTTTGAAAAGACTCAGTAACATAAGGCTAATCTGTAGAACACGTTTCAAATTTTTTCTCAGGGAAGTGGAATTCATAATTACTCCTCAATAGATTTTGGAGGGACAAAGCCATGTAGTCAACGTCCTTTGTTTGATACACAGTGGACCAATTTTCAGTAGTAATTCAGGAGCCAAAATTGAAAAGTCCTGAGTCAGTGAGAGGTCTATAAGCGGTTTCAGTTATAGACAACGACTGTTTAACTTTAGCCAGCGGAGATAGGAAAAGGCTAAAGTGGTAACTACCCCCTAGAGGGGGCAGAGTGGAGACGGGTTTGTAAAACTTCGAAAGATTAGTGCAAATTAAATCAAGAGTAGTATTGCCTTTTGTAGTAGGGACATTAACGACCTGTTTTAAATTAAAAGCGTTACATGTAGAATCAAGTCTTATATCGTTTGCGTCACCCATCAGGAAAATTCCTGCATTTAGGTATTTTGATAGTACAAAGTCAGCACTTGCATGTAATTTTTCGATAAAATTTATTTTGTCAGCGGATCTCTGATTAGGGAGTAATAAAAACAACAAAGGACAATTAAATTAAAAGGACGCGGCAAGACTTTAGGTCGAACACACCCACATAACTTCATCAAAGGGAGTAAGACACGGAATTGGGATTTCACTTGGGTTTAAATCATTACGGACAAAGAACAGAATTCCACCACCTTTCTTACCCAGAGGGTGGTTTTCTGGTCTGAGTTTAATAAACTGAGAAAAATTGTTAATCTTTAACATGTGCAAATTTTGAGCTTGAACTTAAGTAATAGCGATTACATCTAATCTATATATTTTAGAAAGGGTGTCTAATTCATTGAGTTTTTCAAAGTTAAGGCTTTCAGCGTTGCTCAACAAAAGTTTGGGGAATCGAAAGCGACTTGTGAATGTACCGTTTTTACACTTTACTTTTTTTATATCACAGATGGCGTCAGGGGTTCTAGTGGAATTCTTGACGGGGGCTGAACTTGGATAGTGAGAACAAGGGACAGGGGGATCAAATCCATCTTTTTCAAATACAATTGCATTTAATTGAGCAGGTACTAGCGGAGACTCTAAACAGCGGTAACTATTTGAAGTTTTAGAAACTCTGCATGGAGGTGTTAAAAGAGGATGGTTCTGCCTGCTTACTCTTAAACCAGAGTCATACTGGTAGGGTAGCCAGGGGGGATAAAGTGCAAGGGAAGGGAGAAAGGTTTCCTGGTGATCTGAGAATAAGTCAAGTTGGGAGTGTTCTTTAAATGGGGGGTCGGGGACAAGATGATGCTGAGGGAGGGAAGTACGGTGGGGGGTGTCTGAGAGGGGGGGGTTGTTTCGGCAAATAACGGGTGGAGTCCAGAACCGGCTGGTAACTTCTTGGACGCACGCAGTCGAAAGGAGTCGAAAGGAAGTGGATTTTTGAGAAGAATATGAGTGTGGGGGGGTTTGGGGATGGTCCGAATTGAGTGAAGTGATTGTGGGGGTTGGACTGACTGGGTACGCGTAAGTACTTGGGGTGGAGGATTGTTTCGAGGGATGGATTCCTGTTGTATACTGCTTTGTATCGGGTATGCAGGGGGATGAGACTGAAAGTCGAATGAAACACGAACAAAGGGAGGGGGGGGGGGTCGTGAATACTTTCGGCGTCGCTCTAAAAAACGTTGGGTTTTAAACCTGCGCTTCAATCCTGAAGATGCATGAGCAAAAGTACACGACTTATCAATACAAGATAAAACAGAACAAAGATCAATATGGTCAAAAATACACTTATAAGACACACAAACTCCCGAAATAAACTGACGAAAAATATGTAGAAACTTGCATTGTTTGCGAAACTTGCAGAAACCACTATCAAAATGCTTGCAGATCACATTTTTCTTTCTGCTTATTTTTATATTTATTTCACTTTTATTCTTCACTTTCGTAATTTTTTCAAAAATAATAAAAATGTCATCGTCTGGTAATGACTTCTCCATAACCTTTTTGTTTAGTTCATTATCACCTGATAATTTATGTAAAAACCGGAAGTCACTGGACTATTCACGAACTCAAGGGCGTCATCAGTAGTCATACTACACGTAGGTATTTGTATGCTCTCATAGGATACTCTGCAATTAATGCTGGATTTGCTGAAATCTGATAATTGATTCCCTAGTGTAGTAATAATTGTTTCGTTGTTTTTTAAGTCCTCTTGTAATTTGGTGATTTTTGATTTAAGGGTCACTTGATTGTTTTCTAGACTGCAGAGTTCATCTTCCGTAAGGAGGCGTTGGGAATTATGGGAGTTGATATTTTCACTTAATTTTTTAATTTCAAGATCGCGTTCATGGAGTATATCGTTACCAATTTTTTGGTCATTGAGAAAAATATCAACTTGTTTTTTCAAATCTTCTATGGCTACTTCATGCTCTGAATTCTTCTCTAATTGGGAATTGTATTTGGCTCGGAGATCAGCCAGCTGTTTAATATGTTTAACACAGTCAACACAAGGGGGGGACTTGGGAAGTTTGATTTTTTGAAACTGATTTTGGGGTTGTAGGTTTTATGGCAGACTTGGGTGTAGAGCGTGGTTTAGAGCCAGGGGGTAGAGAAAGTGGTGTTAAAGGTGGTTCGGGGTCCTCATTCAAAGAACGGGGGGACTGGCAGTTTAAACAAAACCACTCACCACATTGTTTTCTCTCCTCAATAGAAATGCCTGCACATTTTGGATGAAACCACTGTTGACACCGACTGCACTGCACTGTTCCACTGGCGGCACGAAGTCTGCACTCAGGGCATGTGAATTTCATGGGCCTTGACATAATAGCGAAACAATAAATCCAGTTAATATAGCTCGAAACTGGTCAATGACTGAAACTTGGATTATAATAACTTCCAAAAACGGGTTTCAAAAATTCAACCCAACATAGGTGTTAACAGGTCAAATGCCAGAAAGTGACTGAAAGATCACTTCTGTCGAGGCTAGGTTTCAATGTATGTGCACTTTGATTTATTCCAAGTGACTTCTGTTTTGACGCCACTAAGGGAAAGGAGTTGTTACCTTCCTGTGTAGCTTCAACTGCTCTGTTCTTCTCCCTTTGAAGACAACTCTAATGCAAGTACAGGAAAGTTGTTTTTTTTTTGTGTCACCATTTTTGTAAGTTTTAATGATGTGTGGTTAGGAATCTAGATCTGATAGTGCTCATCATTTTTGTAAGTGCAATTAGCAAGTTCTTGACAACGCTGTCAGGAAAAGTCAGGAATTATGTGCAGTTAGGAAGCTAGATCTGATAGTGCTCATCATGTTTTTCTTTTCTCTCTCGGTACCTTATTCTCTTTCACATTCTAAGTTCAAACTTCTTATCTAGGTCGAAAAACAGAAAATACTGCTGATGGCATCATTGATTTTAAAAATTAGGTGATGTATCCTTTGGAACACAAAATTTTCATTGTTCCCGCCTACATTCGTTTTCAGCAACCAATTTCGCCCTTGATAAATTCCTCAAACCTTCTTTAGCTCGTTGAAGCCTATGTTAGAATTTCGATGGCTGGGTCCCTGACTATCTGCACTTCTCCAGTCCCGGTGATCCAGCCATCGTCATGTGTTTCTTGGTCGACTTCTATTGTGCCTCCTTTGGGGGCGCCAATCACACAATGTATTTGGTAGTCAATCCTCTTTCATAGGAAGGACGTGACCAAAGTACGCCCATCTCTAATATTTTACAACTGTAGGAACTAATGGCTGACCGGTTCGCCGGTAAATATCCAAGTTGTCGACCTTTTCCTGTCACGATATGCACAAAAGAAAATCGATATGCACAATATTGGTAGGCGCTAGTACAATACATGCACATGTACAATCGATATGCACCTGTACGATACTCACAATATTGATATCAAAATCGATTTGCACATGTTTTTAAAGGTCAATAAAGATTACCCAATAGTAGGTAGAAGCATTCTCTCTCAATACAGAATTCATAGTTACATCCATATCTGTATCATTTTACTGTTTTAGAGAAATTTTTTACACCATAAACTTATTCCTTTCTTTTTTTCTAGTCTGTTTGAAGTATGCACTTTTGCCAAAGATTTCAAAGAATATCCAGGATTGAGGAAAGGAGACATGGAAATTATGAAAGCGTTCTTGAACTAGTTTTTTAGTCCTCGTCTTGATTGACGTCATTCACCCTGTCAGCAGCACGGCCAGTTTTTACAGGAAAGCCAATCATAGGAGTCGGAAAACTTGAAGGCTATCCAGTTAAAATATTTATTAACTGTCCAATCATAGCCACCTGTTCAAAAATGATCCATCTTTAAACAATGTTGCTGGCAGGGTAAATTACATCACCATAGACTTTACCATAGAACACACAAGGTTTTGAGATGTAATTCAACCTAACTTGTTAAAATTCTAGTCAGCCTAGTCAACATTTTGTTATGTTTTCCTTTTCAATAAATATTTTAAATCTATTCAATTCTGCCGATATAGTTATTGCAGTCGGTGAGTATTTTATACAATGGAATATATCTCAATTATTTATAAATCTAAATTATTTTAAAGCCAGCACATCAAAATAATTTATAGAAAATGGCCGCAAATTGACAGTGGCGACTGGAAAGGTATTATGTGACTTCCACACCGTCACGTTTTGCCACACCGAGGTTTATAGCTTACGCTTAAAAGCAATAATAGAATAATAAAATTAAGGGTATCAAAAAAGGATAAGGAAAACTATAACAATAAAGATGAAGATAACAGTAAAAAAACCAATAACAAATAATATTATTTCGCAGTTTTAGATTAGTATTCGGTGAACAGGAAAAGAGCTGACACCTTTTGAATTACTGTAGTGAAATTGATGATTGACAACACTGGTTTTAAAGGTAAAATGATAGAGATATCTAGAAGCATGAGTTTCTGATATTGAAATTGCTCTTGGTGTATCTTTGTTGCCCAAGAACGTCAATTAATACAGCAGGGGAAAGGGCGTCAATTAGTGTTGCAGGAGGAGGGGCATTTTCTCCCTTAAAATATTCCCCCTCCCAGATTTTTCAAAATATTTTTCGGGGGGGGGGGTATTTTCATTGAAAAATCGCTTCTAGGAATTCTCATTGAAAAAAAGGAAAAACTTAATTGCGCCCCATCCCTTAAATTTAGAAAAATCCATCACCCCTCCCTCTCTCCAACTACATTTCAGTGAATTGGCACCACTGGTGTTACCAAAGTGGTTAAGGTTTCATGTAGTCAGTCCCAAGCTGGGAAAAAGGAGGATGGTTTGGCTGTGGGCTTGTATCTTTTACCTGGGTCCTTGAGGATACCTCATGGGGGGGGGGGCAAATCGCAAATGAAACATCTAGGAAAAGTGGTTAGCAGCTGGTTTTTTAAATAAATCAGGAGTTAAGCAGGGTTGTGTTCTATCCTCCTTTGTATGGATTATTTTGATGGACTTTGTATTAAGGAGCACAGGAAAGGCAATGTGAGACCACGGAATCAAATGGGAAGGAAAAACTCTCCTGGACTTAGATTATGCTGATGATTTAAGCATCCTAGAGGAAAGTGTGAGATAAATGAATAAACTTTTACAGGTTTTGCGAGTTCGGGGTGCTAGAATAGGTTTGAAAATTAATGCTAAGAAAACTAAGTCACTAAGGCTAGGAATAAGTGAAGATGAAAAGGTGACGTTGAGTAATGAAAAGATTGATCAAGTGGGCCGCCTCAGTTACCTTGGTAGTAATACTAGTAAAGATGATGGGAGCAGTGAAGATGTTAAAAATAGAATAGCCAAGGCTCAGGGTGTTTTTTCACAATTAAAAAAAGTTTGGAAGAATAGGAAGATAAGTCTACAAACCAAGATAAGAATATTAGAAGCTACAGTGATGACAGTAGTCAAATATGGCTCTGAAGCATGGGCGCTTCGAAAAGCGGATGAAGATTTGCTAGTTGTTTTCCAAAAGAAATTGCTTAAGGATTGTTCTGGGTACCCGGCTGACTGACCGTATTTCAAACAATAGGCTGTACGAAAAATATGGTTCAATACCGCTCTCTAGGGCTATAATGAAAGAAAGGTTGAGATGACTGGGGTATGTTGTGCGGATGAAGGATGACAGATAGCCGAAGATTGTTCTTTTCGGCCAACCTTCTAGGACTAAACGGAAAGCAGGTCGTCCTCGTCTAGGGTGGGTGGACGTCATAAAGAAAGATTTAAATTAAATGAGAGCTTCGTGGGAGGGTGTAAAAAGGGAGGCTTTGAATAGATTGGGATGGAGGCGAAGCGTGCGTAGCTGTGTTAGCCTCAGGCGGCTTGGTGCTGCGTTGAGTTGTTAGTAGTTGTAGTAGTAGTTTGATTTTTAGAATATACGAACAATGTCTCAATTGTCTGAAACTGACTAAATGTAGAAATTGATGCAATATTACCTCATAGACATTAGTATTGTCGGTAGTGTCATGGCCTGGTTCAGAAATAATGAGGTCAGATGTTGACCTAACAATCATATAAAACAGACCAATAAATTTGGAAGAAGCCGGAGTGGCAGTGATGATATCCAAAGTGGACACACAAGTCTGTCCAGGAATGGACACCTGTATCCCCAAGAATATTAATTGCAAGATATCTGGGGGCACATGCTAGTTTTTCGGTCATTGTCAGCTACGCCCCTGCAAATGAAGCCCCTGATGAAGAAAAGACGAATTCTACAGATTACTTCGTGCGATCACTTTTAGATCACTAAGTAGCCCTAGTCAAAGACATTCTGACCTATGGCGTTGTATGCTTCCTTGGAGAATTTAACGCTAAAGAAGGAAATGACCAATTCCTCAGTTCACAGGTTTTCAGCCAACATGGTCTGGGTCAAAGAAGCAAAAATAGGGACTTCCTGATAGATTTCGCCCTTATAAATAACCTTGTAATTGGTAGATCGTTGCTCCCTCACTGAGAGGTGTATAAGTACTATGGGACATCGTCAGATAAAATGAACAAATCAGAACGGTCACTACCTCTTAACCAAAAAGTGGCGATCGACCCCATACGATGTTCGTGTCTATAGAAGAGCAAACGGAACAGATCATATGTTATGGTAGCATTTTTTTTCTAAAGTTGAAGAAGATCTTCAATAAAAAGTCAGTCCCTGGCCCTGTTTTTTACTCTAAAACTCCAAGATAAGATATTAGAACAAGTCTTTAAAATAGGGTTATACAATAGTTTTAGCTATACGTTCAAGAGGAGGCTAAATTTGACACACTGAAGAAAGCCCTGAAGAAATGCTACCATAATGCACCTAATCAACCGTACGAAAGACAAAAAGACCATTGACTATCAGAAAGAAATGGCATTTAATAGAAGAACGAAAAGGAGATGAGAGCGTCTATCCTCCAGCAACAAGTCCCTGATCGTCTCTCCTTCTAAAAAGCAGTCCAGAGTTCTTGACAACGCTGTCAAGGAAAGTTCCGAAGTTAATAAATGAATGTTTTTAGACTGTAAAGCCTTGCTGGCTTTACAGTCTAAAAACAGCAAAAATAGGAGACTCCAGAGTCGTGTACACACCAACGATACTGCAAGAAAATGACTGACAAATATTAATAGCCGTGCAAGGGATCCACTGGGGTTGCTGATGATGGAACAGATTTCAGGCACTAAAGTATGGATAAATCTCTAAAATTTAATAAATAGACCACCTCCAGAGGAGCCCATGGACACTTCCGATATTACCATCTTCTACCTAAAAATCAGCACACATCGACCTCAGGTCAGTGAAACCAAGAGGACACTTAAAAACAGAAAATATCTGGGACTGAATCGTATTTCTGCGGAGATGTGTAAGGCATCAATATCCTCAAGCGTCTCTCTTTGGTCTTTATTTTTCACTCAGATTTAGACAAAAGTCAAAGTACCATGGGGCTGGAGACGTATCATACTCATCAGGATGTTCAAAAAAAGAAGGTGCTACCGTGCTAGGCAACTGGTGGGGCATAAGTCTATTGTCAGTTCTGGGAAGATTAACTCTTGAGGAACACAGTACCAAAAGGCATCAAAATAAGCCAAGAAGTCCGATCAGTGACATAAATTTTGCAAACGACTTAGCAGTGCTTGAGCTAAGCAAAAAAACAGCTTCAAGAGCTACGGAATGAGATTACGGAAAGACCAACCATCTCGATCTACGGTTGAGTAAGGGGAAACCCAAGTGCATATTAACAAGAAACTCCCCTTTTTTTGATTAAATGTGACAACCAAAATATTTAACAAGCTGTGCAGTTCAAATATCTGAAAGTATCATCGACACTGGCTCGAAAGTTAGAGAAGTGCTCAACAGTATAGGCCAGGCAAATGATTCCTCCTAAACATGTATACTTAAAACCGGGGGGAAGGATAATAGTAGAGTCCTAGATTACACTTCTACCGATCCCATACAGACTGAATACTACCGGTGCCATACAGAATTAATACTACCGGCGCTCTACACCTTTTCACAGAGAGCGAGTAGCCTCTCGCTTATCAAGGCAATGCTCTTTTGGTGGCTTAAATAAGAGTATTATATTATAACCAACTCTACAACCTTATTTAAGCCTCTCGATTAATTCCCAGTAGGTACGCTTAAGATAATTAGTCAGGCTAAGGCCCAAGGGGAACCTATCGAGATTTACTCAGGACCGTAATTATACACCGTACAGTAGATTAAAACACCAACCAAAACCTACGTTATAATAGCTGGTGGTAAAATAAACTTACTTTACTACATACGCCCAATATTTCCCCAAGGACTTCCCATCAAAATTTTGAGATATCCATTTTGTTCAACATAGTTGAAAGTTCTGGAAATTAGGTCTTTGAGGATGACAATCCCCCCCAGGCCTCAGGGCAAGGGTTATAAGTTATGCCCTGGGGGGATATAAGGTTTTTATAGAAAGTGTTGTCGTAGAAACTTAAAAAAGGGCTCATTTGATTGGAAATTGAAAGGACTGGTTGCCTTTTTTTATAGTCGAAAGTGATTGAAGGACAACTTGCCCCCCTCCCTCTCGCCCATCATCTCCCCAAAGACATCCAATCAAAATTTTGAGATAGCCATTTCGTTCAACGTAGTTGAAATTCCTGGAAATTAAGTCTTTGAGGATGACAACCCCCAAAGCCCTCAGAGTAAGGGCTGTAACTTACGCCCTGGGGGCATATAAGATTCTTATAGAAAGCGTTGTCGTAGAAACTTCAAAAAGGGCACATTCAATTGAGAATTGAGAGGGATAATGCCCTTATTAATAGTCAAAAGCAATCGAAGGGCGAATGTCCCCCACGCCTATCATTTCCCCAAACCCTTCCGATCAACATTTTGATATAGCCATTTTGTTGAACCATAGTTGAAGGGTCTGGAAATTATGTCTTTATGTATGACAACCCCCCCCCCCACAACTCTCAGGGCTAAGGTTGTAAGTTATGCCCTGGGGGCATAAGATAAGATAAGATTTATTGCTGAAAAATGGCTATCACAAGCCCAAAAGGGCCGAATTCGCACTTTAGCGTCAAATACAGCGAAAAAAGAACAACAAAAACAAACAATTAAATAACAACAGAAAAATATAAAAGGGTCAATGTCAAATACGTAAAAACGTTAAAAACAAAGTACAAAGTAAACTCATAAAATTAGAAGGCCAATGTCAAGTCAGCAAAAATGCCCCAAAATAAACAAAAAAAAACTCGTAAAATTAACAAAGGGATAAAGTAGAATTAAAACAAAAACATAAGTTAGTTGGTGACTAACAAACATAAATATAAAACCTCCAAATTTGCAAAATGGGCATTAAAATTAATAACTATGAGGTAAAGAGTGAGTGAGGGGGGGGGGGCAGCGGAGATTCAGTGGTTGAAAATGTCAACTATGTAAGGGATAAAAGTTCTTCTATATCTTTCAGTGCAAACTCTTATTGGGGCGAGAAGGGGGATTTTTGTTGACACAGAACACGGGAGGCGGGGTCGAAGGGGTGAATATTGACCGGGGAAAAGGGGAGTTGTTCGAGGGTTATGAAGGGCATTGTTAGCAAAACGCAAGGTAATTTTTGCTCTCCTTTCCTTAAGGGTGACGAGGTTAGCTCTCCTAAGAAGGGAAATATAAGGTACTTTACCCTTATTGAAGATAATTCTTAGGCACCTTTTTTGTACTGCTTCTATTCTGTCCGACAATTCAATGGAAATGCCAGGATGCCAAACAGGACAGGCGTACTCAAGTGTTGGGCGTACAAATGACAGGAAAATGTAAGGTTTTTATAGAAATGTCTTTGTAGAAACTTGAAAAAGGGCTCATTCTATTTGGAATTGAGAGGACTGGTTCCCTTATTAATAGTCAAAAGGGATCGGAGGGCGAATGGCCCACCCCCCACTCACGCCCATTATTTCCCCAAGCACTTCTGATCAACAGTTTGATATAGCTATTTTGTTGAACGTATTTGAAGGGCCCGGATATTATGTCTTTGAGTATGACAACCCCCTTACAGCCCTCACGGTTAAGGTTGTAAGTTATGCCCTGGGGGCATATACGGTTTTTATAGAAAACGTTGTCGTAAAAGCTTCAAAAAGGGCTCATTAGATAGGAAATTGAGAGGGCTATTGCCCTTTTTAATAGTCGAAAGTAATTTGAGGGAGAATCACCCTCCCTCCCCCCACGTCCATTATTTTCCCAAACATTTCCGATCAACATTTTGATTAGTTTAAATTAGTTTAAGGTCTGAAAACTATGTCTGAGGAAGATACCCCCCTCCCCCACAGCCCTCAGGACAAGGGTTGTGACTTATAACCTTGGGGCACATAAGGTTTTTATAGAAAGCGTCGTCGTAGAAACTTCGAAAAGGGCTCATTCGATTGGAAATTAAGCTTTTGTTGGCTATGAGATGCTACTTCAATCATTGATACAGGGACAGATTAGGCACCCCTGCAGTATATGGTGTAGAGTTATCACAATACAAAATGGAATTTGATCTAAAAGGTAGCAAATTACTTTATGTTTACTCTCTGGCAACCACTGCATGGTGACATGATGGTGACAGTGAACAATGAAAAATTGGTCAATTTGGAATATAGGACAATAATAAAATAGATAAGAAATAAATATACTGTTCAATTGAAAATTTAATGCTCTGTCCAAATACAATAATCAATTCCTCTGAATATTCATTCCTCTGATCCTATAAATCAAAACTTTCAAGGACACAAACCTGTAGTAGAGCTGCCCACTGTAAACAAAACCTATTTTTGTACTCTATATTATTCATCCAATTGAGCTGTAAAGTCGCACAGATACTGTCCAGTAGTAGCAGAATATAAACAAATCACTTTGCACTGTATATCCTGGTTCTATTGGCCAGTACACCTGCACCATATGGTACATGGGCAGCTCTATAACAGGTTTACCGAGGAGCCTACACCACCAACGTCAAGTGAGCAAAAAACTAAACTGGAGCTAGGTTATTTTAATTCAAGAGTCTGTAAAGATAAAGGTGCAGACTAGTTCCCCCTGACAAAAACAACTTATTTTTAACTGTAAATTATTCAGTCCTTTGGGCTGTGAAGTTGCATAGATACTTTTCAGTAGAAGCAGAATACAAATGACTTACTTTTTAATGCTTATCCTTGTTGTGTTGGAGGGTCTCTGCACCCTCCCACTAGAGGGGGAACAGTAAAGGTTCAGACTAACTACCCTTGATAAAAACAACCTATTTCTTACTGTATATTATCCAGTAAAATAGGCTGTAAAGTTGCACAGATACTGTCCAGTAAAAGCACAACATAAACAAATTGGTAAAGGTGCAGAATGGCTACCCCTGTAGTGTAGGGTGCAGAGGCTCTACCAATAGAATCAGGATATACAATAGGAACTGATTTGTTTAAATTGTGCTTCTACTAGACAGTATCAGTGCAAGTTTACAGGCCAATTGGCTGAATAACATAAAGTAAGAAATAGGTTGTTTTTTTTATCAAGGGTAGCTAATCTGAACCTTTACCAACAAATCAGTTCCTATTGTATATCCTGATTCTATTGGTAGAGCCTCTGTACCCTACACTACAGGGATGACTAATCTGCACCTTTACTGGGGGAAATAATCTGCACTAATTCACCAAAAAGTCTAGATAGACTAGACTTGCCTAGGCCTAGTAAAAACTTCCTTCTTACCTTTTAGACCAGCTTCCTCTGAAACTTTTTCCCGAGCTGTAGTCAACAAATGACGCTTACAATGGTCAGGATGCTTTTTATCATAGATAATTGGCTTGCATCTTACTGCTAAGAAAAGTTTCTCTGTTCCAGTTCCAGAATTTGTATGAGGGTATATGGACTACCATGAAGTCCTTTCACCCCTTTTATTTCGTATCTTCACTCCTTCTTTTTCTTCGGCTCAGTTATGTTTTTGAAATGGTCAGCAGTAATTCTACATCTTTGTAAAAGCAGCACCTGAAAATTAAAAATACACTCCGCTAGGCATGTCATTTGAAGCCATAATTTTGATGATGGGTTGTGGGAAGCGCGAGTACCTGAGCTACCTGTCCCCAGCAATTTAAGGCCAATATGCCGGCCGGTACCAGTACGGCGCTTCCTACTCATTCTCGCTCTCTTCTGCACTGTAGGATTCTATCAATGTTCTCTTGTCGTCTTCATGATCTGAATCATCAAGTTATAAATTGGTCTTTCAGTCTAAGGATGATGTTTTAAATTGGTGATGGAATCAAATGTATCTGGAACACCCATTTTCTGGCAGCTTAGTTGAATCTTAGTGATTTGTAGTGCCAGTACCGAACACTCAAAAAAGATATGTTGGGGGGTTATATATATATATATATATATATATATATATATATATATATATATATATATATATATATATATATATATATATATATATATATATATATATATATATATATATATATATATATATATATATATATATATATATATATATATATATATATATATATATATATATATGTATATATACATATATATATATATATATATATATATATATATATATATGTATATATACATATATATATATATACACATATATATATATATATATATATATATATATATATATATATATATATATATATATATATATAATATATATATATATATATATATATATATATATATATATATATATATATATATATATATATATATATATATATATATATATATATATATATATATATATATATATATATATAAATATATAGCTTTGTATAGCTCATATATAGCTTTGTATAGCTCATATATTTAGCTTTGTATAGCTATATAGCTTATATAGCTACATAGCTATATAGCTCTGTAGTGAATATCCATCTTGATATTAGCAAAATAACCTAAATATTATGTAGATATAATGAGCGGAAAGCAAGAAATTCCTTATCCCTGCCTAAGACCTGTCCCCGCCATCAAAGTAAAATGAAGGAAAAGAGAAAATCTAAATTAATGGGCACTCCAAATAAATTATCATTATCACTTTGCAAAAATAATAACATTTTTCTTAATTGAGGCAACCTCTTTTCTAATTCCCTAACCCTCCTCTTACCCCCCCCCCTTTTCAATAAATAAGGTCAACACCCTTGCCCCCCCTCCTTAAAAAATTACTTTTAGCTCCTTTAGACTCAACCTTTAGTACCATAATTTGCACTCTGCTAAAATAATTACATTTTTGTTAATCCTGACCGGCTCTTTTCTAACCCTATTTTTACCCCTTTTCACTAAATAAAATCCAGTCAACACCATTATCCTTGCCCCCCTCCTTAAAAAAATACTTTTAGCTCTTTATGGCAGAGAATCCTAGTTAGCTATTTTTCTTGTCTGTGTATACATAGACTCACCTCAGTAGCCAACCGGTTCGCTATTTTATATTTTCGTGTATACTTAGACTGTTTTTTGATATCCAACTGGTTGGCTATATCGAGCACATGTATACATAAAACGGTTTGATAATAGCCAAGTAGTCTAAATATCATCTAGAGATTATGAACGAAAAGTAATATATTCCACACCCCCCTTCCCTTCCCGGCCCATCATAGTGAAATGATGGAAAGAGAAAATTTAAATTAATCGGCACTTCAAATCAACCCTACCTCACCCCAACCGCTCAAGAAGTGAAGTTGGATTAATCCTAAGAAAATATACTAAGAAAAGAAAAGAACTCTAATCAGAATCACGCCATCCGTATCAGAGAACCCTACTATAGAAATTTTAAGCTCCTGTCTGCAAAAATGTGGAATTTTGTATTTTTTTTTGCCAGAAGAAAGATCACGGATGCATGTTTATTTGTTTTTTTGTTCTTTTTTTTCCCAGTGGTGATAGTATTGACCCAGTGATCCTAGAATATCGCGGGAGCGCTCATTCGAACGGAAATTAAAAATCCTGATGCCATTTTTAAGTGATCAAAAAAATGCGGGCAACTAGGCCCCCTCCTACGCTCATTTTTTTCCCAAAGACACCCGATCAAAATTTTGAGGTATCCATTTTGTTCAGCATGGTCGAAAAATACAATAACAATGTCTTTGAGGATGACTTAATCCTTCACAGTCCCCGGGGGAAGGTCTGCAAGTTATGAACTTTGCCCAATGCTTACATATAGTATTGGTTATTGGGAAATATACAGAAGTTTTCAGGGGGAAAATTTTCTGGTAGTTGGGGGGGGTGGATCGGCGGTTACGTAGGAGGATCTTCCCATGGAGGAAGTTTTCATGGGGGGAAGGCACACTTCTATGACGGGGGCGCCGGATTTCCCAGCATTATTTAGAAAAAACGATCAGAAATTAAACAAAAAAAAACAATTTTTTCAACTGAAATTAAGGAGCAACATCAAAACTTACAACAAATCGAAATCAATACGTATATGATTGGGTTTGCCCCCTAGTCATTACCTCGCTCTTTACGCTAAAGTTTTTTTTTGTGCTTTCATCAGAGCTATTTATTCTAATTAACGGCCTTTGTGATTAAGGGGTCATTCTTAAAGAATTGGAACAAATTTTCAATTGTAGTGTAAAGAGCGAGGTATTAACTAGGGGACGAACCCCCCAATATACGTAACAAAAATATACTTGTATAGAAGTTCGTTACGTAAGTTAATTCGTAAGTTACGTCAGATAAAAATTTCAAGAAAGCCATTTAACCAAAAAAAAAAGTAAAATTAATATGCAAATTTTGTTGTATTTATTCATGTACAGTGCGCCAAAATGAAAACTGCATTCATTAAGAAACGTTCAGAAATTAAATAAAAAAACATGTTTTTTAACTAAAAGTAAGGATTGATATTAAAACTTAAAACGGTACTTTTGCATTATCAAGGCATCTCGGCTTAATCACTATAGAGAAGGCAATGATAAAACCCGTTTTTGACATGATAACCACTGTAGACTAGGCAACGCATTGCCTTGGTTTGCATTACGTATACGATATTAAACTGTTTTTTTTTTTTATTTTAGGTGGGGAGGTACCTAAGGTAGGTTAGGTTACGTATTTAATATATGCAATATATATCCCCCCCCCCTAATGTGCAAATATATAGCCAAAATTTGTTTCTAAACTATTATATATTCATCCTATTTCATTTAATTTCATTAGCATTAACCAAACTTGACTTTTTCGAGAGACCCTGATAATTCGAAAGTACCCTTAAAACAAACAAAAATTATTCCTTATATGAAAGGGGCTGTTCCCTCCTCAACGCCTCGCTCTTTACTTTCTGTGCGTTTTTCTGAGCTGACACTTTTGTTATTTTGCAAATGAACCATTTTAAATACAATTATTAGTGATTTTATAGTCCTGAAATCACATTTATGATACGTCTTAAACGAATCAACATCTTGTTCATTAGCAATCTATTTCCCCGTGAACAATCAAATGTTTCCACACTTACAAACCGTCTTCAGTGTCGAGAAAACCCACATACTTCAATTCGTTCATATATCTCCTTCATCAAATTTCGCGTGCTATGCTTCAGTCACACGACACGATGCTTTGATTTGTTCAGTCACACTTTATTCAACTAGGAAGAAGGAATACCTAGGAGGAAATATAATTTTTTAGCTGTATAGAAAAATATTATCATACAAAACCTAGGTAAATATTGTTTTCCAATTAAGAAAATATAAGATAGGTGATGAATTATTGTTAGTCCTCTCGTATTAAAATAATCCTCTCGAATCCGAAGACTAAACTAAAAAATGCCCCTGCGTCTATTTCGGAAAAGGTTTTCCTAGACATTTATTGTATTTTGTGAGCCCCTTACAGTTTAACTGCTTACTCCCCCTCCCCTAATGCTTGGATATAATCTAAGGTCAAAAGCCAAAGTTTGCTAAAAAAAATTGTGGGGGGGGGGAGATTAAGGTAAATATCTACCAAATCATATTATTGACTTACGCATAAAGTGAATATACCACTCGATGCTTTTTTTATGCTGATTACAAATATAATAAATATTTCTATCGAAAATGAATTTCAGCCCCCCCCCTCTATATGCCAATTCAGGGTATATATTTCCACATTAGGGGGGGGGGGCAAATTTTGTTTCTGATGTAAATGGGAGGTAAGTTTAAACTTTACCCCCCCCCCACTAATGTAGAAATATATACCCTGAATTGGCATATATAGGGGGGGGGGCTGAAATTCATTTCCGATAGAAATGATTATTATATTCGTAATCAGCATAAAAAAGGCATCGAGTGGTATATTCACTTTATGCGTAAGTCAATAATATGATTCGGTAGATATTTACCGAGATTAATATGAACGGCTGTTGTTGAAAACATTATAATTAAAAAATAAATGGCTTAAGCCTAGATTAGGTGCTATTGAGAAGGAAACATGACGAAGAAACAATTCTTACTTCATAATGTGGAGCATAATTAAGGGCTAAGACATTTTCACTACAGCTCTACTATAATTGCCTCCACCCTCCTAATATGCAATATAATTGCCTCCACCCTCCAATCTGGTAGAAACGAAATGGCTTTGGCGTTTCAGAACCCTTGCATAATAGTTGAAATAATAGATAATAGATTCGCCGTGGCATTCAATAAGATCCAAGGAATCTAATTAAAAGGGAACACACACAAATCGGATCGGATTTTTATGCTGATTTCAAATATATAAATCTCGTATTACCCATAAAAAGTTATGAGCCCGAGAATCTTTGTCTTATTTTCGAAAAAGAGGGGGAACACTCCCTGAAGTCATAGAATCTTAATGAAAATCACACCATCAGATTCAGCGTATCAAATAGCTCTTTTGTAGAGATTGAAAGCTCCTACATGCAAAAATGTGGAATTTGTATTTTTTTTTTCTGCCAGAAGAAAGATCATGGATGCGTTTTTAGTTGTTTATTATTTTCCCCAGGGGTGATCTATCGACCCAGTGGTACTAAAATATCGCGAGAGGGTTCATTCGAACGAAAATCAAAAGTTCTAGTGCCCTTTTTAAGTGACCGAAAAAATTTGAGGGTAACTAGGCCCCCTCACACGCTCATTTTCTTCCCAAAGGCTCTGGATCGAAATTTTGAGATAGCCATTTTGTTCAGCATGGTCGAAAAATGTAATACTTTGTCTTTAGGTGTAAAACGACCCACCACAGTCCCTGGGCGAAGGGCTACAAGTTGTGCACTTTGCCCATTGTTTACATATAATATTTGTTATTGGGAAGTATACAGCCATTTTTGGGGGCGGGGGTGTCCATGTGCTGGATTTCTAAGGGGAGAATCTTTCTTTGGGAGGGGAATTTTTGATGCGTGAATATTCTAGGGGAAATGTTACACTGGGGGGTTTGACAGAATTACTATACGAAATTATTTTTAATTGTTGTACATTCTCTTTGCCAAATTTTTATATGGAGATGTTCTGGGGGGATTATCTGGGGGCTTTTTTCCTCGCGTTTTTTCTTCTGGGAAATAATTTCCACGGAAGGGGGCATTTCTGGTGTGACCGAGAAACGGATTATAGATTAAAGTCTTATTCCAATGATAAAATGCTAAGGAGAATTTTTCAGGGTGAATCGTCCACAAGCAATTTTACAGTAAAGGAGGGGGGGGGGGTCTCAGCCAGGAAGGAATTGTCTAAAGGTAATTTGACGGGGGGGGGGGTGCACTTTACGTTGGAAGAAATTTCCACGGAGGAGTTCCGTGAGGGGGAGGGGTATATTTCATAGAGGGTGAACCAGATTTACCGGCATTATTTGAAAAACAAACAGAAACTATGCCATATATGAAGATTGCCCCTCTCCTCAATACTTTATTCTTTACGCTAAAGTTTGACTGTTTACTAAAATTGAAACACAGGGGCTGTTTAGTTACAATAGGGAGATTTTTTAAAAGTGCTAACAGCTTTAGCGTAAAGAGCAAGGTATTGAGGATGGGCGGCCCTTCATATCCGGAATAAATCTGCCAAAACTAATATGCAAATTGGGTTTTAATTTTTCATGCATGGTGAGCCAACATCGAACCTGCATTAGTTGAAAAACGTTCAGTAATTAAATAAAAAACAAGTTTTTTTAAACTGAAAGTAAGGAGCGACATTAAAACTTAAAACTAAAAGTAACTATTCTGTATATGAAAGGGGCTATCCCCTCCCTAACGCCTCGCTCTTTACGCTAAAGTTTGACTCTTTGTCACCACTACTTTTTAAAACAATAAATAAACTTTAGCGTAATGAGCGAGGCGTTGAGGAGAGGACAGCCCCTTACATATACGGAATAATTGCTGTTCGTTTTAGGTTTTAATGTCGCTCCTTACTTTCAGTTTAAAAAACTTGTTTGTTTTTGTAAATTTAATTTCATAATGACGATACTTTTGTCAACATATGAGGACCCGTCTATATTACAATTGTATCTGTCTGGTTTATATGCGAAGCAACACAACAGATAAAAATTAACGAACAAGATAGTAGTGAAGAATTATGGTATACAAAGTAATAGTTGACAGGGATAGTTAATAGTGATAAATCAATAGGGTTGGCACCGTGATTGGGTGATTTTCGGGGATTCGGGGAACCAAATTTTTTTTAGGGGTGACACATAGATTTTCGAGGAAATCCCCAGATTCGGGGATAGTGCAAGTCCTATCACGGTGCCTATATATATATATATATATATATATATATATATATATATATATATATATATATATATATATATATATATATATATATATATATATATATATATAATATATATATATATATATATATATATATATATATATATATATATATATATATATATATATATATAATATATATATATATATATATATATATATATATATATATATATATATATATATATATATATATATATATATATATATATATATATATATATATATATATATATATATATATATATATAATATATATATATATATATATATATATATATATATATATATATATATATATATATATATATATATATATATATATATATATATATAAGTGAGCAATAATTGTGTATATATTTGTTACATGTACACCCCTGGAATCAGTATGATAGAAATAACAACGATACCTGGATAGTTGATCACGTAAAAGGGGCTACGCCTCAAGAGTGGAATACCCTTTCAAGCCTTTTGGCTACTTCTGGGTCATTTATGATGAAGGCCTGGGTTCAGCAATAATCCTTAGCATAGTTGACCTGGGGACAAGACGACCCAAGACCATGTGTCTCTATCGGATTAGTTTTTCAAGCCTCTTTCTTTACTTCTAGGCCATTTATGATCATCTTTTTAACCTTGATATTTGACCCGCTGAACAACTTCCTACTGGTATCTTGGTTTGAAGGAGGTAATAAAGTTAATTCCACTGGCATTTGGCTTTCTGGATGTTACTGGATTTGAAGCATTTGAATGCAACATATTTGAACAGTTTTGTCTTACCTATTGAAATGTGAAACTCCAACAGTTATTCACAGGTAAGCAAAATTGTTTATTCCCATAATATTTTGTTTTTAATACTGTATAAAATTTCAGTAGTTAATGAAGTTATACATTGACCGGTTAATTATACGATTACAGACATAAATCCAACATAGAAAAAAAATCTACCAGGTTTTTTTTCCAGAATCGGTAACTCTGGGTGTCATTCCCTGGTTGATCTTATATGAAATTAATTACAAAAATTTTTTTCTACAAAACAATTTTTAGACCTTTAAGGTATCAAATCCCCGTAACGAATATTCTTCTTGAATAAAGTTTAAACAAAAGAGCTCCATTAAGCCCAAAATGAGCATAAATAAATACAAATAATATTCCAAGAGTAAAACTACCACACATCAATAAATATACGAAAACCTAAACGAATAGAAATTACAATTAATAGCCAAGTCAAAACGAGCAAAATTAACATGAGTAGGGCTGATAAGCCCCATACCTTCTCAAGACCAGAACATAATTTGTGCTTTACTGAAAAAAAACTACAACAAAGATACTGATACTGATATCTATTCCTTAAAGTTTTAATAATTTTACTTTATTAAAGTAAAAAAAGTGAAAACATTTAAATGTATTTTTTTGTTCAATAAAGCGCAAATTATGTTCTGGTCTTGCAAACATTAATCAATAACTTATATTTAGGTAGTTATTCAAATAACTTATATTAGGTAGTTAGATAGTATTAGGACTACAGACTCGCCTCAGTTGAGTCAAACAAGGCTTTATTTAAATGGGGTTTTATTATATAAGGTTTGAGTTAAATGGGGGTCATTTAAATGGGGACTTTGTTAAATGGATTTAAGTTGCAAGGAAGTTCAGTTGAACGGAGGTTCAGTTAAATACGTTTCAGGGTCACCTGGATCGAGTTGCGCAGGATTCCAGCTGAAGGGGGGCTCGGTTGCACGACAGTTCAGATAAATGGGGTTGAGTTCTACGGGGGTCTAGTTAATCGAGGTTCAGCTGTATCTTGAGTCAGAAGCACGACCGTTCAGTTAGCCTGTGTTCTGTTACACCATGGATCAGTTATAGTTTCATAGTTAATTTTTAAGCTGTTTGTTGCCAAATGTATTTAGAGTGTTTTCAACGATCAGATTTCATTTTGGCTGATCTTGGTTCTTTAACTTGCTTAACATAAGTAGACAAAATTTTACTTAAAAAGAATATAATTTAAATTTCCTGTTGCTTTTATGTAAGTTATTTCTTTCATAGTTCAGTTTTTATAAGAAAGATGGATATCAAAGTTGACCGGAATTCCTATGAGACTCATTATGTATTTTTACCAAAAAAAAAAGTGTGAATAGGTGTTAAATACCGTGTTCTTATCTTGTTCATTTTGACTTCTGATGAGTGAAGTGACTAACTATATCACTTTTGGAGGGGGTGGGGGGAATAGTGGAATTAGTGTATTTTCGGACTATTTAGACATGTATAAAGGAATTTTTAATGGGGGAGGGGGAGGGGTGGAAAGAAATGAAAAAACAGATAATAACACGTACAGAGAAATTTGAGTGAATTTATGATGTAGGGAGGGCGTTTGCAAGAGCAGTGGCAGCGTTAGGCATTAGAGGCTGCAAAAGTCTCCGTGTCAAAAAGGTTCCGCATTAGGGTAGGCATATCGTATAAATACAACTCCATGTAAATGCTCTTCCATTTCTGTTCAGCACGGAACGATCCTTCATGCTGCATGCCAAAAACTTTCATAGATAATATCTGAATTAGCTGTGAACCAAGATTCAAAACTCTAAAAAGCCATGAAATTAATTTTGTATTTTTCTAAAAACCTAATAGCTCTTTGTACAATATCAATTAAGAACTTTTAGGGTATTTTTTAGGAGATGGGAGTTTGGGCCATTAGTGAATCTCCGACGGCTTAGTGCTGCAATGAGTTGTTAGTAGTATTAGTCATAGTAGGTGTCAGTTTTTAGTTATCAGTGGTTTATTCAGACCTCTTATCCAAGCTCTACAATAAATCGGTTAGCCACTCAATCAATTCTATATATTTTGGCCACACGTGCAAAAAAAAAAATCGTAATGGATGATACAGAATAATCCTTTAAGGTATCGAATCCCCATAACGAATATTTTTCTTGAATAAAGTTTATTTTACAGTTTTATACATTTTTTTTTCATTTTTCAGCATATCTTCGAATTCTGCAATCAATTCGATCGTTTTCTTATAGAACTTCAGAAGAAATGTCATTCGTCTTAGATGTCGGGTCCCTGAAAGTTAAAAAGAAGTCCTATGGATTACCTGACACTTATGTGGTTGACTCCATTCCTCAACTCGCAAAAAAAGTTGGCATTGGCAAGACTGCAGAGGTGTATACTTCTATGTATCTTTCTAAAAAAAATTGCAGTTAAGAGGTATATAGGGTCTTATGCCAATGTACAACATGACTCTCTTATTATTAAGGAGGCTTCCTCTTTGTTCAAGTGTAGGCACTCAAATATTGTGAGGCTTATTTTTGTCTGTCCCACTGAAATGTCAGTTGGGATGGAGTATTGTCAGAAAGAGGTGGACACGCCAAAGGGGGGTATTATTCTTAATTCAGGGAGGCAATTAATCGGGCTTATGTCCGAAGCAGAAGCTTGCTATAGGAATAGGTTTGTTCCAAAACTATTTTTGAAATGGCAAAACAGGTGGCATCTGCCTTAGAGCATCTACACAAGCTCAAAGTTGTACATTATGACCTCAAATCAGCTAATGTACTTGTTACTTCTGGGGAAGCATGTAACTCCTGGGTTTTTAAATTTTCCGATTTCGGTTCTAGCCGCTTATCACTAGTGACCGCATTGAGTTGCTCAACAAAATTAGATTCCCTTTCCAGCTCCTATTGTGGTACTATTCCTTTTATGAGTCCTGAAAGATTGAAATTTGAAAAACCAACCCTTTTATCAGATATTTTTTCGTTTGGAATGATTTTGTATGAATTGCATGACTGTAATCTAAAACATCCATATGACAAGGAATCGATAAATGGTATAGACGAAATTAAAACATTAATATTAAATGGCAGTCTACCTGATCATTTGAAAATTTCACGTGAACTCTCCATACTATTCAGGCTATGTTGCAACTACTCAGTATCAACTCGCCCTTCAGCAAGTGACGTTTTGAAGACGATACAATCTATGGAAGAAAAAGCCTTTCAATAACCAATGTTTGATACTTCCCCAATGTTCGAAAACAGCAACAGCAACCTTATAAGAAAATTAAAATATATTTTTTTGTGAATTATTATTGCTTTTAATCAGCAGTTGTACCAAACCAATCCTGCTCAACTCATCCTCGGGGCTATACTGTGGTGTTTCTCCTCCCCATAGTATAGTGCAGACGGTTTGATATCATTCTATTTTCCCTTCTTGTTTCAGTTTTGTTTTTTGTTTTTTTGTTTAAAGCTTTTTCCAATAGGCAATGTTTAGAAGTCCTCCAAAAAAAAGTCCCAGCAGATCCCAAATCAAATTCCAGTGAAAGTGCCATAGTGAAAGATACCCATCTTGGCTGGTCAAGCACACTATCTCAAAGTTCAAATGATAGCTCCAATTCGGAGAATAGGACAATGATAAGTGTTGGAGCTAATGTAACCATAAATGATGATAATGGGTTTCAAGAGGTCCTCTCTAGAAGCTCTAAAAAAAGGAAAAAAATCTCCCCAATCAAAAGCATTTCCCCTCTCCCTGCCCAAGATCCTCCCTCCAAAAACTTAGGAATTTAGATAATTTCGGAGACCACACTGCCTTTCCATGACGATAAATAAAAGTTCAAATAGGGATAAAATCCTTTTAATAGACAGTGATGATAGAAATTCACAAAAATACCAGATATTTCGGTCACATATACAGTGACCGTCATCAGTAGTAAAACTAAAATAAAACAATTTAAAACAAAAGTTTATATACTAAATCAAATAACACTACATATTGTTTGAATCTCTAATTCTTTTCAAAGCAAAGGCGGAAGCTATTCTCCTTGACCTTCTTGGATTCGGTTCATTAGCGTTCAATGATATAACATTTGGACAAAGGTCAACTACATTGGGTGAATTGAACTTTACTCTCTCAGATTTTAATAAATTATCATAGATAGAGTCCAGCCCATATTCACCTGTATCTCGATTCAAAGCAATATTCTTGAATAAGATTTTCTTTATTTCAAGAATTTCACGAAAATTTTGCTTTAAACCCCGATCCCTAGAAATCAAAGAGACATTCTCGAACAAAATAAAATGGTCTGGAAAATTAAAAATATGTTCTGAAAGGGCTGAAGTGAAATCTTCAGACTTAGAAACTTGCTTTAAAGCCGAAGAAATAGAATCTTTGTGTTGTAATAATCTCATTTCCAAACTCTGGTTAGTACGTCCCACATATGAGCTTCCACAAGTACATGGGATCTGATAAACCCCACTTTGTTGCCCCATTGAAGTTAGATCCTTCCCAGAATTTAGAAAACTACCCAAAGTATTATTACTCTTTAAAGCTACCCTTAGACCATTGCTTTGTAAAATTCTTTTAAGTTTTTCACTTAGCCCGGGTACATATGGTAAGGAACAAAAAACATCCTTCTCCCGATTTGTCTCCAAGACTTCCTTAGAAATCTCTAGAAACCTTTTTCTTCTTTTTGAAAAAGTCTGGTTAATTAACCATTCTGGATACATGTTACTTATTAGTATTTTCCTTAGAAAAGACAACTCCTCCTCAACAAATTTTGGAGAGCAAATACTAAAGATCCGATCAGTTAAAGAAATGATCAAACCAATTTTTACTTGGCGAGCGTCACCGGAACTATAAGACAAAAATCTATTGTTATTTGTCGGTTTTCTGTAAATTTTAAAATCCAGACTATTTTGATTTTTCAAAAGAAGAACATCAAGGAAAGGAAGTTTCCCATTCTCTTCCAATTCAACGGTAAACTTTAAATCCCCTCCCAAACAATTAAGATGTTCCAAAAATCCTTTTAATTCCTCCTCCCCATAATCCCATACTGAAATAATGTCATCCATATACCGGCCCCAGAAAATATGTTTTAAAAAATATGAATCTAACGCAATTGTTTCAATATTCTCCACAAAAATATTAGCTAATAAAGGGGATAAAGGGGCCCCCATAGGTAAACCATTTATTTGTTCGAAATACTCCCCTCTAAATTGAAAAAAATAAGAGAACTTATTGCACAACCTTACTAAATTCATAATTACAGAAACTTCCAAATCTGTTTTGCCACTAATCAAATCCAAATTTCTTAAGAGCTTTCCTTCTAGAAGAGTTTCGGCTGCTTCTACATCAATATTTGTGTACATTGATACAATGTCGAAGCTTGAAAGCAAAGAATTCGAAGAAATTTCTACTTTTTTCAGTTTTTCAACCAAATTCGAAGAATTCTTAATATACGAAATTTGTGTAGACAAAAGTGGTTTACAGATTGACACTAACCATTTGCTCAAAACACTTGTTGGTGACCTTGTACTTGACACAATTGGTCGTAATGGTAGGTTAGGCTTATGAATTTTGGGAAGTCCATATAATTTAGGGCACAAGGAACTGCGTGGCAGGCATTTGTAATAGAGTTGAGGTGTAATTTTTCCTTCATCCTTTAAGCACTTCAGAGGACTGAATCAGAGGACAGAGCACTACATACTGAGGACTACGAATCAAAATTAAGAAGTTTACTAGAGGATGAAAAAACATACAAGAAGCTATCGTATAATCCAACAGACTCTTTACAAATAAGTTTAAGAAAGAATTGAAGTGCTTAAAGGATGAAGGAAAAATTACACCTCAACTCTATTACAAATGCCTGCCACGCAGTTCCTTGTGCCCTAAATTATATGGACTTCCCAAAATTCATAAGCCTAACCTACCATTACGACCAATTGTGTCAAGTACAAGGTCACCAACAAGTGTTTTGAGCAAATGGTTAGTGTCAATCTGTAAACCACTTTTGTCTACACAAATTTCGTATATTAAGAATTCTTCGAATTTGGTTGAAAAACTGAAAAAAGTAGAAATTTCTTCGAATTCTTTGCTTTCAAGCTTCGACATTGTATCAATGTACACAAATATTGATGTAGAAGCAGCCGAAACTCTTCTAGAAGGAAAGCTCTTAAGAAATTTGGATTTGATTAGTGGCAAAACAGATTTGGAAGTTTCTGTAATTATGAATTTAGTAAGGTTGTGCAATAAGTTCTCTTATTTTTTTCAATTTAGAGGGGAGTATTTCGAACAAATAAATGGTTTACCTATGGGGGCCCCTTTATCCCCTTTATTAGCTAATATTTTTGTGGAGAATATTGAAACAATTGCGTTAGATTCATATTTTTTAAAACATATTTTCTGGGGCCGGTATATGGATGACATTATTTCAGTATGGGATTATGGGGAGGAGGAATTAAAAGGATTTTTGGAACATCTTAATTGTTTGGGAGGGGATTTAAAGTTTACCGTTGAATTGGAAGAGAATGGGAAACTTCCTTTCCTTGATGTTCTTCTTTTGAAAAATCAAAATAGTCTGGATTTTAAAATTTACAGAAAACCGACAAATAACAATAGATTTTTGTCTTATAGTTCCGGTCACGCTCGCCAAGTAAAAATTGGTTTGATCATTTCTTTAACTGATCGGATCTTTAGTATTTGCTCTCCAAAATTTGTTGAGGAGGAGTTGTCTTTTCTAAGGAAAATACTAATAAGTAACATGTATCCAGAATGGTTAATTAACCAGACTTTTTCAAAAAGAAGAAAAAGGTTTCTAGAGATTTCTAAGGAAGTCTTGGAGACAAATCGGGAGAAGGATGTTTTTTGTTCCTTACCATATGTACCCGGGCTAAGTGAAAAACTTAAAAGAATTTTACAAAGCAATGGTCTAAGGGTAGCTTTAAAGAGTAATAATACTTTGGGTAGTTTTCTAAATTCTGGGAAGGATCTAACTTCAATGGGGCAACAAAGTGGGGTTTATCAGATCCCATGTACTTGTGGAAGCTCATATGTGGGACGTACTAACCAGAGTTTGGAAATGAGATTATTACAACACAAAGATTCTATTTCTTCGGCTTTAAAGCAAGTTTCTAAGTCTGAAGATTTCACTTCAGCCCTTTCAGAACATATTTTTAATTTTCCAGACCATTTTATTTTGTTCGAGAATGTCTCTTTGATTTCTAGGGATCGGGGTTTAAAGCAAAATTTTCGTGAAATTCTTGAAATAAAGAAAATCTTATTCAAGAATATTGCTTTGAATCGAGATACAGGTGAATATGGGCTGGACTCTATCTATGATAATTTATTAAAATCTGAGAGAGTAAAGTTCAATTCACCCAATGTAGTTGACCTTTGTCCAAATGTTATATCATTGAACGCTAATGAACCGAATCCAAGAAGGTCAAGGAGAATAGCTTCCGCCTTTGCTTTGAAAAGAATTAGAGATTCAAACAATATGTAGTGTTATTTGATTTAGTATATAAACTTTTGTTTTAAATTGTTTTATTTTAGTTTTACTACTGATGACGGTCACTGTATATGTGACCGAAATATCTGGTATTTTTGTGAATTTCTATCATCACTGTCTATTAAAAGGATTTTATCCCTATTTGAACTTTTATTTATCGTTACTTAGGAATTTACCTTAAAATTACTCCTACTACCGCCTTTGAAATAAAAATGATCACTGCAATAAGAGTTGCAATTTTTAAATTGCTAAAATCAATGTTCTCTCTTAATATTAACCGTGATGGATCTCTGCTAATAGCTGTAGAAGATCAGAAATCAGCAGATACAATAATTAACCTAAAATCCCTTCTGAATACCCCAATTATTGCATCTAATTGGAACCCAAAACAATCACCAACAAAAATAGTAGTTTATAATGTTCCCCCAGAGATATCCACTCAGGAGTTAAAAGAAGGCCTCTCAGATAGGGTTGGAAACACAATCCCAGTTGAGGATGTTACCCAACTTGGCAAACCTAACTCTAATGGCCTAAAAACTAGTAGATCCTTCTTATTGACACTGAAGGAAAAAATTAATATCCCAGAAAAATTATTCCTATTTGGGCAAATCAAACTGGGACACACGACAAACAAATGCAATGAAATTCTCCGAGAGTGTAGTAATTGTAAAGCTTTCTATCCTAAAGTGCTGACAACTTGCAACAGCACTCAGCCTACATGCATCAATTGCAAAGGCCCACATGAATCTACAAATAAATCATTATGCCCTGCATACAAGAAAAGAGCTCTAACACTCCAAATATCAACAGAGAAGGCCATCCCATACCCCTTTGCAGCAATGGAAGCAAATGCTGCCCAACAATACCAAATAAAGCCTGTAATGAAACCAACCAAAACCCCCAAGTCAAACGCCCCCAATGCATCAAGCACCCCATATAAAACACCATCTTCTAAGCCCCTAGCTCAAATCCCTATCAGAAGGAATCACCAAGCCAATAAGCCTCCTTGTCCGGTAAGATGAGGTCAGCCTGCCCCCCCCCCCCTCCCAAGAAGAAACAAACCAGAAACACTACCAGGAATCAATCCCCTAAGCGACAATAGGATGCACAACCAAAAATGCAATCCCCAAATATATGCTTATTCATTCTAAACTGTAATGCAGTTCAGGCCATGAACATACATCAACTACAGAAGACAAAAATCATTGCAGAATCTGCAAAAATCTACATCCCAAATGATATGCTCATTCAAGCAAAAAAAGATCTTGCTTTACTTTTAACAAAGCTGAACATTGATACACAGTCATATGAAGAATAAATCAACAACACAACATATATCAATACTCCAATGGAATGTAAGATCACTCACAGAAAATAAGCTAAATGAACTAATATCTTTTATGAACAATAATTCCATTAATATTGCTTGCCTCCAGGAAACTCACTTAACCCAAAATCAACAAATTAAGTCTCTGGGATATACTATCCTCAGAAACGATAGATCTTCAGAGAGAAAAGGAGGTGGGGCAGCTTTATTAGTCAAAAATAATATAAAATTTTGTGGCATCAATTTTCCAGTTTTTGCAAATGATATTGATGTAATTGGTATCAGTGTTTGGCTGAATAATTTAAAAACCTACATAATAAGCTTTTATAACCCTAATGGTCAAACTACAGATGCCAAGGATTTCTTTAATTATATAAATAATTCTAATATGTTAAAAAATATCATTATTTGTGGAGATTTCAATGCCCACAGCCTTTTGTGGGGGAATAAACCAGCAAATAAAGCTGGTAAATTCATTGAGCATATGACTTCCAATAATAATGAATTAGCTGTTGCTACCCCTCCAAACCTGAATACATATTTCAACCCCAAAAGTGGCAGATTCTCCACAATTGACCTACAAATTGTGTCATTAAATTTTTTGAACAAAATTTACATAAATAAAATGATAGTCTATGTACTGACCACTTTGCTATAGTTTGCTCCCTAAATGAACCTGCTGAAACTTTATCTCATACCTCCAAATATATCAACACTAAAGCAAATTGGTCTATGTTCCAAAATAAGCTAAATGATGAAATTACAAGTTTCACCCAAAGTTCATGCATTTCTAACACAACAGTTGACACACATGCTGAAGCCTTGACATCTTTACTAATAAATACAGCTAATCATGCTATCCCCAGGACAACACCTAAGAAAACATTCCCTAAACAAATTCCTAAAGCATGGTGGACAAATGAGTGCCTAAATAAATGGAGGATAAAAAAGGCAGCTAGGACAGAATTCATAAAAAAACCATCACCTACTACATATTTAAAAAAATTACAAGCAGAATCTAATCTAGAAAGGACTATAATAGATGCTAAATATAAATACTGGAATAATTTTGCAAATAATCTCTCCAGAGAAACATCTGAGCCAATTATACATAAAGTCATAAGCCACATCTGTGGGAAAAAGACTTCCCCCAACCCACTCCTGTATGAGCTTATACATAATAATACCCATTATGACAATGATAATGAAAAAGCTAACCTATTTGCAACTCTTTTTGTTAATAAGCTAACATCAAATAATCAAAGCAAACTGTCCACAATTCCTATGAACCCAAGTTACCAACCACGCCCAGGATCCGAGTACATAACTAATCCATTTTCAATCCAGGAATTGAATAATGCAATACATCATATTAGGACCAAAACTAGCGGCAGCTATGACAATATACACCCTACATGGATAAAGAATCTCACACCTTCATACAAACAAGAACTGCTAAATTGTTATAATCACGCTTGGGCATCTTCTAGGTTCCCCAATATATGGAAATGTTCGTCCCTCCTGCCAATCCTAAAGAAAAATAAACCAAAAGATAACCCTGAGTCTTATAGGCCCATAATGATTACTCCTGTGATGGGGAAAATAATGGAGAAAATGATCTATCACAGACTCCTCTGGTTTGTTGAAAAAAAATATCATGATCCATCACACTCAAACTGGATTCAGGAAACACCACTCCTCAACAGATGCTTTCATTTTGCTAACAAATGCAATAAATGAATCTTTCTCAAAAAATAATGTCCTAGTTGCAGCTTCCTAGATTTTGAAGGGGCATATGACAATGTGAACCACCAAATCCTTTTAAACAAACTTGCAAACCTTGGAGTACCCCCTAAGCTAGTATCTTTTATTAAATCCTTCATAGAAGTGCGAAGTTTCATCGTTTGTGTTGGTTCAGCCTCTTCACCCCAAAAGACAATAACCAAAGGCCTACCTCAGGGAGCAGTCCTCAGTTGCCTCCTATTTGCCCTATATCTCTGGGACATGAACCTACCCCACACGAATCTACAATATGCTGATGATCTGGTGCTATGGTCATCTGGCAACACCTTTCAGATAGCACAGTCAAATCTGCAAAAGTCACTTTTCCAGTTTGAAAAATTCTCTCAACATTCAGATTTACCCATTGCACCCACCAAGTCAAAAATAATCCAATTTCACCGGAAGCGAAACCATGTTAATGCAAAACTAACTCTAAATAAAACAACTATTCCAGAAGATAATCATATTAATTACCTAGGTCTCATGCTTGACCAAAAACTTAATTTCCACCTCCACATTTCAAACACAATAAAAAAATGCTATAGAAAAACAAATATACTAAAAAGACTTCTTTCCACACCCTGGGGCTGTAAGGAGAAAACCTTACTCCAGTTTTATAAATCACATATAAGACCCCATATTGACTATGGGCTCATCGTCTATGGTGCATGTGCAAAGACCCAGATGCAAAAAATTGAAACAACACAAAATGATATAATACGTCTCATATTTGGTCTTAGGAAACCCACAAGCACCAAGTTTCTGCTTATGGAGAGTGGATTAACAACAATAAGGGAGAGACGTAGGTTTCTCTTGACAAAACATCTTACAAAAATTGAATCAAATAGCTCACACACATTACATAATTGGTTAAGAAATCCAGCCATGTATAGAGGCATTGCAGATGAGTATGCCAATATTCAGAAGAAGTTCCCCATACCAGCAAAGTCTATTGCACCCACTTTCCCCCGATCCCCCCATGGAATTGGTCAAGTCCCATAATAAATAATGAATTCTCAAAGTGGAATAAAGATTTAACCCCCATTGCTTTTGTCCAGAAAAAATTTGCAGAACTTAATACAATTACCTATAAAAATCACTTCCAAATATTTGTTGATGGGTCAAAAATGAATGAGAAGGTTGCAAGTGGTGTTTTCCTTCCTCACCTGAAAATTGCAATGGGCGAGAGATTATATAATAATTTATCTATAATGTCTGCTGAGTTAAATGCCATAATAATGGCATTAGAACACCTTAAGGAAAACCAACCTTTGATTGCAAATTCAAATAATATTATCATATATTCCGACTCTCTATCAAGCCTTGAGTTGCTGGCCTCAGCTCCTCAATATAAGTTGGACATTGACACTTATCATTGTCTCAGTATTATTGATAATCTTGCTTCAAGTGCCATAAAAACTTATTTTCAGTACATTCCTAGCCACTCTGGCATAAGTGGTAATCATCAGGTTGATGAAATAGCAAAAAATGCTATAAATATTGACCAGCCAAGTGGGAGACCAATCCCAATTAGAGATATTTACCGATGGAGGCTATCAGATATTAATTTTAATAAGATTAATCCTATCCTTTCCTCCTTTCCCAATAAGTATCTTTCTAAAATTTATCATAGAATTCGTTCTGGAACAAATGGACTAAATTTCCTTGCATTCTCATATAAGCTTTCTAATTCAAGTGGTTCAATTCCCCTGTCCCCTCTTTGCAGGCATTGTAATATGAATAATGAAACAATTGACCATTGCCTATTTGAATGTAATATGCTGACGTCTGCACAACATACCTTGCTTTGTAAACTGTTAAAATGCTTCAAACACCACAAAATCTCACTATCAGCCAAGAGCCTAGCCAACTATACCTGCTCACAGAGCACAGAAATTGATATCTATCATCTTATATTTGAACTCCTTAAGTCAAAAGATCTACTGAAAGATATCTGAGAATATCTAATAAATAAGAGACAACCAAGACAGTAGCTCTGTAGCCCACAGAGTGAAGCAAAAAGAAGAGGGATAAATAATACCAACTGAATAGCCCGCCTGCTGTGAATTAGAAGAAGAAGAAGACTTCCCTAATATCCACAGGATCTTTAGTGTCTGACGATGCTACTTCGCATAAACAGCTGACTAGTAATTTGTTGTCTACAATTACCGACGGTCACTGCTCTCCTATAAAAAAAAACTACCAGTATACCAGTCAAACATCAGCAGAAAAGCCCCCTCTCCTTTTTTCACAGAAAAGCACTTCTCACAGGACAGTACTACATAGCACCCCGGCAAGCCAAACGATTTATCACTCGAATTCCAATAGCACTCAGAACCTTGCTCTTCAGCCATCAAATATATCAGATACCATTGCTGGAGCAGCTATAAGACATTTTGGAATAATAAAATTAAAAGATTTTCAAATGGAGGCTATTACCAGTGTACTGGAAATGAAAGATGTTCTGGTTATTTCGGGAACAGGCTCCGGAAAATCTCTATGCTATCAAATTCTATCTGTAATGAGAAGTGGCATCACAATATTGGTTGTTCTGACCATGGCATTAAGGCAAGATCAAGTAGATTACCTTAATTCCCAAAATATTAAAGCTTTTGCCATAGGACAAAAGGGCAATAGAGAGGATTTCCTTCAGTCCCTTGAATATATTAAAAAAGCTGCGGACAAAAATCTAATTATATTAGTAGGTACTCCTGAAAGTTTATTAGGTCATAACGGTTTAGACGGATTTGTCCGAAGGAATGAAACTTTGCTTTTACAGCATCTCAGACTGGTAACAATTGATGAATGCCACCTTCTCTACGAATGGGAGGGGTTCCGGATATCCTTCCGCGAAATTGTAAATTTTAAAAGGCTTTTTCCAAGCATAAGTCTTCTTGCATTGACTGCCACTCTGTTACCCACGGAGGAACAACATTTGGTAACAGAACTACTCCATTGTCCAAAGGTATATCGTTCTCCAATGGATAGAATTAATATTTCATTAGATATAGACTATTATAATCCACCATTGGGCAAACCCGGAGACGATAAATGGAAGGAATCATAGGAACTAATAGTGCAAAAATTTGCAATAATTGCAGATGGAAAGCTAACAATCATTTACTTTTCATATGTGAAGGAAGCAGGGACAGCATGCTCTTTTCTTTTGCAAAATGGCATAAAGGCAGCTGTTTACACTGAAGATTCTACCACTACCGACAAAAAGCATGTACATTCCGCAATGCAGAATGGCGAAATAAAAATTCTTTGTGCCACAACTGCTTATGGATGTGGTTTAAATATCAAAAGCATCCAGTGTGTAATTCGGTTTGGGCTTCCAAAAAATATATTAATTTGGATGCAGGAGCAAGGTAGGGTGGGAAGGGATCAGAACCAGTCAAAGGCAGTTTTACTGTTTAAAGAATGCTATGATTTCCATCGCTGTGTTTATTGGACGAAAGAACTCGGTTGTGACGCAAAAAAAAGAGTTTTGGAGGATTTTGCCAAGGTTATAAAATATATATACGCAGCATTCTCAGGAAAGTGCATCCGAAAAGAGCAGCTTTCATTTTTTGGGAAAAGCTGCATAGCAGAATCGTCTCCTTGCTGCAGCAGCTGCAATGCACAATACAAAAAATTACAGGGAAAACAAGACCTTACAAAACTGTCTGATACTTTTTCTGCATTTGAAAAGCGTGGTATATATGGCATTACCGAAAGCCATGTTTTAAATTTTCTTGTCGGAAAATCAGACAAATATCTTGCTGAAAAATTGGATAGTCATGATTTTGATGAATACCCCTGTCAAAGCATTGGTGCTGAGAAAAAGAAAAGGTTCAGTGCTCTCCTCCGGCAGTCTGTCGCTTATGGAATGTTGGACTTTGAGCTTCGTGAGTTGTTTTTTGGTGGCAGAAAGAAATATTGAAAATATTTCTTTCTAACAGGCTCTGTTCCAAATTGTGAACTTCCAAATTTGTTTTATGAGTCCAGATTTATCAGTTTTTCCAATGATTCAGGTAACAACAACTACGGAAGAAAGAAAATATCTGGTATTGTAGATAATGTTGTTAAACTAATTGAATCCACCACTTGGAAAGAAGCCACTTTATCAGATCTAAAATTTATTGGGTATACGGAGAAAAATGAAACTGTGATTTACGTGAAAAACTGTGACATATTGGATTCTAAGACATCAGACCTCCTTTCTAGAACAGATTTTATTATTCCAGACGTAACATATCCTGGAACCATAGCACCGCTTAAATATGTTTTGAACATTGTAGTTTATGATGAAGAAACAATGCAGTATGTGGTAGCCGCCCGTGTACTGATGTCAAACTTGATGGCAAAAGAATATAAAACATCATTTGATGCTGTATTTTGCATTGTTAAGGAAAACTTTTCAAATTTCCTGCCTGTTGATCTGGCTGTTGTTGCAGACTTTTCAGACGCTCAAAAATTAGGACTACACAAAGCAGTAAGTCAATCTAACATCAATGAGAATGAAAGTTCCTGGTCCAATGATCTGGTACGGGTCAAAGGTTGTAGGGTTCATTTTATGCGCAGTGTAAGGCAAACAATCCAAAAACTTTGCAAAACAACAGCAGAAAAAGATTGTTTTCCTGCTATATGTGAACTTGCTTGTAAAGCATCAACACAAATTGCGGCAGAGTGCTATTTGGGAATTTTAGGAGGGAGACCAAACGTGATTCAAATTCAGAAATTTTCCTCAGGCCTTCCAAGTAATACTCTAGAATTCTCAAGAGGATGGACTTCAAATTCCCATTGGGCACAGTGGTGGCTACGTGCCAACGTAGAAATTCCGCGAAATTGTAAATTTTAAAAGGCTTTTTCCAAGCATAAGTCTTCTTGCATTGACTGCCACTCTGTTACCCACGAAGGAACAACTTTTGGTAACAGAACTACTCCATCGTCCAAAGGTATATCGTTCTCCAATGGATAGAATTAATATTTCATTAGATATAGACTATTATAATCCACCATTGGGCAAACCCGGAGACGATAAATGGGAGGAATCATGGGAACTAATAGTGCAAAAATTTGCAATAATTGCACATGGAAAGCTAACAATCATTTACTTTTCATATGTGAAGGAAGCAGGGATAGCATGCTCTTTTCTTGTGCAAAATGGCATAAAGGCAGCTGTTTATACTGGAGATTCTACCACTACCGACAAAAAGCATGTCCATTCCGCAATGCAGAATTGCGAAATAAAAATTCTTTGTGCCACAACTGCTTATGAGTGTGGTTTAAATATCAAAAGCATCCAGTGTGTAAATCGGTTTGGGCTTCCAAAAAATATATCAATTTGGATGCAGGAGCAAGGTAGGGTGGGAAGGGATCAGAACCAGTCAAAGGCAGTTTTACTGTTTAAAGAATGCTATGATTTCCATCGCTGTGTTTATTGGACGAAAGAACTCGGTTGTGACGCAAAAAAAAAGAGTTTTGGAGGATTTTGCCAAGGTTATAAAATATATATACGCAGCATTCTCAGGAAAGTGCATCCGAAAAGAGCAGCTTTCACTTTTTGGGAAAAGCTGCATAGCAGAATCATCTCCTTGCTGCAGCAGCTGCAATGCACAATACGAAAAAGTACAGGGAAAACAAGACCTTACAAAACTATTTGATACTTTTTCTGCATTTGAAAAGCGTGGTATATATGGCATTACCGAAAGCCATGTTTTAAATTTTCTTGTCGGAAAATCAGACAAATATCTTCCTGAAAAATTGGATAGTCATGATTTTGATGAATACCCCTGTCAAAGCATTGGTGCTGAGAAAAAGAAAAGGTTCATTGCTCTCCTCCGGCAGTCTGTCGCTTATGGAATGTTGGACTTTGAGCTTCGTGAGTTGTTTTTTGGTGGCAGAAAGCAATATCGAAAATATTTCTTTCTAACAGGCTCTGTTCCAAATTGTGAACTTCCAAATTTGTTTTATGAGTCCAGATTTATCAGTTTTTCCAATGATTCAGGTAACAACAACTACGGAAGAAAGAAAATATCTGGTATTGTAGATAATGTTGTTAAACTAATTGAATCCACCACTTGGAAAGAAGCCACTTTATCAGATCTAAAATTTATTGGGTATACGGAGAAAAATGAAACTGTGATTTACGTGAAAAACTGTGACATATTGGATTCTAAGACATCAAATAAACATAAAAACAGTCGAGATCCTGCCTTAGGATTTATTCAGCTAACACTCAAAAGCTCTGCACCTCCTACGAAAAAAACCATCCGAATTCCCAGAACATGTTCTGAAGAAACTGAATTGCTCAATGTCACTATACACGTAAATCCGTGTGCTGGCGTAAAAATGTGCTCAGGAGAAGGGTGTACAGTGGCATTGCAGAACTTTTTTACCAAGAACAACTGCTTGACACATCAAGGCTCTCATTTAGTTCAGAAAACATGCAAATGCAAGATTGTCCTAGTAAAGCCTATAGATTATGAAGATCAACGACGATGGGTTTTGGCTATAGGGCCCAAAGTGTCACCAGAATCAAATGCTCACAGTCATAGCAGGCCACCCGAAAATAGACTTACGCAGGAGGTGCAAAAGGACATAGCAAAGACTTTAGATAAAGACCCCAATATTACAGTTGCAGAAATTCACAAGGGAGTTGGTCTTGATTATATTCCTGCAGAAAAAAATCTAGCAGCTGCCAATTTGGAACGTGTTAGGAGAGTAGTTGATCGAACTCGAAACTGCAATTTTGTGAGTCTTAAAAGGCAACTAGAGACATTCAATGAGTTTATACAAAAACTATTGCTGCTGGACAGCACTCTGACGATTCAGTGAATTCGGAACTTTTAAATTTAACCGGTGAATACGTTAAAAGTTTTTCGGTTGAAGATGGTAACTCCTTTTGCGTTTTAATGTTTACATTTCAAATTGACCTCCTTTCTAGAACAGATTTTATTATTCCAGACGTAACATATCCTGGAACCATAGCACCGCTTAAATATGTTTTGAACATTGTAGTTTATGATGAAGAAACAATGCAGTATGTGGTAGCCGCGGGTGTACTGATGTCAAACTTGACGGCAAAAGCATATAAAACATCATTTGATGCTGTATTTTGCATTGTTAAGGAAAACTTTCCAAATTTCCTGCCTGTTGATCTGGCTGTTGTTGCAGATTTTTCAGACGCTCAAAAATTAGGACTACACAAAGCAGTAAGTCAATCTAACATCAATGAGAATGAAAGTTCCTGGTCCAATGATCTGGTACGGGTCAAAGGTTGTAGGGTTCATTTTATGCGCAGTGTAAGGCGAACAATCCAAAAACTTTGCAAAACAACAGCAGAAAAAGATTGTTTTTCTGCTATATGTGAACTTATTTGTAAAGCATCAACACAAATTGCGGCAGAGTGTTATTTGGAAATTTTAGGAGGGAGACCAAACACGATTCAAATTCAGAAATTTTCTCAGGCCTTCCAAGTAATACTCTAGAATTCTCAAGAGGATGGACTTCAAATTCCCATTGGGCACAGTGGTGGCTACGTGCCAACAATCTTAGACTTATTTGCAAGAGTTTGCCAAAATTTACAGACGAAGAGTTGGACTATTTGCCAGCAACTACTAATGCAGTTGAATCCTACAATAGAATTTCAAAGCCTACCTCCAGAACACTGTTAGCTGCAATGAAATGGTACTACAGGATTGACAGGTCTATGGCGTCTAAATGTATTGCAGTCCGCAACGGAGTTTCCATTTCTTTTAAGAGTAGAAGGTGTAAAACACTGGAGAAAAAATCATTTCAGACAAACAAAGACAGTTCTTCTCTATCAGTTGCACAGAGTGGAAATTCCTGCAACTCATTTAATAGTAATGTAGCAGGGTTCATAGGAACGTATGTCATGGTGAATACTCAAGGACTCAAGGGAAAGAGCTATGGCCCACTTTTGGCATGTGTCTCTGAACTAGGAGAGGATGGGTATCGCGCAGTTTACCATGATACACCTGATTACGAGGTATTTATAGAAGGCCCTATGGACCCAGATGTAACTGTCCTACCTCATGATTTTGTGCCTCCATCAACCAAACGAAAGCGTATAAAATGATTATTATTGAATACTTAGATTCCTGGGAATATAACCCTCAAAAATAAAAGTCAAATTGTACAAGTAAAGTATAGAAACAGTAAATTAATCTTTACTTCTCCTAAATTTGTTATCTCATAGAAGGCAGCATCTTGTCTCCCATACGGATACAAAATACATTATGACAGTCTTAATACCATCTATTACTGAAGAGCGTTTTTTGGGAAATGGGGGGGGGGGGGGCGAGGTATTACCTTCAAAATCTAATTGCTAAAAAACATTAGCTTTATATTGCCTTGTAATCATTATTCAAAAAGGTTTTTATGGCCTCATTTAGGATCATTGTACACAATGTAGAAGTACAAAAAGACCTATATTTCTTTTGGCCATATGACTTTAAATCTTAAATGGATTAAATATTATTTGAATGGGGTATCAATATAATGCAATTTTAAGTTTGACTTTAAATAATATGAAAATATCACTTTTTATATTTATTTCACCTTGATTGACATTTCATGATAGTGATATTTCATTATTGTATATGTGTTGTAATCAGTTTTGGAAAACTGATGAAAAAATATAAAAAGATGACTTCAGTTAATTTTTTTTATAGAAATTGCGTTTGTTCTTAATCAATATTTGTTTCAGTCTTTTTGAGAGAACATACACAAAACCCCAAAAATATTATAGAACTATCACCGTTTACATACTTATATGTAACCATTTTGTGATTTTTTAAGTAATGAAAGAACATTGAAAAAGCTCCTAGAGACAAATTATGTATTAAAGTAATCCCACCAATTGTTATAGCATTTTTGTGTGAGGTTTTCAATGTTCTTTCATTTGTTAAAAAATTACAAAATGGTTACATATAAGTATGTAAACAGTAATAGTTCTATAATATTTTTGGGGTTTTGTGTATCTGACATAGCAACTGAATAGTAGGCCCAATGATATGAAGGATTATTTAAAAGTGTGTGTTAAAATTTAGTTTGTGTTCGCGAGCCTTTTGTATTTAATTTAATTATTCTTGATGAGAACTTTAATTATTTTTAATTTTTTCTTATTGCTTCAATATTTTCGCTAGGAAAGGTAAATTCTTAGTTTTGTTATAATCTTTTACAAGACTATTTTGGAAACATATAATTCATATTTATGTGTTTTTTTTCTTTTTAGTATTCTGTATTTATGAGTTGCAAAAAAAGTTGCATCTGGACAATTAAGTGACAATGTGAATATTCTTGAGTATTCTTAGTTTGCTTATATGGTCAAATACAGCAATTGGAATAGTGAATACAATTTTTAGCTGACTAGTACCATTTAAAAGTGTGTTTAAAATTCAATTTGAGTTCTTGAACATTTTGTTGTTTGTTTGTGTTTTTTGTGCTTTCTGTCAGTTTTGTTCTATACCATATCATATTTTATTGTTGATTAAACAACAAATTTAACCATGCCAAAAAAGCTGTGCCTCTTTTTGTATTAGCAGAGAAAAGTGCTCAAGAGCAACTCCAAACCAGTTGTGACCTTTGTTTTAGGAGTGGTTTAAAATTACAAAGAAAATATACTTATTTATAATGGCTCTGGTAATAGTTTCAACCTAATAAATAATAAACCACAGCCCAAGCACTATAGTAAATTGTAAATCAAAGCCTGTAAAAACCAAAGGCTAAAAATTACGTTAAAAAAAACTGTCAAGTAAAAATAATTTCCATTTGTTGCTGATTCAGAAATAGTAACCGTTTTTTTTATTAATGTTAACAGTAAAATGTTGTTATGAAAATATATATGCGCAAGATTTGAGAAAAGATCAGAAAAGTTTCAAAAATGGCCTCAAACCAAAACAAACAGTTCACCATGAAACTGTCATTGTCAAAAACCTAAGGCAGAACACTTACAACCCCGCATTTTGAACAACAAGGGAATTTACTTTTCGTTCATAATCTCTAGATGATATTTAGACTACTTGGCTAATATCAAATCGTTTTATGTATGCACGTGCTACATATAGCCAACCAGTTGGCTATCGAAAAACAGTCTAAGTATACACGAAAATATAAAATAGTGAACCGGTTGGCTACTGAGTTGAGTCTATGTATATGCAGACAAGAAAAATAGCGAACTAGGTTTTTCTGCCAAAAAGAGCTAAAAGTAATTTTTTTAAGGAGGGAGGGGGGGGGCAAGGATAATGTTGTTGACTGGACTTTATCTAGTGAAAAGGGGTAAAAGAGGGTTAGAAAAGAGCCGGTCAGGATTAACAAAAAAATGTAATTATTTTAGCAGAGTCCAAATTATGGTACTTGTATGACATACCCCGACCACTCAAATTGTTCGTCCATTGACGCACTGTAAACCGGTTTCTTTCAGCTTAGCATGAGAAAAGACAGAGAGAAATGATAGAATAGATGAAAAATGATGTAATTTTGACTATATATTTGCAAATTATTGGTGGGGGAGAGTATTTAGACAGTGTGAATTTAGAAAACAATTCTTACATCATAATATCAGAATAATCGTGGCTAACAAATTTTGCATGCATACCCGCTGTACTTTACCTCCACCCCCCTAATGTGCAAATACATAGCCCAAATTTATATCTAAAGTATTACATTTTATCATACTTAGGTCTATTTTATTAGGATTAATCTAACTTCACTTCGTGAGTGGTTGGGGTGATGCGAGGTTGATTTGAAGTGCCAATTAATTTAAATTTTTCTTTCCCGTCATTTTGCTGTGATAAGCCGGGAAGGGGAGGGAGAAGTGGAATATATTACTTTTCGTTTATAATCTCTAGAAAATATTTAGACTACTTGCCTAATATCAAACCGTTTTATGTATACACGTGCTAGATATAGCCAACCAGTTGGCTATCGAAAAACAGTCTAAGTATACACGAAAATATAAATTAGCAAACCGGTTGACTACTGAATTGAGTCTATGTATATACAGACAAGAAAAATAGCGCACTAGGATTCTCTGCCATACAGAGCTACAAGTAATCTTTTAAGGAGGGGGGAGGGATGGCAAGGATAATGGTGTTGACTGGACTTTATTTAGTGAAAAGGGGTAAAAAGAGGGTTAGAAAAGAGCCAGTCAGGATTAACAAAAAAATGTAATTTTTTTTAGCAGAGTGCAAATTATGGTACTTGTATGACGTACTCTGACCACCCAAATTGTCCATCCATTGACGTACTGTAAACCGGTTTCTTTCGATAGTTTCTTTTAGCTTAGCATGAGAAAAGACAGAGAGAAGTGATAGAATAGATAAAAAATTTGTAATTTTGGCTATATATTTGCAAATTAGGGGTGGGGAGAGTATTTAGACAATGTGAATTCAGAAAACAATTCTTACATCATAATATCAGAATAATCTCAGCTAACAAATTTTGCATGCAGACCCGCTGTACTTTACCTCCACCCCCCTAATGTGCAAATATATAGCCCAAATTTATATCTAAAGTATTACATTTTATCATACTTAGGTCTATTTTATTAGGATTAATCTAACTTCACTTCGTGAGTGGTTGGGGTGATGCGAGGTTGATTTGAAGTGCCAATTAATTTAAATTTTTCTTTCCCGTCCTTTTACTGTGATAAGCCGGGAAGGGGAGGGAGGAGTGGAATATATTACTTTTCGTTTATAATCTCTAGATAATATTTATACTACTTGCCTAATATCAAACCGTTTTATGTATACATGTGCTAGATATAGCCAACCAGTGTGCTATCGAAAAACAGTCTAAGTATACACGAAAATATAAATTAGCAAACCGGTTGGCTACTGAGTTGAGTCTATGTATATACAGACAAGAAAAATAGCGCACTAGAATTCTCTGCCATAAAGAGCTAAAAGTAATCTTTTAAGGAGGGGGGGGGGGGGATGGCAAGGATAATGGTGTTGACTGGACTTTATTTAGTGAAAAGGGGTAAAAAGAGGGTTAGAAAAGAGCCGGTCAGGATTAACAAAAAAATGTAATTTTTTTAGCAGAGTGCAAATTATGGTACTTGTATGACGTACTCCGACCAGCCAAATTGTCCATCCATTGACGCACTGTAAACCGGTTTCTTTCGATAGTTTCTTTTAGCTTAGCATGAGAAAAGACAGAGAGAAGTGATACAATAGATGAAAAATATGTAATTTTGGCTATATATTTTCAAATTAGGGGGGGGGGGGGGTACTTAGACAGTGTGAAGTCAGAAAAGAATTCTTACATCATAATATCAGAATAATTGTGGCTAACAAATTTTGCATGCAGACTCACTGTACTTTACCCCCACCCCCCTAATGTGCAAATATATAGCCCAAATTTATTTCTAAAGTATTACATTTTATCATACTTAGGTGTATTTTCTTAGGATTAATCTAACTTCACTTCTTGAGCGGTTGGGGTGAGGCGGGGTTGATTTGAAGTGCCAATTAATTTAAATTTTCTCTTTCGTATCATTTTACTATGATGAACCGGGAAGGAATGGGGGGTGTGGAATATATTACTTTTCGTTCATAATCTCTAGATAATATTTAGACTACTTGGCTAATATCAAACCGTTTTATGTATACAGGTGCTAGATATAGCCAACTAGTGGGCTATCAAAAAACAGTCTAAGTATACACGAAAATATAAAATAGCGAACCGGTTGGCTACTGAGTTGAGTCTATGTATACACAGACAAGAAAAATAGCGAACTAGGATTCTCGGCCAGAAAGAGCTAAAAGTAATTTTTTTAAGGAGGGGGACAAGGGTTTTGACCTTATTTATTGAAAAGGGGGGGGGGGGGGTAAGAGGAGGGTTAGGGAATTAGAAAAGAGGTTGCCTCAATTAAGAAAAATATTAAGAAAAATGTTATTATTTTTGCAAAGTGATAATGATAATTTATTTGGAGTGCCCATTAATTTAGATTTTCTCTTTTCCTTCATTTTACTTTGATGGCCGGGACATGTCTTAGGCAGAGATACGGAATATCTTGCTTTCCGCTCATCATATCTACATAATATTAAGGCTATTTCGCTAATATCAAGATGGATATTCACTACAGAAATATATGAGCTATATAGCTATACAAAGCTATATATATGAGCTATACAAAGCTATACAAAGCTATATATATATATATATATATATATATATATATATATATATATATATATATATATATTATATATATATATATATATATATATATATATATATATATATAATATATATATATATATATATATATATATATATATATATATATAATATATATATATATATATATATATATATATATATATATATATATATATATATATATATATATATATATATATATATATATATATATATATATATATATATATATATATATACTGACAAGTATATATATGTCACCTGAGAACACCTGAGAACCTGAGAACAGAACTATGACCAGGGATCGAAAACAAACCTATTGTTTAGTGATAGGATTTCTGAAATCTCCAGCACTTCTCTGCAGAAAAAATTGCATCCACCTGATGTTTTATATTAGATGAGAAAAACATTCTGTTGGCATATACATTTGCCCTGCCCGGAAATTGGCTAGTTACTTTGGCCACTGCACATGTATCCAAGGATGTCTATTCCATTTTCTATTAGGCTTTAGCTAAGACAATGTATTAAACAGTTGAATTTGAAGTTTGTCTCATTTAATTCTTCTTTAATAAAAAAAAAAATTATAGCCCCTCAACCAATGCAGCATAGTTTTCTTTAAAATTAACTACCCTTTTACTGAAAGTAATACAAAAAAAAATAATACTGGATATGCAGTAGACCTGGTTTCCAATATAAAGATTACCTCTATGTTGTTTTGTTTTTGTTCAAAAGGTTTTAAGAAGGGACTGTTATATTCAGACAGAGGATTGAATTCTGAATAAATGCTTGGTTAATTTCTTAGCTATCTCATTGTGGTCCTATATTCCAAATTTATGCAGACTTCCGGTAAAATATGAAAGGCTAAAGATATGTATATGAGAGTATATTTGAATGCTAAATACTATGCTTAAAACATCTTGGAAATCACATGTTACTGTGATTCTGTTTTTTTTTGAAATTCATTATATTGTCTTTTTCTTTTTTCATCAGAATTGCCATTTTGAGTCTGAAAATGAGTAATCTTGTAAATCATGAATTTGCCAAAGCAGCTCATTTTTCAGGGTGCTTCTGTAAAAATTGTAGAATAGACATATGAGAAAAGGAGCTGATTTAACTATATATGGTCAGTGTAAAAGAAAATTGTTTTCAGGTGTCATGAGTGAAAATTCAAAGAAAAAACAACGGAGCATTGATGACTTCTTTTTGAAAACCTTAACAAGACCCTAAACCTCAATACCACAAATCTCTGAAGTAGTTGATGTTGTTGATTCTAGATGCGGTACCAGTGGAAGCCTTAGAAAAGTCCCTGATGCAAAACAAAAACTAAGTGGAGATAATGGGGACCAAAGAGAAGAAGGATCACCCAAAACCAACATATTAAATATTGTCAGCGATAATCAAAACAAAGCTACACCTCTGGCTGTGCATTGTACCAAAAGCAAGAAATTTCGCATTATGGGTGAAGGAATAGGTGATGGTTTTAATCCTGAGTCAAGCAGTGACGAAAGTCATAATGCACCAGAAGAGCTGTTGGCTGGTAATGTTGATATTGCAGATAAAACAGGCGTTGATGCTAAACATAAAAGGCAGAAAGCAGGACCAAAAAGCGGGAGGTTGAAGTAGTAGCTGATACTTCTGATACTGGTTTGAGCAGTTCTGAAAGGGAGCCAGAAGAGCTAGTGATCGGTACTGTTGGTGATGCAGACAAGTCGAAAACGGGTACTGGTTCTAAACGTAAAAAACCACAAGTAGCACAAAGAAAACGAAGCTTCCTTTGTTCGTGGGAACAAGATGAAAAGCTGAAACATTTTGTGGTAAGATCACCACATGACGGCAAGAGTGCATGCTGCAAGTTCTGCTGTAAAACTCTGACGGGGACAAAATACAATATGATTGTTCACAGCCAGAGGGAATCCCACAAAGAGAAGGTAAAGATGGATGGAAGTCAGACGCCAATTAACCCCCTTTTTGAGTCTGCATTGCAGAACAGGCATGCCGTCTCTATGTGCGAAATGCGCCTTGTGGCATGGTTTGCTGCTGAGGATATACCTTTTAAGAAAGCTGATTCTTTAACACCGGTTCTAAAGGCGTCTGTACCAGACTCAAATATTCTTCGTCAGGTGAAGCTTAAAAGAACAAAAGTGAAAAGAGTGATTGATGACCTTATGGCTCCGCATGAGTGTTAGACTTTATCGGACCTTCTTACTACAGCACATTATTCGCTCATAGTGGACGAGACAACAGACAAGAGTTCAGCAAAAATGCTTGTCATGATTGTAAAGTACAAGTATCCTGAAACTTTTTTAGTGAAGGAGGAGTTCTTAGGTCTGGTAGAAATGACTGATGCATCAAGTGAGGGACAGAAAAAGCTAATAAAAACTTACCCCAAAGACATTGAAGTTCCATTCTCCAATCTGATGGGGATTGCCTATGACAATGCATCTGTAAATACCGGGGTTCATGCTGGACTAAGTGCACTGCTTCAAGAATCATTACCACATCTTTTTACCCTTGGATGCACAAGCCATTCACTTGCGCTGTGTGCTAGCTATGCATCCAAGTTTCTTCCGGACGGATTGGAGCTCTTCATGAAAGATCTTGTAAACTATGTTGCAGGAAGCCCAAAAAGAATCACAGAGCTCAACCAGATACAGGAATTCCTCCAGTCTACGCATTACAAATTGTTGCATTTCGCCAATACCCGATGGCTTTCTCTAGAGGCAGCTATCAGACGAGTTTTGGAATCATGGTCACCCCTGGTTATCTTTTTTCACAAACAGTCAAAGGAACCCTCTGCAGATAAAGGTTTGTTATGATTTTTCTTGCCCGCGGTCTTTTTAGGGGCTATCCCGCTCACCCAACCTTAGCTCGGGACTATTCTTTCTCTCCAACTTCCCCCGGGTTTGTTGTCTCAGGTACATAGAGGGTTACCGATCAAGGGCCTCCACCTTCCCGATCACCTTGACCCACAGTGTCCGCCAGAAGTTTCGAATAGCCTGTCTAGCGCAGGGTAAACTAGGATGCTTATGATTTGGCTTACAACACAGCTACACACGCTCCTCCTCCATCCCAACCTATTCAAAGCCTCCCTTTTTACACCTTCCCACGAAGTTTCTATTTCATTTAAATCTTTCTATATGACGTCCTCCCACCCCAGACGAGGACGACCTGCTTTCCGTTTAGCCCTAGACGGCTGGTAGAAAAGAACAATCTTCGTCAATCTACCATCCTTCATCCGCACAACGTGCCCTAGCCATCTCAACCTTTCTTTCATTATATCCCTAGAGAGTGGTATTGAACCACATTTTTCGTACAGCCTATTGTTTGAAATACGGTCAGTCATCCGGGTACCCAGAACAATCCTTAAGCAATTCTTTGGAACAAATCTAGCAAATCTTCATCCGCTTTTCGAACCGCCCATGCTTCAGAGCCACATTTGACTACTGTCATCACTGTAGCTTCTAATATTCTAATCTTGGTTTGCAGACTTATCTTCCTATTCTTCCAAACTTTTTTTAATTGTGAAAAAACACTCTGAGCCTTGACTATTCTACTTTTAACATCTTCACTGCTCCCACCATTCTTACTAATAATACTACCAAGGTAAGTGAAGCTGCCTACTTGATCAATCTTTTCATCACCCAACGTCACCTTTTCATATTCCCTTATTCCTAGCCTTAGTGACTTAGTCTTCTTAACATTAATTTTCAAACCTATTCTATCATCCTGAACTCGCAAAACCTCTAAAGTTAATTCATTTTGCTCACACTTTCCTCTAGGATGCTTAATCATCAGCATAATCTAAGTCCAGGAGACTTTTTCCTTCCCATTTGATTCCGTGATCTCCCATTGCCTTTCCTGTGACCTCTTAATACAAGATCCATCAAAATAATCCATATAAAGGGAGATAGAACACATCCCTGCTTAACTGCTGATTTAATACAAAACTAGCTGCTAACCTCATTTCCTACCTTGACTGCAGCCGTGTTATTATCGTACATAGCACTAATCACTTTAATGTATTTGTCTGGTATACCATACAAGGATAAAACCTTTGCTATAGCTCTTCTATCAACAGAATAGAACGCTTGCTCATAATCTATAAAACTAAGGACCAAAGGTGTTTGACAACTCAGGCACTTCTCAATTATTAACCTAAGAGTGAAAATTTGGTCGACACATCCACTAACTTTTCTTAAACCGCACTGTTCTTCTCTTAAAACTTTGTCTACGGCATCTCTCAGTCTAAAAAGTATAATATTACTAAGTAATTATTTACAGAGACCAGACTAATGCCTCGATAATTACCGCACTCACTTTATCACCTTTCTTATAAAATGGCTTAATTAAGGTTTTCCTAAAATCATTTGGTACTTCCCCTTTTTCAAAAATCATATTCATAATCTTCAGTAACTTGTTTCTAACCTCAGAGCCACCATATTTAAGAAACTCATTTACTACCCTATTAGCACCTAAAGTTTAATTATTTTTAACCCTTTTTGTACTGTCGTTAATTCTTCCCCGAAAAACAAATCTTCCCTCACATCCAATCTTCCCATCACAAACTTTTTTATTTTCCTCTATATCTTACCTGTAACTCTATCTCGGTTTAGGCCGCCCGAAAGTTCCTCCTGCCACTGCTTTCTCAAACTTTTTTTAGTTTCTTTTCTAACCACAATTTTGGGTTCATACGTCATTTCCGCGTCAATTTAACTGCACCACTTGGTTAACCAAATATCCTGAAAAACCCCAAATTTCACTTATATTAAAATTTGTTTTGTTTTTCACTTCGGTCATTTATTAAAGTTTGCTTATTTTAAATTTAGACAATTTATTGATTAGTATCTTATTTATTACAGGTTCAAAAGATAAGGCATCCAAGATTCTAGCCTATATGAAAGAACCAACAACGAAGGCATATCTGTACTTTCTAGTTTTCGTGCTTGGTAAGGTTAATAGCTTGAACGTACAGTTCCAGTCTGAGGACACAATGATCCACACTTTGATAACAAGCTTTAGATCGGCACTGAAAGTGATCATGAGATGCTTCGTGAAACAAGAACTTTTGAACCGAAGTGATGCTTTTGAGGTGCCCCTTGAGCCCCGAAACTACATAGATGTGAAAGATATTTTGTGTGGTCCCAACACAGAAGCTTACCTGAACGAAGAAAGAGTGTCTGAGAAAGCTGTCGAACAGTTTAAGCTGTCGTGCTTTGGATTCTACGTTGAACTGGTGAAGCAATTGAGAAAGCGGGTCAATCATAAAGATAAGACGTTACAAGCGCTCAAGTGCTTAGACCCGAAAGTTGCTGTGAGTGGAACTTTTGAAACGATTAGTCCTTTGACCAGCAGATTTAGTAAACTTCTGGGGAAAAGTCAGAGCGAGATAGAGTCTACTAGAGACACTCTTGAAGACCAGTGGTTGGTCTTGCCAGATTACAAAGAAGAAATGATCCTGAAGTCTGGTGGTGAAGAGCTAATGTTCTCTCCATCTTATTTTTGGAAGCTCTTGTTAAATGTAAAAAATCCTGACGGCACTGCCAAATTCATTGAACTATCAAACTTTATGTTGAACTTATGCGCGTTACCTCACTCAAGTGCTGGTGCCGAAAGACAATTTTCTCAATTAACAAACATTAAAACTAAGTTGCGAAATCGGCTGAAAGTGAAAACTGTGGATTCCCTCATGCATGTAAAGCAGCTGGTTACTCGTAGCGCTGCGTCGGTGGATCGGTGGCAGATTCCGCCTATATTATTGAACAGCTTTTCGAGGAGGTACTGCAAGGATGACGATATCGGCAAGCACATTAAGGATGAATCCAAACCCGATCCATTTGACTGACTAAATCCTAAGCGTCTTATCATTATGCTAAATCATTAGAGGGAAGCTGAATCTTATGTCTAACTAAATCTTTCATTTCTTGCCTAATGTCAGGTCGATCCGTATTACAACGTTTGAATGTCTTCTTAGGAAAGCATTCTTGATATTTACTATGGAGCGTATCTTTTATGACTAAATGTATTAAGGGTTACATCAGCCCAAGAATCAGAAGAAATCTAATTGTCAAAATTAAAAATTCCTTTATCTAAAAGGGGACGATAATTTACAGTTTCAATAATATAGTTAATCTTAAATGAAAGAGAGGTGTCAAATGCACCACATAATGGTAGCTACCACCAGGGGAGGTGGTTCTCGGGGTTCATTATAAACATTACTTAAATTTCTGCAAATCAGATCCAGTAGAGTATCACCTTTTGTCGTTGGGAAACAAACAATTTGCTTTAACTCTGCCATTTTATTCTTAATGCTACTCTTTTTTTCTGATACCCTTTCTATTAAATCTGATTTTGCTCTTTATTTTCTTTATTTTGTTTTTCTTTGATTCCCCACTCCTTTTTTTTGTATCCTATTAGTTCATTTTTTCCGCAAAGAAAGCATATCTTCATTTCCAACTACGTTTTCCACATCTCAATCCTGAAATGAGAGTTTCAATTCAAAAATTTTTCTTCATGGAACATCTTCTCCTAGGCTCGTTTCGAGGAAATCAAGAAAGAAGTTTCCGCCTACATCAAGAAGATCGGTTACAACCCAGCATCCGTTGCCTTCGTCCCAATTTCTGATTGGCACGGAGACTACATGTTGGAGCCATCTGACAGTCTTCGATGATACAATGGGTGGACCATTGAGCGCAAAGAAGGCAAGGCTGACGGCAAGACCCTCCTTGAATCCCTTGATGCCATCCAGCCACCCAGCCGCCCAACTGAAAACCCCTTCAGGTGAGTTTAAATCGATAATGGCCGTCGCTTGTGTCTTGGAACCGATCTGAGACTTTTCAACCACTTTCAGACAATGCATTGTTTCCATTTTCAGAGTACTTCCATTTATCCACCGAATAGGGATAGGACCTAAAGTCTTAACCAATGTGGTATGCTAGAACTATCGAATTCATCTTTTCTTCTATCTTATGGTTGACGTTTGTCATCAAGTCGGTCCACTTCAAGGACCTACCTACTGCTGGTGGCAAAGTCACCAAGGCCGCTGAGAAGGCTGGAAAGAAGAAGTGAATGGCCATTCCCTGCTGGCGCGTTCCGCGTAAATCCCCGTGGCGTCTAGCCGTGTGCATATGGCTATTATTATACTGCTGTCATAGAAAGAAAGGAGTTTCGCAGAAAAGCTGTGCTGCGGCTTAATTTTATTTATAGCCGCTAGCGAACGTTCTGTTTTATATTTTATACTTTCAGCTGTGATTTTTTGTCAAACGCTGGTCGCCAGTTTTTATCGAGTATAACTCAAGCGAATTTATTTCAATCGACCTTGTCTTCTCACTTTTTTAGTTCTCGACAACGTACTTTTTGCTCAGGGCTACTTCCAAATGTTCCGAAAACGGCAAGATAGAGGAGTTGTTAAACAATTTTAACCACTTGAACAACCAGTTGACTCAGTGGTTACGGAGATCGACGCCTTTTATTTAACTTTAAAACCATGTAGGTCAAAATAGACATTTCGTTGCTACAGCCGTTCGGACCTTGTCACACCCAAAGATCCTTAATAGATACCGAAGATCAACGCCTCGCATCTTTTTCGCATAACTTATGAAAATGCCGAAGTGAAAATGAATCTCTATGATTCGTTCTTTACTTTTCGACTAAGATAGGGAGCGGTATCGATAATTGATATAAAATTTCGCTCTGTTGACATTTTCATGACGATTTTTTTATGCCATCTCTTCAAATTGAACTAGCACTAAACTTAATTTATAGGTAGTGTTAATGCCAAAGCTGGAAATACCTGCAGAACTCAAGCAGGTAACAGACCGCGAGGTAGCAGAACAAAAAAGGATGAATTTCACAGGTTTTGGCACTTTTTTCACAGGTTTTGAAAATTCATAGTGGCAACGGTGTATACTGGATAATTTTCTAGAGGGACACTAAAAGCGTCCATTTTCGACTGATTTGGACACTTTTGTCACTAAAAGTTTGGGCAACCCTGCAAGTACGTGGGAGTGGGACTTTCAAAAACTCATTAATGGCGAGATGGGATTATCCCATTGGGATATTAATAGCCGACTAGTTCTGTAAAGTATATAAAGTTTTTTTACTTGCTGAATAGTTGGCTAATTCATTCTGAAGTGTATAGCCTATATAAATAAGATCTAATAGCCAACTGGTTGGCTAATCTAAATGTGCGTAATAGATGAGACTTTATTAGCAAACTAGTTAGCTAATTCTAAGCTGTAATATGTATTAGAAACCTTATTGATAGCTGACTAGTTGGCTATTTCAAATGAAGGTTATATATACATGCGATCTTAGTAGCCAACTAGTTAGCTAATTTTGCATAGGCTATGTAGGCTATTAGAAACTGTATTGATAGCTGACTAGTTGGCTATTTTAAGCTAAATTTTATGTATACATAGGACATTAATAGCCAACTAGTTAGCTAATTTTATATTGTATATAGAACTCTAATATTAGCTGACTAGTTGGCTAATTAAGGCTTCAATGTATATATAGGTGAGATCTAATAGCCAACCAGTTGGCTAATTTAAAGATTGTATATATATACACAGTCATTCTTATTAGCCACCTAGTTGGCTAGACATTTTTTTTCTATATATAATGCTTGGCTAAGGTTTTTTTCTTTATATATAGACTGTACTATTTTCAATTAGCCATCTAGTGGTATCCCTTAACTCCACTCCTTTTCTCTTTAAAGGGTCCTGAAATTTGCCTACATTACAGGTCTATACCTATTGAAATTTTAATAAAACAACATTCTACCTTAATTTCCAGTTATCAGTTTCTCTTTCTCTTGCTTTAGTTTTGAAAATGCAATTCATGTTAGGCTATTTGAGTAGAATTTTAAGCCTTAGCCTATTTTTTCAAAATTTAGGAAATTTATTTGCATATCTTTAAAACCTTATAAATTGGGATTGGGCAAAGCTGTGAAGCTGAAAACAATTTTGTTGTACTTCATTTATGCAGAAGATTTATTTTGCAAGGTTTCACTTTTATAACACACATATTTTTAAAGGTCTTCAAAGGTCAGGACTCTCTAGAGAGAGAACAAGTAGAGGTATGAACTTCAAAATACCTTCCCAGGACATACTTTAGCCTGTAAAAAACCCTTAAAAGTGAAATCTTTGCCCTAAGATTTTACTTCTAATGGTATTCTTTTGCAAATGTCTTTCATCATTCTGCTCTGATCAGTGGTATAAGAACAATGATGAGTATATCATCAAAGTTCACTCATCATTGTTCTATGTAAAAGATAAATGGTGTCCTTCAAACTTTTTGCTAACATCAGTGAGCTGTAAGATCTTAAAACAAAAGAACAGAAATCTTTGCAGAAAGATATAAGATCTTGGAGCAAAAGAAGAGCCCTAATAAGTTTTCAAAGATGTCTCTTACAGTTGTTTTTTCAAGTCTATCTTGCAGGTTGATGCTCTAGCCTTCAAAAGGCTTAGGGGTATTAGCCCAAATCCTATTTGCAGGAATTCCTTTTTTTTTTTAATTTAACTTGATTATTTTTCAGGGTCAAATCTCCAGTATTTTTTTTGGGGGGGGGGGGGCAAGAGGGGCCCATATCTGGATAGTCAAGGGGCATGGGATATATAATAATTTTTGCTCCATTTTATTGGGGGGCAACTACCCCCTCCCAAACAACACCCCAGTTATTTATTGTAACTCTTATTTTTTAAGCCATATTTATCCTTTTTTTAGCCATATCTGTTTGTTTCTAGTTTTAGGCATTCTTTGACTTTATTTTTTCATGTCTGGCTCAGTGTAGCTGTTTAATTTTCTTTTTATGTTTGTTTTTCATCTACACTTTTTTTTTTTTTTTTTTTTGGTTTATGAAAGGAATCATCATGCCAACCTGGATTCACATAGTGTTGGATTTGGTAAATATTTCCTGAAATTTTTCAACTTAATTACTTTAGCTGTTCCTGAGACATTACAGATATGCTATACTTCATTTAAAGAAGCTTGATGCTTCTTTGTCTTGACTCACTTCAACACTCCCTGAAAGTTTTAAGTGAATATCTTTGGGTATTCCTGAGATATTGTAGATATGTCCAAGCAAGAGCATACACAAGTAAATATAATAAATACTATTACATCTCCTTTTTTCATTAATTAACAAAATCTATATATCAAGCTGTGTTAGTCACCAAATCAATCCACCACTGCAGGCACATGGCAAGTTTACTGACACAGAGGGCAGTGGTTTAACTTCTGCATGTTCTCAAGGGTCCACAGGGCATGGTTAGGCAGGTCTGACATCTTATTCTTCTATTGGGGTACAAGTGAGCTTTTCAGTTAAGACTGATTCAGCCCTTTTCCTTTTGACTGATGAAGGTAGGCTATAGTATAGAGCAGAAATTATGTAGGAAAATGTACCAGTAGATTATCCCTTAAATGCTCTTCCAAAATATAATGATTTATGTTTCTAAGCCCTCTCCCCTTATATTGCCCAAAACTATAGGGTAAAACCTCAAGTACTCAGGCAAATATTTTAATCAAGATGTATTTTTCCTAAACAGGGACAATCTAACAGCAAATAATCTTAAACTAATCTGAGCAAAGAAGTCTTAAAATGGAGCTGATGGCTATTTTGAAAACAGCAGAAAGTATTAGAGAGCAAGAACAAAATAGGAGCACTCCTTTTTCATTCTGGATCCTTCTTGGAAAGTTTAAAGATGGTGCATTTGGCTTTATATTACCAAGTTGTAATGAGCTTATGATGTTTCTTATGTTAGTTCTTTATTGTAGTGTATTTGCTGAGCAAGAGTCTTCCTTCCTGGAATTAAACAAATCACCATTAAGGAGCAAGCCTAAACAAGAGACTGTCTCTTCACTAATGCATGTGCATTTGTGTATTAGGCTAGAGGTCACACAAAATGGGATATTCTTTGTACGCTTCAGTTTCTACTGGAAATCAGAAACAGGATGATCATGACATTAACAGGAAAGGAAACTCAGTTCAGTTTGATCCTGTTTTCATTGTGTCACTTCTTGCAATTGATTTTTAACTGATGTTCTATCAAATGATTACTTGTATGTGATTCTTGTCTTGCAATTATGATTTCTTCAAAAGCTTAATGCACCTCTTAGCAGACCTTTCTTGGCTCCATCAGCAGACAAATATTGTCATAGAGACTGGGTCTTTGTTGTCTGTTACCATAAATTCCTAACAATTTATGCAGTCTTTACAAAAATGTGCGACCAATATATGGTGGAAACAAAATTTCTTCAGAAAGTGCCTGTGATTTGTCTGTTTGTAATTTGTATATCTTTGATTTTGATTCTGAAGGTATCATTGATAATTATGTTGTTCTACAGTAACAAAAATCCAGTGGAGAAGCACTCATTTCTTTGTTTCAATAGTAGAATTGAAACAAAGAAATAAATTCACAAATTCACAAAAATACATTGGAGTTTGTTTTCCACTTCTGTTAATGAACAACCAAAAATCCTGGATTTTTAAAAAATCTGTGAAGAAGATTTTATTCTTTTTCAATAAAATACCCAAAAAGATATTTTTAAAATCCAAGGAACTCCATTACTGGTACCCCTGCAATTGTACTACCTCAACTAGAGTAAGAAATAGTTTCTATATCAGGATGTACAAAAAAGCTAAGTTTTCAACAGACAAGGAAAACATTCTGGAAAACAAATGTTTTGGCTGGACCAATGCTAGCCAACTGTTGCAGTTTGGGAAGAGGGAACCAGGCGTGCTGTTTTGGATTTTGATTCTTTTTTTTTTTATAAAAATACTTAATAGGTTTATATCAAAATCCAGGAAGATTTTTGCTAAGAGAATAAAATGAAACAACCAAAAAAAGGTATTTTTGAAAACCTAGTTGGGTCATTGCACCCCATCCCTCCCCAATCTCCCACAGGTACAATTGTGATAAACTTGCAAACAGAAAAAAGAATCATTATGATTAAAGTCTTAAAAGCAACTTAAACTGGCAATTTCAAATCCAAAAGCATGGCAATTTGTGATTCTGCATTTATGTTAAGGAATGAAATTTGAAAACATGGAAGCATGTTTTATTTTTTTACCTTCAATCTGGCAAAAAATTTAAAGATGTAACATTAATTAACCAACTTGACCACATACTAGGGTAATTTTCCATAGACATCTCCTCACAACAGCACCATTTTATATTATTATTCTATTCCTAGCCTAAATCTTTCCATTAAGCTGCTACATTTTCCAAGTTTTTGCATTAGCCTACTTAGCTTGGTAGAAAGTGAATGTATTACTGGATGCATATTTCTTATGTTCTCTCTAGTAGGTTTAGAGACAATTTCATTATTTGAATATTGACAAGGTGAGCACTAAGCCTTGCAAACTATATGCCTTTTTTATGTTCTTTCCATGCATAAGCTAAAGAGGGTAAGGGTAAAATTCTACTTAAGCTAATTTTGGTTATATTGGAAAGGGGTTTGGTTAGGAAAAAGAAACTTTCAGGGATGGGTCTACAGGCTAAAGTATGGGTAATTTTTTTGCAGTTCATATTATTGACTTATGAATAAAGTAAACATACCAGTCAATGCCTTTTGTATGCTCTTTCCAAGTATAATAATCATTTTTGCTGGAAATGAATTTAACCCCACCCCTATATACCACTTCAGGGTATATATTTGTACATTAGGGAGGATGGGGTTAAAATTTTTATTTCTTATGCAAACAAGAGGTAAGTTTAAACTTTACCCCACCCCCCTAATTTGCAAATATATACTCTGAATTGGTGTATATAGGAGTGGGGGTAAAATTCATTTTTGGCAAAAAAGATAATTATATTTGAAGAGCATAAAAAAAGGCATTGAGTATTATGTTTACTTTGTTTGTAAGTCAATTATATGAACAGCAAAAAAATCACCAAAGTATGTTCTTTGAAGGTATTTTGAAGTATCTACCTCCAGTCCATCAGTTTCTTTTTCTCTGGATTTAGTTCTGAAAATTCAATTCCTGTTATTTGAGTAGAATTTTAAGCCATATATTTTTTCATGTTTTTTGTTTTTTTCAAAAACATCAATGTTTTTTTTTCAAAATTTAGGAAATATATTTGCATATCTTTAAAACCTATAAATTGGGATTGAGCAAAGTTGTGAAGCTGAAAATAATTTTTTCATTAAAGCAGAATTTTTTTTCATTTAAGCAGAAGATCTATTTTGCAAGGTTTCACTTCTACAACACACAGGCTTTAAAAGGTCATCAAAGGTCAGGACCCTCTAGAGGGAGAAGAAGTAGAGGTAGGTACTTCAAAATATCTTCCCAGGACATACTTTAGCCTGTAGACCCATCCCTGAAAACTCATTTTCCTTACCTAACCCCTTTCCAAGATAGCCAAAATTAGCTAAAGTAGAATTCTACCAGGGTAAGATATCCAGTAGTCAGCATGCTAATCCACTCTTTTACAGCTAAATCATTTAAAATCTCTGTCATACTACCTAGAAAGTAGATTGTTTACCATTAGATTTGTCAAAATCCTCTTAACAAGTATGTGATTAGCTTGAAAATTTTCACCATATACAATACTCACAATGTCAAATATACTGATAGACAACAGTAGGGCCAAGCTTGGCAATACAAAAGCCTGAACCTAATCTTAGAAAATGGTTGTCTAATCTTTGACACAAGATCTTCAAGTCAAAATAGCATATCCAAATCACAGACACAGTCCACCTTGGATAGATTTAATTTAAGGCAAGTATTGTGAAACTGAATAAGCGTATTTAAATAGGCTAGGTTGTAGAGGTACTTACTTACTTACTTGTACTTGTAGCAGGACTCAAGCATCTCTGCTTTCCCTGGCATCCAGTAGCTTCGTCATTGTAGTAAGCCAAGAGTCTGGTCGTTTGCGAGTGGCTGAATCAAATCAAGCCAGGACTTTTCCCATCTTTTCTATACTTCTCGGAGCTACCGATTGGGTCTAGGTCAGCCTTGGTGCAGGCGGGCAATGTTTTCTTTTGTTCCCCATGTCGCTTTTTCCATCCTTAAAATAGATGTACATCTGAGAGCTTTATTGACATAGCCTAGGTGTGGTGTGGGCGGCAAAGTGTATGGCCAAATCAGAACGCTGATAGCAGATTTTGCAGAGCTCGACATTGCTGACACAATCACAGAGTTTAATGCCAATGATTCTCCTTAAATATGAATGGTCAAATATGTTGAGGGCTTGAATGTCGGATGCTTTCATAGTCCATGTCTCACAGCTGTATATTAAGATAGAACAAACAAGGGCCTGGTAAATTCTTATTCTTGTCTTCAGACAAACATTTTTCTGGTTCCATAGAGAGTGATTTAGCTGGGTGATCTAATCCGACACATTTAAGGTCCAAAATCAGGAGCCTGCTGTGTATGTATAGGAATTATACTTTTCAATCAGAATATAATGGCCAAGACTAGGCACTGGCCAAGTACTGGGGCTCTCACCCATAGTTGTTTCAATTACAATTTGTAAGTTACAAATCCAGGTAGCAGAATAGGAGAGAGAAGTCTTCTTAAAAAAAATCTTAATAAAGTAAAAGTAGCCTACAATAAGACTCTGTATTTCATTCCCCTCTTCAACCTAAATAGCCTAGTTGTTACCTTGACATTACACCCCCCCCCCTAAATGGGACCACATGTAGCAATTATAATATGTTTCTTTGTTGTTGTTTGTATGTTTTGATGTATTGTAGGCTATAACAGATAGCTCCTATCTACATTCCAAGATATCCAGTTTAACACGAGTGATTAATTGAATGTCACTAGAGAAATACTATGTTAAATGATTTTTAAATTTAGAGTAATATGGAAGGAAACAGTAAATATTTCCATTACTAAGTTATGAATAAGGTGAACATACCACTTGATGCCTTTTTTTCTCTTTCCAAATATAGTAATGGCTTTACTTGGAAGTTCAATTTTAAGCCCTTTATTGAAACTTAAAGATGATACCTGTTTCTCTTATTTTGGCGAGAAAAGGGTTAATAACAAAATTCTTGGATTGTATTACCTGCCCAAGATTTTTTTTTTTTTGGGGGGGGGGGGGTAGGGGGCAGTGTGACTGTTATTTGGAGGATAGTGGACAAGCTTTCAGTATGGGTTTTGCACCAATGGGTAATATTTTCTTGTAAAGCATAAATCAGATTGCCAAAAAGTTGGATTTACCTTTTCATTCCCCACTCACTACAGTTTCCAAATATAATATTCACTACTGTTGCAGTTGCATGCATCTCAGCCCCCTTCCCCTAATGGCTAGAAAGTAGCCTAGTGCTTGGCAATAAACACAATTTTAGTGCCTCTAATGAAGGTTTTCCTTGAGTTGGCATTTTGAAACAACTGTTGATGAGAACTACTTGCAGGAAATAGTTCTAACCTACAAAATCAGGAAACTAGGGTAAAATTCTGGTTGGAGCTACTTTTTCTTATCTTGGAAATGAATTAGGATAGGAAAATGAAAATTTCAGGGATGGTCGTACAGACAAAAGTATGCCCAAGGAAAGCATTTTGAAGTACCTAACGCCATTCCTTCCCATTCTAGAGGCAGTGACTTTTGATGACCTTTAAAAATCTTTGTGGTTAGGATTTAGGTTAGGAAAATAAAACTTTGTGGTACTTGTGTATATTCACCACACAGTCAAGTGCTTCATTTCATTACAACCTGTTTCTTTGATGATCAATCCCAATGAAACATCACAAAATATGATGAATATATTATACTTTAGAAACGAATTTGGGCTATATATTTGCACATTAGGGGGTTAATGTAAAGTATAGCAGCTCTGCATGCAAAATCTGTTCGATGCAATTATTCTGTATATTATGAAGTAAGAATTGTTTTTTAACTTCAAACTGTCCAAATACTTTACCCCAACCCTCCACCCCCTAATGTGCAAATATATAGCCCAAAATATATATTTCCCATATATTCTGTCACTTGTCTTTGTCTTGTCTCATGCTAAGCTGAAAGAAACTAACAAAGAAACCAGTTAGTTCTTAAGTTTTAGAAAGTGTAAACTTGACTGTGTGGTGTATAATGCACAAGTACCCTTTCAGAAATGTATCTGCAGACTAAAGTTGATCTTGGGAAGGCATTTTGAAGCACCTACCTCAACTTCTTCTTCTTCTAGAGGGCACTGACCTTTGGAAATCTTTGCTTTGAAAAAGTGAAACCTTGCAGAATAGATCTTTAATGAAGTACAATAAAACTGTTTTTAGCTTCACATCTTTACTCAATCCCAATTTACGAGGCATCAAAGATCTGCAAATAGATTTTCTAAATTTAGAAAAGCCCATTGTTATGGCATGAAATTCTTCTCAATTACCAGGAATACATTTTCAAGACTAAAGGTAGAGAAAAAGAAACTGAAAACAGAATTTGAGGCATAATCTTGTTTTGTCAAAATTCCAATTGGTATAATAGACCTGTCAAGTAAGCAAATTTCTAAGACTTAGAAATCATAAGAGGGTTAAAATAGAAGCTTGATAAACCTTCCCAAGGTATGTTTTTGGCGCTGTATTCATTACTGAAAGTTTCATTTTCATAACCTAACCCCTTTCCAAGATAGCAAAAACTAGATAAACTAGAATTTTGCCACATGTTTTGACAAAGAACTCTTAACAGCGAAATCTTAGCACTAAGATCTTACTTCTAATGGCATTCTTTTGCAAATCTCTTTTATCAGGCCCGTTCTTTTGCACTAAGATCTCACATCTTTCTGCAAAGATTTCCGTTCTTTCAACTCATCTTTGTTCTAAGATTTTACAGCTCACTGATGTTAGCAAAATTGTGGAAGATGCCATATTTCTGCCTTATAGAACGATGATGAGAGAACTTCGATGATATAAGGCCCGTTCTTTTGCACTAAGATCTCACATCTTTCTGCAAAGATTTCCGTTCTTTTAACTCATCTTTGTTCTAAGATCGTACAGCTCATTTCTGTTAGCAAAATGTGTGAAAGACGCCATCTTTCTGTTCTTTTACTCATCTATGTGCTACAATCTTATATCTTTTGACAAAGAACGATTAGAAGTGAAATCTTAGCACTAAGATCTTACATATTATGGCGTTCTTTTGCAAACGTCTTTCATCATTCTGCTCTGATCAGCAGTCTAAGAACAATGATGAGTATATCATCAAAGTTCTCTCATCATCAGGCCTGTTCTCTTGCACTAAGATCTTACATCTAAGATCTCACATATTTCTGCAAAGATTTCCGTTCTTTTAACTCATCTTTGTTCTAAGATCGTACAGCTCATTTCTGTTAGCAAAATGTGTGAAAGATGCCATCTTTTTACAAAATAGAAAAATGATGAGAGAACTTTGATGATATACTCATCATAATATTCTTGAACTGCTGATCAGAGCAGAATGATGTTCGTTTCGCAAAAGAACGCTGTGAGATGTAAGATCTTAGTGCTACGATTTCACTTTTAAGTGTTCTTTGTCAAAAGATGTAAGATCTTAGCCACAAATGATGAGTATATCCTCAAATTTCTTTCATCATTGTTCTATTTGGGAGGGAAATTTGATTTTAACCAGAATGCTATAAACAACTATAGGCTATATGGCATATAACTTCTTACTTGAATTTATTTAAATTAAATCTTTACTCATAAATTCACAGACAAAATTATGTTCCAGTAAGCTCTTCTTCATAGCTTTACCTGTTTTATGACTTTCCATGACTTAACATATTCTATGACTTCCATGATATAAAATAAAGTCATAACTTTATTTTATTACTTTCCAGTGCTAAAACTTAATTTTAAAAACAGCTGTTAGAGTCAAAAAGGTTTTGCAACTGTTTCCAATCAGGGGTTGCTTTGGTAGAAGTATCGTTGAGTAAATTTTACAAAATTTGGACATGAATAGCCTATAGTATAGGGCAAGAATTGAAGAAAGGTCTACCAATAAATTTTTAGTTAAATGCAGTTCCAAAATATAATAATCACTGTGGTCATAAATGCATCCTACCAAACCCCTCCCCCTCACCCCCAATGGGAACAAACTCAGCTCTAGGTCATACATAAGAGTACTGATATTTTCTATTTTTCAAATGGCTTTGTTAGTACAATTTTATGATGTATTCACTTATTTACCTATTGGTTTCTGCCCTAGTTCTACACTGTATTTTCTGAATGTTTTTTATTTCTATCCTCGTATGTCTCATTTTTTTAGACACTTACCTTAGATCCTCCGGTGCTTGGAAGTTCTAGATAAGAGGAAGTTCTAGGTCATACATAAGAGTACTGATATTTTCTATTTTTCAAATGGCTTTGTTAGTACAATTTTATGATGTATTTACTTATTTACCTATTGGGCTCTGCCCTAGTTCTACACTGTATCTTCTGAATGTTTTTTATTTCTATCCTCGTATGTCTCTTTTTTTAGACACTTACCTTAGATCCTCCTGTGCTTCCAGTGGTGCTTAGGGTATCATAAAATTACTCTTGGTACTTATGGGTTATCCTGGCCACACTCAAGAAGTGAAATTAGGTTAATCAGAGGCAACGCTATAGCGTTGCCTAAAGTAAAGGCCATATGGCTTCAATGTTTTATTATTTATTTATTTTTTTCCAGAGGCACTTGATATGGAAGGGGTCGTCGTATATACTTCAAAGGGGGCTCATTCGATTGGAAATCGAGAGTTCTAGTGCCCTTTTTAAGGGTCAAAAGTGATTGGAAGGCAAACTAACACCCCTTCTACGCCCACCATTTCCCCAATCAAAATTTTGAGTTAGCCATTTTGTTCTACGTAGTTAATTTCCAGATAGAAATTATGTTTTTGGGGAGGACACTCCCCCCACAGCCCTCAGGGCAAGGGTTGTAAGTTATGCCCTGAGGCATATAAGCTTTTTATAGAAAGCTTTGTTGTAGAAACTTCAAAAAAGGCTCATTCGATTGGAAATTCAAAGGGCTAGTGCTCTTTTTAACAGTTGAAAGTGATTGGAAGGCAACTAACCCTCCTCTCATGCCCATCTTTTCCCCAAACACATCCAATCAAAATTTTCAGATAGCCATTTGTTCAGCATAGTTGAAAATTCTGGAAATTAGGTTTTTGAGGATGACAACTCTCCCTCCCCTCCACAGCCCTCAGGGCAAGGCTTTTAAGCTGTGCCCTGGAGGCATATAAGGTTTTTATAGAAATTGTTGTTGTAGAAGCTTTAGTAAGGGCTCATTTGATTTGAAATTTAAATGGCTAGTGCCCTTTTTAATAGTCAAAAGTGATTGGAAGGTAACTAACACCCCTTCCACGCCTACTATTTGCCCAAACACACTGAATCAAAATTTTGAGATAGCTATTTTGTTCAACGTAGTTTAAAGTTCTGGAAATTATATCTTTGAGCAGGACACTCCCCCACAGTCTTCAGGGCAAGGGTTATAAGTTATGCCCTGGGGCATATATGGTTCTTATGGAAGGAATGCTTGTATAAACTTCAGAGAGGGCTCATTTGATTGCAAGTTGAAATTTCTAGTTTACTTTTTAAGCGCTAAAAGATATTGGAGGGTAACCAGCCCCCCCCCACGCCCTTTTTCCCAAATGCATCTGATAAAAATTTTGAGATAGCTATTATTTTAAAAATAGTTCAAAGATCATATAACAAGAACTCCAGTGTTGACACAAGCCCCAGAGCCCGGGGGCAGGCGTTGTAAGTTATGCCCTGGGGGCATAGGCTATGTACGATAAATATCCCCCCGTCTTTGACATCCTCTTTTCCTCAAATGCATCCGATCAAGACTGTGAGATAGCTATTTTGTTCACAATAGTCCAAAGAGTACAACACAATTTCTTTAGGGTAGACATAACCACCCAGGGCTCACGGGCGAGGGTTGTAAGTTATGCCCCAGGGTACATACATGTCATTATGGAACGGGTGGTTGTATACTTTGGATGAAATGGGGCTTATTTGATTGGAAGTCAGAAGTTCTAGTGCCCTTTTTAAGAGTTAAAAGTAAATGGAGGGCAACCAATCCCCCCTCCATGTCTAACACTCCCCAAAACACATCCGATCAAAATTTTAAGAGAGCTATTTTGTTCAATATTATCGATAGATCCAGTAATTGTGTCTTTGGGGATGTCAACCTCCCCACAGTCCTTGGGGCAATTAGTTTATTGTTAAAATATAGTATTTGTCATTGAGAAAGGTCTATATTTTGAACTTCACTTTCCTAAAAGACGAAGGACATTCAGGTGAGCCTCTCAGACAATGTTAAGTAGAGTAAATAATTTCTGTGACCACACTGGCTAATCATGATAAAACAAAAAATCGCGAAGAAAGGAAGAAAACGAGGACAATTAACAGCCAGTGAAAAAATTGAAAAATTATGCAAATATTTTGGTCAAGACCTCGGAATATTTCGAAGGTCTTGACCGAAATATTTGCATAATTTTTCAGTTTTTTTACTGGCTATTAATTGTCCTCGTTTTCTTCCTTTCTTCGCGATTTTTTGTTTTGTTAAGTAGAGTATTGAACTAAATCAAAACACGTTATGTGTACAGATTAATTAAGAACTTTTTAGGAAATGATAGGGGAGATGATCAAAAAGGCAATATTTACATGCTACCAGTACTACTATTGTCACACTACTCAGTTTACAATATTGAGGGGAAATTTTAATTTTATCAAATGACACAATGTGCATGTACATTGTCAAAAGAACGTATGTCAAGAATTGATTTGGGTACTAAGTTGGAACTTTGAGAGAGTACTTAAAGGGGAAGATCATCTTTCCAAAAGGCAGCATCTGCTCGCTATTATTAATGCTACTATCACTGCCACATTTACTACTACTACTACTTCAGCTACAACTTCTATTGCAACTACTTGTAAGGCTAAGAGCGTTAAGATGAAATTTCAAGAAGTATAGGCTGTAAACATATAGGTTATCAAAAGGACATTTCAGCTTTTTGATAGCAATGGCTAATTGTATTAAGTTGGAACTTTCAGAACTTGATGAGAGAGACATTCAACTGACCAAAAGGCAATTCGTTAATGCTACTAGGCCTACTGATATTACTATTAACGCTTCTACTAGTAATACCAATATTATACCAATATTACTGCTGTGACTACTATTATAATTATGCCTAATGGTATGAAGGTGAAATTTTCAAGGAATTTTGAGGGGGAACATGAATTGAATCATAACACATCTGTATGCAGGTTGCCAAAGGGCGTAACAGCAATATCTTAGGAACAGTTTGGTGTGTGAAGTTGAAAGTAACAGGGCTTGTTGTGGGGGATGTTGAACTAACCCAAAGGAAATATTTGCATTCTAATACTACTGCTTCTACTCGTACTACTGCTACTACTATTACTACTTCTACTGCTACTGACATTAAAGCTAAGGCTAATACTTTTAATTTTACTGTTGCTACTTTTACTGCTAAGGATATTAAGGTGAAATACTTTAGAATGTATTGAAACTGTGTCAAACTACATTGAAACAATCTAATTTATAGTTAAATGTTTGTTTTGTCAAATCTCCATGTAATGTCATAAATTAAATTATTTTTTTAAGACCACACTGCTTTTCATTTGTCATGTATAACCAGTGTGGTCTTAGAATATATTTACACACTGCTTTTCTATGATGAACTAATAAACGTGAAAATGCCGTAGTGATATCTAGACTTTTGTGTCCGTTTTCACTGTCTAATAAATAGACTCATCCCCATTTGAACGTTAGTTTGTTCGTCATCGAAAGGTTGTACGGTATAGTCTTGGGAAAACACCAAAAACCGAACTTAAAGTACTACGTCAAAATATGTCAAGTATATGACTATAAATTCAACTTACATTTATCGTCATCAGCAGACATACTAAAGCATTAATAAAATATATACAGTATTTATGTGGTCGACATATCTAAACTTTTGTATTTGGCTTTCATTACTAATAAATGTACTAATTCCCATTTGAACGTTTATTTGTTCGTCATAGAAAGGTAGTGTGGCCTTGGAAAAAACCCCCCACCTAATTCTATTTTTACGTGTAAAATATGCTTTGATATTCCACACAGAGTGTCTGAAAAGTCACCAATGTTTGCTTTAAAAGTTGCATTTGGGTAAATATTTTCCATATTTTTGAGGACAATCGAATCAAAAGGAGAATAATTGACGGAAATACAGCCCTATTATAATAGAAGAATTAAATTGAAAACGCATTTATTTTATGAATTGCATTTTTTCTTCTAAGTTTACTTAATTTTTATTTGTCATCTTTGGCCATTATTGATGTCTTAAAAAAGCACAGAGTTAGAGGTAGAAATCATATTCAGTGAAACGTAGACAACACTCTGACCGTTAGAGGTTTAACCAGGGTTCAGCCCCATCCTTGTTTCCAAGCTTGTTTCCAAGCGTAGTATGTTCAATGTTTTCTTAATTTTGTGTTATAACTTTTCGAGACGCACATGGTTGTTTCTTGGCTAGGATTTATTTCAATGAATCACAAAAAAGATGAAATGGTTTCACCCATGCAGTAAGGTAAAATTAACTTTAGTTAGTAAGGTAAACGCTCATAAAATTAACTTTGGTAAATACTTAGATTTTGTAATTCTTGCTAGGAACAATGGAAATTGCTTGTACATCACTTTACTAGTAATGATACTTGCATAATAACTTATTAGTAGAATTTGAAGTAACTTATCTGAACCAAATTCCAAAGAATTTGTAGTGAGTTTGAACACTTGTACATTAAAGGCTTTGTTCCTTACTAGAGTATCTCAGATGTGAATTTTTTTATTAATTCTCTGCGCATCTTTTCATTTAGGTTAAACCATGATGCATAAAGATCGCAATGCTGTTGACAAGTTTTTTGGAAAAGATGTATATCCATTTCAAGACATGCCAAGGTATGGAAGTTGTCATATGAAATATCTTCTGGAGTTTAAAGAAGACTGTTTGTATTGTAAAGCTTCAAAGAATCCAGTTCCTAAACTTCAAGATTTATCATTAAGGGTATTGGCAAACTCTAACGTGGAATCTTTGTGTGATATTCCACTCTCATTGTGCAATAGATTAATGCTAATATGCCTTGAAAGGCAATTTGGAAAGCCATGGAGGCAATTTGGTTGCAAATATAAATTGCAAATTATGAATATGGTAAGAAACTGGCCTGTTTGTCGCATCTCTCTTCAGGAAATGTTATCTGATCATGTTTGCGAGTGCTTTGGCGTGCTTAAACGAATGAAATATGCACGCTATATATTATATTCTTTTATAGAACTGATTTTAAGAAAAGAGCATTCTTTAGTGAAAGTAATGGACCTGAGAGGAGTAACTTTACCGATCTGTAATCATGATTGTTCTCACCAGATTATCAAAGGTTTTCTTGAAAGAATATCAAAGGCTAGAGCTGTAAATTGTGACATTGACAGAGAAATTATATTAGACCTTATGATTGAACATTGTGAATGTACACACAGCTTCACAGCTGCAGAGTGCAACAACTGCCTTGTTGATATCCTTAAGAATAACCCAAGGGTTAATAATGAAAGTGGTTGCAAGCTCCAGCTCAATTTCGGCTATTTGGGAATTATTGGAAACCCTCACGGGCTCTTACTAAGGGATGCTACATCAAAACTTAGAGTTTTGGCATACATAATGAACAATCGCTCTTGGATCAGTTAGTAGTGACAGAGATGAAATTGGAACTTCCCAATTACCAGAATCTGGTCGCTGTTAGCTTTGGCTATTCTGGTCTTCTTAAATGTGGTATTTCCTCACTGTCAATATGGGGAAGGCTCTTGGAAATCTTCCACAGTTGCGGTCCTTAAATTTGAGAGATAATCATATAACATGTTTAGAATCTTTATTATGTAAACTAAAGAATCCCTTATTATCCTTGCGCCTTCGTAAATGCAGATTGAATTCTAAAGACCTGATTTACTTAATGAATTCAGTTCATTCTAAATCTGTGCTAGAGCTTGATATAAGTGGTAGCTGTTTCAATGATGAAGTGGATTTAGGAACCTTTTTATCTGTTTTTTACTTGCAGCTTGTTGTGCTTGAAGCTAACAATCTAGATTTATATAATCAGCCCCAAGATCTTAGTGCAATATTACAAAGGTTTGCTGCTTTGCGCTATATATCCCTTCGGAAATATCCCTTTAAGATAAAAGAACTAATGTCTGTTGTAAAAGTTTTTTGCGGTTCCAAAAATATGAAGACTCTACGTTTGTATTCTAATGATGTCCTCTGCTTCGGTGGCGAAACGGTTAATAATGTTGAAAGGATTATCAAACGAAATAATGGCCTGCTCGCAATTACTGAAGATGAGAATATATTTTGTATCTTTTCCGGTTGATTGAATACTTTGGCACTTCCTTTTACCTTATGTACACTATGCTATAAGACTGATAAAAGTCTTCTGTAATTAAGTTTAGTATGCTATGTAAGTCTGAAGTTTTTTTTAATTTGTTTTCAATTGATTGCAATGAGCGCATGAATATTGCTATTTTTCTCTTGATATAAATATAAAAAACAGAGAAGGTTCTCAACAAGTGAAAGTAACAGCCGTGTTTCACCTATTATCAGTTCCTCTGCCAGATCAACCAACTAAAAATCAAACTTAAAGCCCTTTTTCTGACCTAACCCAAAATGTTGGGGTTTGCTATTTTACTGTATTTTTCCATTGTCAGTTTTTTTTTCTCCAGATTTTTTGTTTTGGAAGATACGAAGATCAGAATTTGCCAAGATATTCTTAAGAATATCTTTAAGACCGATTAATAAGCGTAATTATTAAAGAGACAATAAGACATAATTCGGTATATATTAAGACATAATTCAATTTCAAAATTTTTCATGCAGGGATTTTTATCTTGTGGTAAAATTGCTTTTTCTAATATACCAACATGATTTATCTAAAACTGCTATCAACGTTAAAAAAAAAGTTGCCCAAAAGGAAAAATTCGGCCTATATCTCAGTTTATTAACACTCAGTAACTTCATCTTGCTCTTAAAGTACCTGACATTTTGACATATGTCAAAGACCACAATTTTTGCACCCAGGTAACGAAATAATGTATTTGTAATATATCATGAATGGTTTTGGGGGCAAAGTTGACACTTAGGTACTACTGGGGGAAGGAATGGAAAGGTGGAGCAAAGTCATATAAAGTTATGGTCCATCATTCCGAGTTTGCCAAAGCTGGAAAATAATGCCCCATTTTCCAAAAAGCTTAAAGTAATTAAATTGGCTTGCAATCTCTGTTGGCAATCTAGTTTACGTTCTACATATAGCTAGTTAGCTAGCTAGTTAACTATTTATAGTTATAGCTAACTAGTTTGGTCACATAGCTAGTTATAGCTAACTAGTACAGTCACATAGCTAGTTAGTTTTGCATAAATTGCTGAAATGACAATATGTCATCTGATAAATTTTAGGTTCATGTTCCCTGTTATAGTTTTTGTATTCTTTTTCTCTGCAGTCCAGTGATTTTAATTTTTTAAATGTAAGACTAAAAATTCTCCATCGATAGCTGAGATTCAGCCCTTCTATAAAACTACATTTTTCGAATTTGTTTTAAATTGTATTTTATATTAAAAAAAAAATACTGTAAGCGTGCGAAAATAGAACAATATGCCCATCGTGAGTATTTTCAGTTGGAAATTGTTTGCCAGTTTTGTCTTTCTTTATAGAAGGTAAGCATTAAAATATTTCCTTAATTTGACTTGGTAAATTTGTCGATTGACTGTATCGAAACTCTGATTGCATAATTCACCTTGGAAAAAAATGTTCAGGACGTTGGAGGAAACCAATCTAACGGGTTAGATAAAAGATTAAGAAAGCCTTGCCATGTTACCGGAAGACTTAAATCAACCTTACATATATATAATTCTGTACTTAAATAATTTCTATAAAATAAATTCAATGTGCTCTATGAAAGCGAAAACAATTATAGCAACAAGGTATTTGTTTTACACTATATGTAAAAAAAAATCAATATCTTCTTCAAAATAATTTTGTATGGTGTCGATGCATAGCTTTATAAATATTTATGGGTAGTAAAGATGCATGGCTTTATGTATATATGTTTGTTCATATCAAAGCAGGCCCCTCTCCTCTCTCTCTCTACATCTTCTAGATATATACTAGGATTCATAAATAACCTATGTTGTTGTTATTTTTTTAAACTTGTGCTGCAGAAAGGAAAACAAAAGGCGAAAAGTTTGAAAGCCTGGTCTGAAAAGTTTACATTAATAGTAATTGGTTCCTAAGTATTTTCAAATAGTCTTAAAGTATGAAGTTAATCTTCACTCGGTTTGGTATATTATAAAATTTCCGATTGTAAGCTGAATATAGTCCAAAGCGCCAAATTACACGCCTGTTTTTCTTTTCTTTTGTCGCTGTATTCGAGTTTACTTCTGACTTGTGGAAAAGTGTGGGCATAGTTTTACATGTTCAAAGCTAAGTTCACAGAAAAAATAATAATTTGAAAGCAGTTCCTAGCATAGTTCCAAGTCCGGATAGAATTACTATCGATCAGTCTAGGCTGAACACCCCAATGAACAACTTCCATTACTTCCTAGCATAGTGTTTTGTATATGTTGCCTAATCTGTTCTTCGTTTTTTATATTTTGAAGAAATTTCTTTAGTAATATTCAGTGTTATCTGTCCATTTTTGTGTATTAATCTGTGTGGTCTGTCTCTGGATCTAGTGCTTATGCAGTTAATTTTTGTGTGTGCAGCTCTTAGTGTAATTACTGAAACGCAGTGGCAGAAACGTTCAAAGGGAAAATCTTTCATTTCTCCAATGCGCTTGGAAAAGCGTTGACTAATGTACTCTATGAAAGGCCAACTGAGTGTTAAAGATGGAATTGGGAAACAGAACGCAGTATTATTTTCTGACGTTTGATCTGCTCTTATTTTATTTTTTTTCTGAGAAAAATATTTATTTCAATGATTTTGTGTATTTACTCCTGTTCCAGTTAAATTACTTGATGAAAGTTCTTTAATAAACTTAATAAACTTTAATTCCTCTGAAATTCATATTTCACCTTATTTGGGTAGTTGTGATGCTTAAGTAATTGGTTCTAAGTTAAGTTCTGTTTTAATTTAAGCAGACAATCTATGATCGATTTTGCTGGTTATTAAAAGAAATGTTTTCTAAGACCTTAAAAATCAAAGAAATAAAATAGAGGGTGGAGGGCCTCTGGGATTCAATAAAAGGTGCTGGTTGGCATAGATGTCATCCTCTTAAAAAAACCGCATAAGTAACTCCCACAGTTCTAGGAATTCAAGATAGGTCGGATGTCATTAACATTAGGTATAATCTAGATGAATACTAGTTTAAATGCGTATAAGTCTAACAGACTCCATATGACACTTGCGGATTTTGGTGAAATATGAAACTGACAAACACAATCGTCGATAAATGCACATGTGCTTTGATGAAACAGATCCATCATCTTTATATGATGACATAAATCTTTATATGACATCATCTTGATGACATCATCTTTATATGAAAACTATAAATGAAAAAGGTAAGGAAAGACATTGTTGTGCTGATCAAGGACGGGAGGTTGACCTCATTTCAAAATGTTAGTTATTTTTAATAGCCTACTGAATACGGCTTGGCAGAGGTCCTTGCCGAAGTATCTGCATTTTTCATTTTTGATTTTTTTTTCTTTCACCTGGATGATATTACCCACGTTGTTTCGGCTATTTAATTTTACTATTCATTTATTACTTTTTTCTTGTTTGTTATACGAGCTCGATCTAAAATTTCGGAATGATAAGGGCTAACTCGATCAAGTCCTCTGACCGACTCCCATAAACAAAAGAGTCAGTGATACGACCATGCAATGCTTTAGCAGCCAGGAAAAAGGCTAAGATGGTAAGGTGACGTTTTTTGGATGCACAATGATTTATGGCCAAAAGTCGTGCTTTTGCCCATCCATGTGAGACTAAAGAAAGAAGGAGGTGGGAAGAGGCATTAAGAAAGGGTGACTTCTTACGACTTCTGCTACTACAACTTCTGCTCCTATTTCTGCTACGAATTTCTGCTACTAGTGCTAATATTATTATTACTGCTACTGTTACTAAAGCAAAGACTACTACTATCAGTTCTAGTTCTACTACTACTACTTTCGATGCTACTACTACTACTGTTGGTACTAATACTGCTATTAAAGCTAAGGGTATTAAGGCAAAAACTTCTGGCAATGTTGAAATTGTTTTTAACAAAATCAAAACAAAACACACTATTCCCACAAAGGTTGTCAAGAGGACGCATCAGCAATGCTTCATAAACGGTTGATGGTATTAAGTTGAATCTTCCTTTGTCTGTTGATTGGGTTGTTGAAAAAAAAGGTGCTATTTGCATACTGCTACTAAAGCTACTAATGTTACTACAACTATTGCTACTACACAAACTAAGGGTATTAAGGTGAAACTTTCAAGGAATATTTAGGTGGATGTTGAACTAAATCTAAATACTTATGTTCATGTAGATTGTCAAAAGAGTGACAAAGAAATATAAAAATAACAGCTTACATTATTAAGTTAGACCTTTCAGGGTAAGTTGTGGTGGATTTTGAACTAGCCAGAAGACACTATGTGTATACTTTTAATACCCCTTCTACGGTTACTGTAAATAATCACACTAAGGGCATTACGTTAAAACTTTCAGGCAACGTTTAGGGGGAGTTTCAATTAAACGAAAAAAATATGCATGTAGGTATTAATAGGGTATATAAGCAATATTATAGGCAGGGCTGCTCTATCATAGCTAGTAATATCATTGATATTTTAAAGGAGCTAATGTGATTGGTAATTAAACGTTCTAGTGCCCTTTTTAAGAGTCTGAAGGGATTGGAGGGTTATCAGCTTTCCTCTTTAGCTCATAATTTTCCAAAAACTTCCAATGAAAGTATTTTGACAGCCATTTTTTTTCAGCATGGCGTAAATGTCTACCTATATCTCAAGGCTTGTTGTGAAGGTCAACCTCCCAAACGTATGCAAATTGCCCATTATATTTAAAAACTAAATTTTGCTTTAAACTTAAATCAATACGCACTGTGTGTATGCCGGTTGCCAATAAGACATCTCAGCAATATCCCAAGAAAAACTGAGGGTACTAAGATCAAAATTTTATTATAACTGTTATACTTCTTTTTTCTACTTCTGCTCTTAAAATTTATCTAAATCCAAAGATTTTAACTGTATCCATGCTGTCAAAAAGCATATATAAAAGGTTTTGGGAATGGTACTAAGTTTTATTTTTCAGGTCTACTAGAGGAGGCATAAAATTAAATTAAACACTACTATTTGTCTCAAGAATTTTAAAAGGGTGTATGCTGTTAAAAATTATTAAAAAACTATCTCCAGCATATCAAATTAAACCAAAAAGTCCGGTCAGTGATATAGTTTTTGCAACACAGGAGTACTTGAGTACTCCTCAGACAACACAGGAGTACTTGAGTTAAGCAAAAATTAGTTTCCTGAACTACTGTGTGAGGTTACGGAAGAACCAACTACCTCAGTCTTTGGTTGAGTTTGGGGAAAACCAAATACTTAGCAATTAATTGTTAAAACCAACACACTGTACAAGTTGTACAGTTCAAATATCTGGGAACATCATCGAGAAAACTGGCTCGAAGTTAAAGAAGTGCTTATCAGAATAGGACAAGCAAATGTCGCCTTCAACAAACTACGTCAAGTATGAAGATCTTACAACTTCTCTCTGCGCCTTTTTAACAGCAACATTATGACTGAAACATGGCACCTAAATCAGGAACAAGAGAGGAGGGTCCTGGCTTTTGAAAACTCGAGCCTCCGCAAAATATTGAATATGCACTGGTCACAGAAGATGACAGAACAGTCCATTTCTGTACGATAATGTCTATTCTTTACGCGACAATCTTTATTGACTAACATCATCAGATTTGGGGGGGGGGAGGTTTTGGACACGTCTTTCTTATGGACGACAATAGAGTCACAAAAGCAGCCTTACATTGACAACAAGTAGGAAGTCGCAACCGAGGAATGCCTGAAATACACTGTACTGGACCTACCAGACGGATATGCGCAATCTGTAAATACCTTTCAACTAGAATCAGAGGACAACAATGCACCAACAAACCCGAGGAATGAATAGTGGCTCCTTCTTGATTACGGTATAACGATGTATATATGGTTGCCACGTGTTCCACGATAGATTGAATTGTCCTTGTTTTTTTTTCTCTTAACCTTTTAGGCCGTGGAATTTTGTATTATTTTTGATGGGGGGGGGGGGCAAAGTTGGAGCCAATTTTCCCAAATCAAGTGAAAATGTCAGTGCAGACTGCAAAACGAGCCATATAGTATCATCAAGAAAAATAAATACTAAAGAAAACTGACCGTTTCTTTGGATGCTTGAATTCTGCAGGATTATCTTAGTTTTGACAAGATTTTTGAAGAAACTACATTTAGCTGGGGAGGGGGGGGACAGGGGTACGGGGGAGGGGATAGTCGCCCGCTCTGCCCCAAAGCAAATTACACCCCTGCTTTTAGGACACAAAGTTCCAGAAGAAGTTGAAAGGATCGTTGATATCACTTCTAAAGGTCGCATCTGCCATTTTTGCACTTCCTGAGTACTTGTGAAAAACCGTTTGCTGACCTGTTTTCAAAGGGAAAATTCGCATGTCGTTTTATGTTCAATCATACTTTAACCTCCTGTTCTATGATTTCCTGTCGATCCACCCTTTAAGACTTCTTAGAAAAAGATTTTGGCAATTATTTCATAAGTCCAAAATATCAGATATAACCTATACGCGAGTAGTATTGCGTCAATCTATACAAGCGGACAGTAAACCTTTCATTCCAAGCCGACAGGTACCCCATCATACAAGCGGTCTATCATTTCCAGCGGGCAGTACCCACACCATACAACAACACACATAATCATCCATCTACAACCATACAAATACCCATCCATACAACAACACACATAACCATCCATACAACAACACACATAACCATCCATAAATCACACATAACCATCCATACATCACACATAACCATCCATACAACAAGACACATAACCATCCATACAACCATAAAAATACCCATCCATACAACAACACACGTAACCATCCATACAACAACACACATAACCATCCATACACCACACATGACCATCCATATAACAAAACACATTTCCATCCATACCACAGAAATGTCTTGAGTTCTCCAATAAGGAATTTCTCACTAGTGTTAGCATTTCAAGCGGGCCTATTGCTCACGTGATCATTGATATAAAAGTTTAATCGTGAGTTACATAGACATTTACAGTTCAACATAGACATTTGATTAGTTTACATTGTTTCACGTTGAAAAAAAGTCAAATATTTTGAAAATGACTGGTTTTACACTATTGCACCTAGAAGGAGTTGACAGTGATGTTATGAAGACAAGAGCTCCCAATGTAGCTGTGGAAATTGGAAAGGATTGCCGACTAACATTTGAGTGGCATGAGATGTTTGGTAGGTAGGTTATATCATTGAGTAAATTTAAGTCGGATGAACACTTATCTTTAACCACAAAAGTGAATATAATGAATATATAGAAAATACAACATGGATCGAATGCTATCATGAAGCACATCGAGGAAAATGGATTGATTCACCTAACGCGAAGAAAGTGAAAATATATTCTTTTATTTCATTTCTGTCAATAAAAATGTTTTTCTAATGATATGTTTTGGTTAGATACTCTAGTTGATCGTTTACTCCACTCTTCCTATTGGGATGACCAATAGGCGTTGAGATTGTGCACGAAGTAGAAACTAGAAATTGGTTAGTTTAGTCTTTTGTTGGTAGTGGGGGTTTCAACAACGAAAATGATTGGATTTGAGAAACAGAAGATCTTACGAAATCTTGTAACACTGGAAAAGTGTTTAATCTAAACGTTGAATTTCAGATGTTAACAGTACGAAAGAAAAAATTCTCTGAGAAAGTACTTGAAATTATCATAGAAAATGATTCTCCATCTTTGGACTATGTTATGAGGCTTTTATATTGTGGACCAAATGCATTTACTCAATTTATTGATCCATTAATTGAAACAAAGCAAAATGAAATTGTGATTCAACTTTTAACCACTACCTAGAAATCCATTTAAGACGGTCATTTTGTAACACAATAAGAAATAAGTTTTTGTGACGTCACTCGGTTACTCCTCCTCCTCCTACTAGAAGACATTCCTTTTATTGATCGTGAGTCAGTTTCTTTTTTGCAGTGGCATGGACAACATCGAAAAAATGTTCTGCACATGTTCACTATGGTTATATACATTGGGCAGCTGGTCATCATGTGGGAACTGTACTCTAGTTGATGATTATAATGAAAAGTGTAGATTATGCAATCCATGTAATTGCATAGAGGATATGCTGTGCAAATTAAGAATTGTAATTCATGTCTTGAAGAGACTTGTGACTCATCCTAAAGGATATCTATGCTCCAATTGCCATTTTGATAAGTGTGATCAATGGGAAAATACTTAAAGGGATTGCTATCGTCGTGGACTTAAATTACTTTGGGAAGAAGAATTTGGAGCACGTTTCAATTGTAAAACATGAAGAGATTATGGTTTCTACATCATCGTTGTGAGGACAATGGTAGTAATGATTATAAACCTACTGATTTTTGAAGGGCTTTTATGGAAGGGATCGTTGTTTTACTTTAGAAGAAGCTCAGTCTTGCTCCCTGAAAAAGACCATGTCAATATAAAACGAACAGAAATTAATTAAAAAAACTTTTACAACAAAATAAGTTTTTTAAAAAAAGTTAAAAACTCCATTAAACCAAAATGAACAAAAATAGAATCAAATAATCTACCAAGAATACAACTACCACAAATCAGTACCAATAAATAAATGAAACCCAAAACAAACAGAAATTAAAATAAATAACAGTCAAACTCAAAACGTGCAGAAATTAATATGAGTAGGGTTGCAAACCCCAAGCTTTTTAAAGCCAGAATATAATTTGTACATTACTTTTATATTCTGTTACTATCCATTACTATTATATAACTTGAGATTTAAATCTTAAGTTAAAAGCCAACACGCGAGAAAGTATTTGGTGATCGAGAGAGTTCGGCTTCTGTCCCTTCAATATCGTCCTGGAAAAATGCATTCCAATTGTCCGCGATCTTGTTACCCAAGATGGAACTATCTACCACCAATATAATCTTTCAGAATTCAGCTTTCTGTTTGAAATGCTGACTGCGACTGAGAAGGAGCCCAATTGCCTGTGCTCTGGATCAAGTTGCTGCTTGGGATACTTATCCGAATGTGCAGTTCCGACTATTCCTGTAAGGTCCCAACTTGAAACGGGAGGTGGCCAGTACTATGCAAGGTTAAGGACTGCAAGCAATCGGTCACAAAGAAGAAAATGCGTACCCATATACCTTTTCAATTCTTGAAGAAGCATATTACGTTTGATGCCTGTGGTTTCTGTGGCTTCGTTTAAGGCAAGTCTTTCATTTGTTTTGGTCTTTTTTTGCGAGATTAATCTGGTCAAATCCAATATCAGGTCGCTCTTTTGGGACTTCAAGAATGCTCAAGCTAACTGTAACATCTCTTTACGACAAAACCAGTGCCTTTGTTAGTACGGTACTACCAGAATGGGCCATGATACCCAGGCTCCATCCATACTAGCATATAATCATAAAAAAATATGTTCTTAAAGGAAAAAAAATTATATCTAAATCATGATCCCTTGCTAGAGTACTAATGTAAATTTCTGAATTCCACTCAAATTCGTGCTAGGCATACCACAAATATGTCAGATTGCTTGATTGTTCCTGCCTCCAATCTTCTCAAAAAAGACCTTCATAAGTTTCTGGGTCAGGTGCATCCCTCAGTAGAGAAAATTAAAACTAAGTTTAGCTGTGGATTGACTATGGATGGTCACATGCTTGACAATTCTTCTCTGGAAAATTAAGATATTCAATAGCTTTTGACGAGGAATCTTAAAAACCATACATTTTTGAGTATTTAGAATCAGCATAAATAATAGATTTTGCTTGTGCATATGCTGTTTTTAAAACCTCGTTTTACTAGAGTTTTGGCTTCAATTAAAAAGAGTCGCTCATTACTTGCACTTTGAAGGCGCAAACTGGTTGATCAATGGCTCTCTTAAATTTGAGGGAGATTGCTTTTACCTCCATCAGCCCCTGTTATTTAAACTCAAGTTCAAAATTCGTATAATAATACTTCAAGACTAATAATCATCCCCGAAGAAGTGCATCGCTTAAAGTTTTTCTTATGACACAGGATGGTATTTGAAATATCAAATATGAATCATAGGGTTTTCAAGGTGAGTTTTTACAGTAAATCTTCTTTTATATAATCTTTTTTTTTATGAATAGAAAAATCAGAAATACTCCCAATTAAATCTAGATAAAACAAAGGGCCTGGTAGTACTTGCCCCTACTCGAAAATTATCTAGCAGCGCTGGTAATGTGTCCCCAAACTCTCTAACTTTTATGCTGATGTGTATACGACCGTGAATTTTTTTGTTCGTTGATCTTTGTTTTAACCATATAAACTTTAAAGACTAGATACTCCGCAAAGATTTGGTTTATTAATGTCGTAAAAGCCACTGAATTTCAACGATAATCTTAGCCTTGAGAGCTAAAGTCAGCTGCTTTTTACCAAAAACTTAACGGTTTTTCTATTTAATCCCATGTTGCAGTTTAGATATACCATGTCAACGATCCCTATGAATCGGAACACCCTGAGCATAAACGCCATGCCATCATGCCAAACGCCGGAGCACCATGCCAAACGCCATGAACACCATGCCAAACGCCGGAGCATAGACCACCCAATTAAAATTTGGACTTCTGTGACGGGAAAGCTAGGCCACCCATTCTAAAAGTGGGTTTCATTGCAAAAAGCGACCACCCCACGAGGGGTTGACGTCAGCAATTTTTGTTTCTGTGTCCCCCTGACACTGCTGTACTTCCTTTCTATGAGCAAGGATCTCTTAAAATTGCCATTCTCCACTCCCATTTGACCAAATGGATTTATGATCCATGGTGGTATTTCCTTTGTCAAATATCTTCGAATCCGATTTTGAAGTCCTCAAGCAGGGCAACTAAATGTTGAACTTATGTCTCAATATCTTTATCAAGGCATTCTATCTGTGATAAGTTTTAAAACCGGGGAACATTCGTGCCGACAAATATTTTGCTTCATATATTTAGTGTTCAAAGAAAAGCTAAAATTACATCCCATTTTGTTATTTTCTTTTTAATTGAGACTGCCCCCTTGTAACTCAAAGTTAATATCATTAAATGTTTTGACCAACCCTGTCAAATCTTTTAAAATTAGATCTTTACCGTCCAGAAACTCTAAAACTGATTCAAAAATTGAGGAAAATCTTTCTAAACATGTACCATTCGACAATCAAAGTACTCCAGTATATAAGGGTAATCGTTGAAAGTCTTATCTTTTTCGTAGGACATTGTGTAAATAAATACGTATTCATTGCATTGCTTCTTATTTGTTGACTGCATTAATCATAAATTGAAGCGATTGGTACAACCTATTGCTCAAATGTTTCGCTGATAGATGCTGTTGGTGGATGACAGTGAATTATGACCGCTGTTTTTACGAGTTACAGTCGCTGAGCTTCTTAAAATATTATCTGCCTACATTGATAGGTGAATTCAGGCCAACAATTTCGTTCTTTCCTATCTAAACCAAGTACACATTCGTGAACCCCCGGTAACAAATTGTGAACCCCTATTTTTATGTCACGCCAAGTTAGATCGCCGTCGAATTATTGCTATACAGGAAACTTACAGTCTCCATGCTTGAACAGCAAGGACAATCACTTGTTTTGATTCCCTTTCTTCAATAATGTTTTTTTTTTACTGATGTGTTCCCTTTTCCTTTTCCGTAAGCATACCATCGTTTACTAAAAGGATAACTAGATAAGATAGGGTACTCAGCGGAGGTTTGAGGAGGCTCGAAAGTTATGAAAATTGGGGGATTGCATTTTTTCGAATTCAATTTTACAATTATGACTCATCGAGAATATTTCTTGTACAAAATCTCTTTGATAAAAGTTACATTTAAAACGGTTTATATGGATAACCAATAAAAGAGCCTTAGTAAACTTCCTATCATTACATAGTATACCATATGAGTGCATATGTCTCAAGAAGCACTTAAACACAATAGAAAAAGTGGCGCTCGGGCAATTTTGAGCGAATTCGGTCTTGTTAATGAGTCAGTTTCTGTAAACATTTTGTTACCGAAAATATTTCTGTTGCTCAAGGGGCAAGCTTCTCTTTTTTCGTTTTCTTTCTGGAATATTTGGCAACAAAGCGAATTAATTCAAAGTTATCACAAGGGAAATGAGTATTAGATATTTTATTCCAGAATCTCTTAAATTTTGAAGCGGAAGAATTAACAATATTACTCAATCACAGGCAGTGTAATAGCGCTGTCTAGGTAAAGAGCAAAGCGGGCTAAAGGTTGTAGTATTTTTCTTTTTCATTGTATTTTTCTCAGCCTACTTCATGATGCTAGAAGTAGCTATTACAGAGACCGCTAGACACAATTTATCACAATCGCGCTGCCTAAGTAAAGAACGATGTTGGCACAATGTATTATTTTTTTTTTTTGGTTTCCATACCAGGGCATTTCGTATTGAAGAGTTGTCGTAGAAACTTCGAAAAGGGCTCATTCGATTGGAAATTGGATTGGCTCGTGCCCTTTTAATAGTCGAAAGTGATTGGAAGGCGACTAATACTCCTTCCACGCTCACCATTTCGCGAAACACATCCAATCAAACTTTTGAGATAGCCATTTTGTTCAGCGTAGTTGATGTCCAGATACAAAATATTTTTTTGAGGAGGACACTCCCCCACAACCCTCAGGGCAAAAGTTTTAAGTTATGCCCTGGAGGCATACAAGAACGATGCTGGCACAATGTATTATTTTTTCCCCTTTAGACAAGGGCACTTCGTATCGAAGAAGTTGTCGTAGAAACTTCGAAAAGGGCTCATTCAATTGGAAATTGGACTGGCTTGTACCCTTTCTAATAGTCGAAAGTGATTGGAAGGCGACTAATACTCCTTCCACGCTCACCATTTCCCGAAACACATCCAATCAAAATTTTGAGATAGCCATTTTGTTCAGCATAGTTGATTTCCAGATAAAAATTATGTTTTTGAGAAGGACACTCCCCCACAGTCCTCAGGGCAAGGGTTGTAAGTTATGCCCTGGGGGCATATAAGGTTTTTTTTTATAGAAAGCGTTGTCGTAGAAACTTCAAAAAAGGCTCATTCGATTGGAATTTCAAAGGGCGAGTGCCCTTTTTAATAGTCGAAAGTGATTGGAGGGAAACTTACCACCCTCTCACGCCCACCTTTTGCCCAAACATCCAATCAAAATTTTAAGATAGCTATTTTGTTCAACGTAGTTGAAAGTTCTGGAAATTATGTTTTTGAGGATGACAACCCACCACAGCGAGAGTGGAACATGAGAGTGGAACATGTTCCACTCACAATGAGAGTGGAACATCACACAAAGATTCCACGTTAGATTTTTCCAGTACCCTTAATGATAAATCTTGAAGTTTAGGAATTGAATTTTTTGAAGCTCTGCAATGTAAACAGTATTCTTTAAACTCCAGAAGATATTTCATATTACAACGTCCATACATTGGAGCCATATCATCATCAAACGGATATAAATCTTTCCCACAAAACTTGTCAACAGCCTTGCGATCTTTATGCATCATGGTTTAATCTAAATGAAAAGATGTAGAGAGAATTAAAAAAATTCACATCTGAGATACTCTAGTAAGGAACTAACTCTTTAATGCACAAGTGTTCAAACTCACTACAAATTCTTTGGAATTTGGTTCAGATAAGTTACTTCAAATTCTACTAATAAGTTAGTATGAAAGTATTACTACTAGTAAAGTGATGTACAAGCAATTTCCATTTTTCCTAGCAAGACTTACAGAATCTAAGATAAAGAATCTCACAAAGTTAATTTTATGAGCGTCATTGTGAGGCAGCTTACTGCATGGCTGAAACCTCTTCATCTTTTTTTATGATTATTTGAAATAAATCCTCTTCCAGAAACAACCATTTGCGTCTCAAAAGGTTATAACACAAAAACTGAGGAAAAAATTGAACATACTAATCAACGTTTGGAAACAAAAGTGGGGCTAAACCTCTAATGGTTTGGGTGTTGTTTACATTTCACTGAATATGATTTTACCTCTAACACTGTGCTTTTTTAAGACATCAATGATGGCCAAAAAGGACTAATAAAAATTAAAGAAAGTTACAAGAAAGAAAAAAAAATATAGAATAAATGCCTTTTCAATTTTTTTTCTTTATTATGATAGGGCTCTATTTCCGTCAATAAATTTCTTTTTGCAACTTTTGCGAAATTTAACTTTTAAAGCAAACATAGGTGACTTTTCAGAAACATAGGTGACAAACATAGGTGACTTTTCAGAAACATAGGTGACAAACAAACATAGGTGACAAACATAGGTGACTTTTCTGTGTGGAATATCAAAGCATTTTTAGACGTAAAAATTGAATTGTGTTTTATTCCACACTACCTTGCTATGACGAACAAATAAACGTTCAACTAGGAATTAGTGAAAACAGATAAGGCTGGATATTTCGACCACATATACTCTATATATATATTTCTAATGATTGAGTATATCTGCTAATGACGATCGCTGCATATTATACAGCGATCGCCATAAGCAGACATACTAAAGCATTAAAATTAAAACAAACACATTTATACAGAATAGAACAACAAAGTAGTAACAGTAAAATTCAAAGTAGTAACTTCAGACACCAGACTGTTCCTAAGATGTTGCTGTTAAGCCCTTTTTCAACCTGCATACAGATGTCGTGTTGTGATTCAATTCATGTTCCCCCTCAAAATTCCTTGAAAGTTTCACCTTCATAGCATTAGGCATAATTGTAATAGTAGTCACAGTAGTAGTATTGGTATTACTAGTAGTAGTGTTAATAGTAATATCAGTAGGCCTAGTAGCATTAACGTATTGCCTTTTGGTCAGTTGAACATCTCTCTCATCAAGTTCTGAAAGTTTCAACTTAATACAATTAGCCATTGCTATCACAAAGCTGAAATTTCCTTTTGATAACCTATATGTTTATAGCCTATACTTCTTGAAATTTTATCTCAACGCTCTTAGCCTAACAATTAGTTGCAGTAGAAGTTGTACTTCAGGGGTTCAGCAACCTACTTCTTCAGGGGTTCAGCAACTGTCTGACAAAGGTATTCGACGAGCTGGAATATAAGCTGGCGCTGTGTTTCATCATGTGTTAAAGACTGATTGAAGTTGCTTAATAACTTCACTGCCCTTTCTGCACAATCATTCACTACTCGTAATGCAGAAACCTTCAGTTCTGCTGTTGTATACCCAGCACGTTCATGCCATATTCCTGGATCAGTTTCAGTAAACGATGCATCAATACTGAGTGCTGTGAAAAGATTCTTAGACCTATCAGTAGCAAAATCTACCAGTGATAGACTTTGAAATGAGCTGATTGTTTTTGGATCAGCTTGCCTCAAATCATGTTTGTTCATTGGTTTTGTCAATGCCATAGTAAATTGTTTCTTTTCTACATTTTTCACATGATCTGAAAACAATGCCATGGAAACTAAATCTTCGCTGAGGTACCAAAGGTGATCCTTCATCTTCTTTAGTGCAATTTATGCCACCTGATAGTCAACTGCAGAGTAAACCTACAGTACCAGAGGCAGACACAGATCATTAAGTGGGACATCACAACTGCTAGGAGCAGAGAACCATGATTTGGCATAAATTGTGACAGGGAACAGGACAATACGTTGCATAGAATCAAGTTCTTTTGGTGTTAGCTTGAACCGTTCTCAAAAGCAGTATATGCCAGGCAATAAATACCCTTAGCCATCCATCTGGCCCAATGGTATACACCTGGTGGACTAGTGTGAGTACGTTCTTGTTCAGGATTCTTTTCATCAAGAACCACCAAGCATAGCTTCAAGAACTCCAGGTAATCGTCGCGTGGAAGACTATCTTGACACAACTGATTGTGCAGGAAGGTGACAATTTCTTGCTTTGCAGATGCAGCCAGTCTTTCAGGTTCTATTAGACAACCATTACTAACTGTGTCTGTCAAGAGCAGCAATACTGCTTTGGTCAATGAATTTCCACTGCTCTTTAAATCTACTGAAGATACCAATCTGGGGACCAGAGGATGGAAAGAACATATCGAAAACAGCAGCAGATACTATTTCAAGGATGTGGTGCCTGCAAGCCAAAAAAAGGAGACGCTTTTTGAACCCTTGTTGGATGATTGTGATGGCTCCTGAATGGACACCAGTATTTGAACTAGTTGTGTCAAAGCACAACCCAGCAAGCCATTCTGGAAGTCCTTTCCATTCCTGCAAAGCCTCGATTACTTCTTTATCCATCAGTTCACTTGAACCTGCTGGTAGTTTAAGAATACTGAGAAGCTTCTCAATGTTTACGCCTGAAACCACTATTGGCATGCGACCAACAAAACTACCATCATTGTCTGGTAGCAATTTACTGTCAAAGTGTGCCACTAATGGTGTTGCTGGTAGAAAGGGTGCTTTCTGCTGTTGTGCAGTTCACTGACGAACTTTTTTCTTGCTCTATAGATTGAGCTAGTGGACATAACAATGTTCTCAATGTCAATGCCAGTGGAATTCAGAGCTGGAGCAACTACATTTATAGCTTCTCTTGGTGTTGTATTGTTACGATCTAAGCTAGCAGCAAACATTGGGTCATTAACCAGGCAACGCTTATTTATTTCAAGAGAAGGGATTTGTGGTGGAACGGTTTCATTCATGACAGTTTCTGAGTTCAGCTGTGCAGATAGGCCAGATAACTTCAATAGGCTTGGTCTATAATCTTGCTCATCCTTCGATGATTCAAGCTCGGAGTTACAAAGCTGGCTCTATTCTTCTACTGATGTCAAACATAACATCACTGATGTATCCCGACGGACTTTTGCCTTTTCTCTGCGTCTTTCAACATCCTGGAGCCTCTTTTGTCTTTTCCCGTGAATAATTTCGAATTCTAAATCTTCTTCACCGTCTGAACCATCCGTCTTTCGCTTCTCTGGTCTTGTAAGAAACACAAGTCTTTCATTAGTTGATTACAATCAGCATGTCCAATATCAAATAGATTTTCCAACTGGACACAAAATTCTTTTTCCACTTCTGCTTGTCTATTACTTCGGCGTGACTTTTTCTTAGCAATCCTTGAATGTTTTTCATACAATTCTTTCAGTTTTGCCACATTATTTGACTTTTGTGTTGTTGGAAGACTGGCTAAAGTCTACAGTTCCAAAACTTCATTATTAGTATGTGAACAGCTATCAGGTAGGGTGCATTTGCTAGTTCTCAGGTCAAAAAATAGTCTGCGTAACACCTGACCATTTGGTGGTAGCTGGTACATGCAAGTTGGGGCATCAAGTACTGGCAGCAACTGGCCTACCAGCCATACTTTTGTACTATACCTAGTTGTAACCTTCTTTTTCTCCATCAGTTCAGAAACTACCAAACACTTTTCATGTCAGCAGTCAGTCGACAGTGCTATAAAGAAATAACAAAGTCAGAAATACTAATAGACAGTATAGTCTGAATTAAAGATGGCAGATATCATCGACATGGAGTTAAATATAAACATCATAGGGAACATGTAAACATCAAGTAAGTAATAAGACCGCATGTAAGGTTGATTATTCCACAAGGATGGTCCATTAATATCATGCAAACCGGTATAGAAAAACAATAATTACTAACGTCGCATATAGCAAAATAAGTTGAAAATTTGGATGCTTTAAGGGTTCACTTAATGATTTCCTTTCAATATGAAAGTTTGCACACTGCATACAAACACCAAACCTCACATTTTAAACACCGATGCCAGGTGATTTGAAAAAAAAAAATCTTTTTGAAACACTCTAATATGGGCAAAATGTATTATTTATTTTTGTTTCATTCTTTTTTTTATCAAGGCCATTTTCATAGAAGGAGTTTTCATAGAAACTTTGAAAGAGGCTCATTTGAGGGGAGAATGAAAGAGCTAGTGTCTTTTAACATTCGAAAAACTAAGGGATGCTTTGGGATAACGTGCTTTGAATTAGTTCAAATTTTGCCTCAGTATTGTACATGGAGTAGTCTGGTAGTAGTAGTGGTGGTAGCTGTAGTAGTATCGGTAGCATGCAAATATTGCCTTTTTGATCATCTCCTTTTATCATTTCCTGTAAGTTCCAAATTGATGTGCTCAGTCATTCCTGAGTTACACCAATTGACAATTCGTATGCTTATAACGTTTTTTGATTTAATTCAAAATTTCCCTCAGTATTGTAAATGGAGTAGTCTGGTAGTAGTAGTAGTGGTAGCTGTAGTAGTATTTGGTAGCACGCAAATATTGCCTTTTTGATCATCTCCTTTATCATTTCCTGTAAGTTCTAAATTGATATGCTCGGTCATCCCTTAGTTACACCCTTTTGAAAATTCGTATACTTATAACGTGCTTTGATTTAGTTCAAATTTTCCTTCAGTATTGTAAATGAAGTAGTGTGATAGTAGTAGTGGTGGTGGCTGTAGTAGTATTGGTAGCGTGCAAATATTGCCTTTTTGATCATCTCCTTTATCATTTCCTGTAAGTTCTAAATTGATATGCTCAGTCATCCCTTAGTTACACCCTTTTGAAAATTCGTATACTTATAACGTGCTTTGATTTAGTTCAAATTTTCCCTCAGTACTGTAAATGGAGCAGTGTGGTAGTAGTAGTAATGGTAGCTGTAGTAGTATTTGTAGCGTTAAATATTGCCTTTTTGATCATCTCCTTTATCATTTCCTATAAGTTCCAAATTGATATGCTCAGTCATTCCTGAGTTACACCCTTTTGAAAATTCGTATACACATAACGTACTTTGATTTAGTTCAAATTTTCCCTCAGTATTGTAAATGGAGTAGTGTGGTAGTTGTAGTGGTGGTAGCTGTAGTAGTATTGGTAGCGTGCAAATATTGCCTTTTTGACGATCTCCTTTATCATTTCCTGTAAATTCGAAATTGATATGCTCAGTCATCCCTTAGCTACACCCTTTTGACAATTCGTATACTTATAACATGCTTTGATTTAGTTCAAATTTTCCCTCAGTATTGTAAATTTAGTAGTAGTGGTGGTAGCTGTAGTAGTATTGGTAGCGTGCAAATATTGCCTTTTTGATCATCTCCTTTATCATTTCCTGTAAGTTCTGAATTGATATGCTCAGTCATTCCTGAGTTACACCCTTTTGACAATTCGTATACTTATAACGTGCTTTGATTTAGTTCAAATTTTCCCTCAGTATTGTAAATTCAGTAGTGTGATAGTAGTAGTGGTGGTAGCTCTAGTAGTGTTGATAGCGTGCAAATATTGCCTTTTTGATCATCTCCTTTATCATTTCCTGCAAGTTCCAAATTGATATGCTCAGTCGTTCCTGAGTTACACCCTTTTAATAATTCTTATACACATAACGTGCTTTGATTTAGTTCAAATTTTTCCTTCATTTTTGTAAATGGAGTAGGGTGGTAGTAGTAGTGGTGGCAGCTGTAGTAGTATTGGTAGCGTGCAATGCCTTTTTGATCACCTCCTTTATCATTTCCTGTAAATTCCAAATTAATATGCTCAGTCATTCCTGAGTTACACCCTTTTGACAATTCGTATACACATAACGTACTTTAATTTAGTTCAAATTTTCCCTCAGTATTGTAAATACAGTAGTGTGGTAGTAGTAGTGGTGGTAGCTATATTAGTATTGGTAGCGTGAAAATATTACCTTTTTGATCATCTCCTTTATCATTTCCTGTAAGTTCTAAATTGACATGCTCAGTCATTCCTGAGTTACACCCTTTTGACAATTCATATACTTATAACGTGCTTTGATTTAGTTCAAATTTTGCCTCAGTATTGTAAATAAAGTGTAGTAGTAGTAGTGGTGGTAGCTGTAGTAGTATTGGTAGCGTGCAAATATTGCCTTTTTGATCATCTCCTTTATCATTTCCTGTAAGTTCTAAATTGACATGCTCAGTCATTCCTGAGTTACACCCTTTTGACAATTCGTATACTTATAACGTGCTTTGATTTAGTTCAAATTTTCCCTCAGTAATGTAAATGCAGTAGTGTGGTAGTAGTAGTGGTGGTAGCTGTAGTAGTATTGGTAGCGTGCAAATATTGCCTTTTTGACGATTTCCTTTATCATTTCCTGTAAATTCTATATTGATATGCTCAGTCATCCCTTCGTTACACCCTTTTGACAATTCGTATACACATAACGTGCTTTGATTTAGTTTAAATTTTCCTTCAGTATTTTAAATGGAGTAGTGTGGTAAAAGTAGTGGGGGTAGCTGTAGTAGTATTCGTACCTTGCAAATATGGCCTTTTTGATCATCTCCTTTATCATTTCCTTTAAGTTTCAAATTGATATGCTCAGTCATTCCTGAGTTACACCGTTTTGACAATTCGTATACTTATAACGTTCTTTGATTTAGTTCAAATTTTCCCTCAGTATTGCAAATGGAGTAGTGTGATAGTAGTAGTGGTGGTGGCTGTAGTAGTATTGGTAGCGTGCAAATATTGCCTTTTTGATCATCTCCTTTATCATTTCCTGTAAGTTCTAAATTGATATGCTCAGTCATCCCTTAGTTACACCCTTTTGACAATTCGTATACTTATAACATGCTTTGATTTAGTTCAAATTTTCCCTCAATATTGTAAATGGAGTAGTGTGGTAGTAGAAGTGGTAGTAGCTGTAGTAGTATTGGTAGCGTGCAAATATTGCCTTTTTGACGATCTCCTTTATCATTTCCTGTAAATTCGAAATTGATATGCTCAGTCATCCCTTAGCTACACCCTTTTGACAATTCGTATACTTATAACATGCTTTGATTTAGTTCAAATTTTCCCTCAGTATTGTAAATTTAGTAGTAGTGGTGGTAGCTGTAGTAGTATTGGTAGCGTGCAAATATTGCCTTTTTGATCATCTCCTTTATCATTTCCTGTAAGTTCTGAATTGATATGCTCAGTCATTCCTGAGTTACACCCTTTTGACAATTCGTATACTTATAACGTGCTTTGATTTAGTTCAAATTTTCCCTCAGTATTGTAAATTCAGTAGTGTGATAGTAGTAGTGGTGGTAGCTCTAGTAGTGTTGATAGCGTGCAAATATTGCCTTTTTGATCATCTCCTTTATCATTTCCTGCAAGTTCCAAATTGATATGCTCAGTCGTTCCTGAGTTACACCCTTTTAATAATTCTTATACACATAACGTGCTTTGATTTAGTTCAAATTTTTCCTTCATTTTTGTAAATGGAGTAGGGTGGTAGTAGTAGTGGTGGCAGCTGTAGTAGTATTGGTAGCGTGCAATGCCTTTTTGATCACCTCCTTTATCATTTCCTGTAAATTCCAAATTAATATGCTCAGTCATTCCTGAGTTACACCCTTTTGACAATTCGTATACACATAACGTACTTTAATTTAGTTCAAATTTTCCCTCAGTATTGTAAATACAGTAGTGTGGTAGTAGTAGTGGTGGTAGCTATATTAGTATTGGTAGCGTGAAAATATTACCTTTTTGATCATCTCCTTTATCATTTCCTGTAAATTCGAAATTGATATGCTCAGTCATCCCTTAGCTACACCCTTTTGACAATTCATATACTTATAACGTGCTTTGATTTAGTTCAAATTTTGCCTCAGTATTGTAAATAAAGTGTAGTAGTAGTAGTGGTGGTAGCTGTAGTAGTATTGGTAGCGTGCAAATATTGCCTTTTTGATCATCTCCTTTATCATTTCCTGTAAGTTCTAAATTGACATGCTCAGTCATTCCTGAGTTACACCCTTTTGACAATTCGTATACTTATAACGTGCTTTGATTTAGTTCAAATTTTCCCTCAGTAATGTAAATGCAGTAGTGTGGTAGTAGTAGTGGTGGTAGCTGTAGTAGTATTGGTAGCGTGCAAATATTGCCTTTTTGACGATTTCCTTTATCATTTCCTGTAAATTCTATATTGATATGCTCAGTCATCCCTTCGTTACACCCTTTTGACAATTCGTATACACATAACGTGCTTTGATTTAGTTTAAATTTTCCTTCAGTATTTTAAATGGAGTAGTGTGGTAAAAGTAGTGGGGGTAGCTGTAGTAGTATTCGTACCTTGCAAATATGGCCTTTTTGATCATCTCCTTTATCATTTCCTTTAAGTTTCAAATTGATATGCTCAGTCATTCCTGAGTTACACCGTTTTGACAATTCGTATACTTATAACGTTCTTTGATTTAGTTCAAATTTTCCCTCAGTATTGCAAATGGAGTAGTGTGGTAGTAGTAGTGGTGGTAGCTGTAGTAGTATTGGTAGCGTGCAAATATTGCCTTTTTGATGATTTCCTTTATCATTTCCTGTAAATTCCAAATTGATATGCTCAGTCATCCCTTAGTTACACCCTTTTGACAATTCGTATACTTATAACATGCTTTGATTTAGTTTAAATTTTCCCTCAGTATTGTAAATGGAGTAGTGTGGTAGTAGAAGTGGTAGTAGCTGTAGTAGTATTGGTAGCGTGCAAATAGGGTCGGTCGAAAACAGGATCAGCCGCTTTGTGGCATGTTTGAAACAGGTTTTATGCGGCCATGCCCCATAGAAACAAAAATGAATTCTTGTCGAAAAGGGGCATGTTTAAGAGCTGACGTCACAAGACTTGTTTTGTTTCTTAAGCTAATACGAAGGTGATGACATGCCAATTCTAAACCAAAAACGACTCTATCGAAATGTGGCACGTATAGGCATCATGTCAAAAAACTGGTTTTTGTTCTATAAGCTAATATGAAACCAATGGCAAAAGTTCATTTGCATTGAATAATTAAGGGTTTGCTGGAATTCAGTGGTAGAGTAAGTACTTTGAAATAAAGATGGCAGTGAGAGATAAACCCCTTTTTAAAAAATGGATGTCTTTTCAACTTAGGATTTATAAATACCTACTTCTAAGGTGTAGAATGTACAAAAATAAAAGTAGACATTTTATTTGTAAATATATTTGTTTCCTTTATGTATAAATTATATTTTTTGGAAGGAGATTGTATAAAACATTTAGTTAAAAATTTTTGATGGTTTTCGTTCAAATAAGAAATTTTGTTTATCACTGGTTTCATATCAAGTGGGACTCTTGTTAAAACGGATTTAAATGGCCATGTTCACTGGAAAAGGGTGATTCTAACCCTCTAAATAGCTCCCTCTGGAGCTATTGTTTTATCCTTATATCCTTTCACTCTATACCTTCAACTCTGTTTCTACTTAGCCTTTTGTGTCATTCCTATCTAGTATTCATTCATATAGAAAAAAAATTACAAGAAACGTTGAATCGATAAATACTTTATTTTAAATAAGAGATTATTTTATAAAATACATGGTTGTGTCTTCTTCCACTGTCAAATCCATAGACACTTTGAGTGTCTGTTTTGTCGTTGTCGGGTAAACTTCGAAAGGTTAAATTTTCGTTGTTTTCTTTCTTCTTTCTTTTTTTGTTTAGCACTGAGGACAGCTTGAGGGAGGTCCTTGTAGAAATATTTGCTTGTTTCTTCGTCATCATGGTTTGCCACTGGCTGACAAAATCCTTGTTTTCTCACCTGTTTTGACTTTATTTTTCATTTTATTATTTTCTGATTAGAGAGCCTAAGTGTAGAAGTTTTAACTCCTATTTTCTATCTAAAATCTTGAATTTTGTACTTTTTCCTTGAAGAGATACGGTTTTATATGTTTCGTTCCCCATGCCCATTGTAGCAAACCAAACCTAGAAGATTAGAAGAGGGCTTATTTGATCGTGAATCACAAATATTACTGACCTTTGAGAATAACCAAAGATTGGAGGGTAGCTAGCAATTGTTCCACGCCTCTTTTTACACCATATAATGACATATCAAAATTTGGCATTATTAATTTGTTTTTAAAACAGTAGAAAGGTCCAATAATTTATCTTTGGGGAGGAAATGATCCCTTATAGTCCAAGAAGAAGGAACTACAAGTTACGCAGTTTGCCCACCGTTCACATATAGTATTTCTCATTGCAGAATAGGAAAAAAATTATAATGGGAAGTGGTATTTTTTGGTGGGAAGGGGGTCCTTGAGTGGTATAACGCCCTTCCGGGGGAATAATTTTTCATGGTAAGATTCAGGGAAATTTCTGAGCCAAATTTTACACAGAAAGCAGGAAAGGATTTCTTGTCAAAATTTGAAAAACAATCAGAAATTCCATTTATAAAACCAAGTTTTAAGCTTAAGAGAAACAAGAGCCATTTTAAATATGAGTGGAGCGGCTCCTTTCTCAACCCTTGCTCTTTAAGCTAGTCAGTTTTTGTTATCGTTCTATGACTCGTTCCTTTAGGAATGAGTCATAGAACACAAGGGCTGTTGAATTTGAAGTATTTTTACATAACTTGCTTTTCAAACAGTTCGTGGTAACGAACTGTAAGTAAGGAGCGACCCGGCTCAATGGTAACCGAAACTCTAAAAAACGGAATTTGGTACCAATAGATACATCAAAAGAATCAGATTTTAATTCTGATTTCAAATATATAAGTTTCATCAAGTTTAATATTACTCATCAAAAGTTACGCGCCTGAGAAAATTTGGCTGGTTTTCGAAAAAAACGGGGAAAGACCCCCTAAAAGTAATTGAACCTTAATGAAATTCACACCATCATATTTAGCGTATCAGAAAACCCTACTGTAGAGGTTTCAAGCTCCTATCTACAAAAATGTGGAATTTTGCATTTTTTTGCCAGAAGAAAGATCACGGTTGCGTGTTTATTTGTTTTTTTTTTCCCAGGGGTAATCGTATTGACCCAGTGGTCCTAGAATATCGTAAGAGGGCTCATTGGAATGGAAATTAAAAGTTCTAGTCCCCTTTTTAAGTGACCAAAAAAATGGGAGGGCAGCTAGGCCCCCTCCCACGCTCATTTTTTTTTCTCTCAAAGTCACCCAATTAAAATTTTGAGATAGCCATTTTGTCCAGCATAGTCGAAAATCTAATAAATATGTCTTTTACGATGACTTAATCCCCCACAGTTCCCAGGGGAAGGACTGCAAGTTATGAACTTTGCCCATTGCTTACATATTGTATTGGTTATTGGGAAGTATACAGACATTTTCAGGAAGAATTTTTTTCTGGTGGGGGGGGGGGGGGCTGGAGGAGGGGCTATCTATTCTAATTAAACGGCCTTTGTGATTCAGGGGTTTGTGAATTAAAAAATTTTTAACTTTTAACGTAAAGAGCGTGGTATTGACTAAGGGGAGAACCCCATCATATACGTAATAAAAAAAAAAACAATAAAAAAAAACAAGCGATACGGCTTAATAGTAATCGAAACTTTTAAAAACGGAACTTTGATGTCAATAAATGTATCAAAAGAATGGGCTTATAATGCTGATTCTAAATATATGAATTTTATTAAGTTTAGTATTACTCATCAAAGGCTACGAGCCTGAGAAAATTTACCTGATTTTTTAAAGAGGGGGGAAACATCCCCTAAAAGTGAAAAAAATTTAATGAAAATCACACCGTCAGATTCAGCGTATCAGAAAACCCTATAACATAGGTTTCAAGCTCATATCTGCAAAAATCTGCAACTGTGTATTTTTGCCAGAAGAAAAATATACGAATATAGAAGTTCGTTACGTAAATTAATTTGTAAATTACGTCAGAACCAAATTTAGAGAGCCATTTAGCAAAAGAAAAAAAGTAAATTTTTTATGCAAATTTTGCTTACTTATTCAATGCCGGCGAGCCAAAATAAAAGCTGCATTAACTAAAAAACGATCAGAAATTAAATAAAAAAAAACAAGTTTTTTAAACTGAAAGTAAGGAGCGACATTAAAACTTAAAACGAACAGAAATATTCCGTATATGAAAGGGGTTGTCCCCTCCTCAACGCCTCGCTCTTTACGCTAAAGTTTTTATTGTTTAAAAAAAAGAGTTGTGAGAAAGTCAAACTTTAGCGTGAAGAGTGAGGCGTTGAGGAGGGCACAGCCCCTTTCATATACGGAATAATTTCTGTTCGTTTTAAGTTTTAATGTCGCTCCTTACTTTCAGTTTAAAAAACTTGTTTTTTTTATTTAATTAGAGTAAAGAGCGAGGATTGAGAATGCGACTGTAACGGCAAAACTTCTGATCATTTTAAGTTTAAACCTTGCTCTTTACTTTCAGTTGAAAAAAGTTGTCTTTTCATTTGTTGAAAAGACATTTGTTTCATTTGTTGACGAACAGAAATTATTCCGTATATGAAAGGGGCTGTGCCCTCCTCAACGCCTCGCTCTTTACGCTAAAGTTTTTATTGTTTAAAAAAAAGAGTTGTGAGAACGTCAAACCTTAGCGTAAAGAGCGAGGCGTTGAGGAGGGCACAGCCCCTTTCATATACGGAATAATTTCTTTTCGTTTTAAGATTTAATGTCGCTCCTTATTTTGAGTTTAAAAAACTTTTTTTTTATTTAAAGGCTGCGAAAGCGGAGGGTTTGGGGGGCGGCAGCCCCCCAACTGTGCCTCCTAATCCCTGTACGTTTTTAAGGTTCAACCTTGTAACTCAGCCTCTTTAACTCTTTAGAAAACGTAGTTTTTTCAAATAATTAAATTATATATAAAAGGGGAAAACTGAGTTTTTTAAGTGGAAGTAATAAGCTTCTTTACAACCAAAATATTTGTCATTTTTTTTTTTACAATAAAGTAAAAAAAACCTAAATATAATATAAGGTAAAAGTCTGAATAGAATATAACGAAGTGGATTTTGAATGAAATAAACAACGGTTATCAAAACATAAAAATGAACCGGAATTGTCCTGCAAATAAAAAGGGTCATAGTTACAAACCTCTAAGTTTTTTATGCTAGTTTTTTTTTTCCATTAAGACTTTTCGTTACGTATCGGTTTTAAACAATAAAATTCGTGGTTTGTTTTGGAGGAGATTCAATTATCAGAACATTTGTAATCGTAATTATTCTCAAATTCTCAACGTTACAACTATAATCTTCTCAACACATTTTTGGCATTTAATATCTTAGATGGTTTTCAATTGTTGAAGTTCTTGCACTAGCTTCGTTAAAGAAGTTTTGCTCTGTTATTCTGAGAGTTAATAAAATGGAAAAATCATTTATAAAAATAAAAACGAGTCATTTATAAATTTTAATTGTGAAGCTAAAACCTCACTTATCCTTTGCCACAGCTGTTTTAAAGCTATCTTTAGCAATTTGGTATTTTATAACATAAAAACAGTAGGTTCGAATCATTATACTGTTTTAGCTGATTTATAGCTAATTGTTGCTGTTATCAACTAGTTTCTAAAGTTAATTTCATCCAAAGAGCATGTCCTTGCTTGTTCATTTCTTCATAAATAATTTATTTATTTAATACAAAAATATAGAAAAATTGTGCGGAGAATATTTGTAAGTCGGAAAATATCGATTGGAGTAGTAATAATATTACGATAAAATTTGTGTCTGCTTTGCCTAATAAGTCACAACTATGTATTTTTAATTTAAAGGAATAATATTAAGAGAAATTAAGTACGTGACAAAAAAAAATATTCTGTTTTTTTTTTTTGGAACACCTATTTTCGAACATTTAATTTGGCATCCAACGTCATTACCTTATAAAAAGGCTATTTCTAGTGAATGCAACAAATTTTTTGTCAGATGTAAATTTTATTAAATACTGGGGGATATACAAAAATATATTTTCTTTTTAATTCCCACAATGTGACAAGAATTAAAACGCAAAAATATGGACTAAATTGCTCTGTTTTCAACCTATGATTCCTAATCTGAATGTGTTCCCAAAAAAGTATTTATATTTGAAAAATAACCCTTATAGATGGCATCTTTTACAAAGCATGAAACCAACCTATTCCATTGAACGAATTTACTTTTATTAAGATGAAAAATATATTTATTTTGAACCTATAATTACCTAATTTGATTGTCCGTTTTGAAAGTTCATCTTTAACCTAATAAGTCAAAACTAAAATAGAGATTTACACAAAATAAAAAGGCCAAAAAAACGCCACAGCTTCTTTAAAGTCCTTTGCTAAGCAAAGGACATTATTAAAAAAATGTGCAACTTATAAAATTTCACTACAATCATTCAAAAACCTTCATCCATTATTATGCATTATTTCGTTCTTCATTCATTCTTTCCAGTATTCTTCTAGGATCTTTCTGAATCCCTATGTCCTGAAAATATTGTTATTAATTAATTAATCGCTTCAATAGTATAAGAAACTAAATATAGCATAAGGTAAAAGTCTGAATGCAATATAACGGAGTGGATTTTTGAATGAAATAAACAACGGTCATCAAAACATAAATGAACAGGGATTGTCTTGTAAATGAAAAGGGTCATGGTTACAAACCTCTAACCTAATTATGGTAGTTTGTTTTTTCCAATAGGACTTTTTGTTATTCGTATGTTTTAAACAATAAAATTTGTGGTTCGTTTTGAAGGAGAATCAATTACCAGAACATTTGTAATCATAATTATTCTCAAATTTTCTATTGCTCTTTAGCCCAAGCAACGAATCTATAACTATCTCCAAAAAATTAACTACTGATGTTTTCATATACTTTTACTTAGGCAAAGACGGGAGCTTTAATGGAAACCAAAACCCTCTCTCCCCAAAAATATACATTTTATTTAGCAGAATGTTTCTGAAGTAACCCATAGATCTAAAAGGGTTCTGTTTTTTTTTTTGTTTTTTTTTTTTTTTCTACTAAGATGTATTTTGGCATAAGGGCGGCGTATAGACAGAAATTCTCATAATCCAGATTATCATTTTATTTCTTTTTAACGTAAAATAAAACTAATTTGAAATTTAAGAAAGTAAAATCTAGGAGAAGCAGCAAGAACTGTCGCATTCTGAGATGATATAATGTCATAAAAAAATTAAATACTCTAACTAATGAGCAAAATAAAAACATTTTTTTCTTATCGCTATTTATTTCTATCATTCTATCGAAGTTCCTAAATCAAAAATGTTTTAATACTGCGTCATATGTTTCCATAATATTATACGGATTTCATTGAGGGGGATAACGCAAAAGTACACTGAGGTCTTGTGCCATTGACAGGGAAAGTTAGAGTAACTCAATAACCGTTTTGTAGCCGCTTCTCTCTGTTGTAAAATTGTGTTTAATCTCATTGCCTCTGTTTCACATTTTCATGCCAAAAAAAATGTATTCCTTAATGTTTAACATTATAAAAGTGTGGATGACTATGTCTGAACCAAAGGGCTATATCTGATCTAATCTTAAAGTACGAAGGACATCAAACTTAAAAGCTTTTTTTTCCTCCCCGGTTTCCATCTTAGGTCTAATCAGTGGTTTCCTTGGGCGGTTCCTTGGGTCTTAGGCAGCTTTCTTGGATGTATTATAATTGTTTTCTACGGTTCGCTTTGGGTTGTTTATAACATTCTCAAGGTTAGAATCCCTGCTTAAAGCTTCACCAAACAAAGTATTTTTAGTAAATTAAGTCTTTCAAATGAAAGCATTATTAGGACAATTTTTCAAGGGGAATCGTCCAAAAATATTTTAAGGGGGGATTTTCAGAAAGGATATAATTGTCTGGAGAGAATTTTACGGGGGGGGGGGTGGTAGTTTACATGAGACAACTTTTCAAGAACAAGTTTCCCGTGAATGAAGTGAATTTTTTCATGAAGAGAAAACCAGATTTAACGGCATTATTGAAAAATGATCAGAAACTTAATAAAAAAAAAGTAAGGAGCAGCCCTAAACTGAAAACAACGGGAATTATTTCATATATAAGTGAGTTTGACTATTTGTCCAAACTTTTTAAGAGTGACTCCTGAAACCCAAAGGGTAACGTAAATTAAGATAAAGGATGCTGCACTAGATCCTTAAGGTCCATCCCGGCGGTGCTGATCTCCGTCTCAAGGCCTTTCAGCCAGAAAGTGCAAGGGGGATGAAAGCCAGCCACCCCTAGGCTTTCGCACACCTTTCCTGTTTACCTTCCCCAGATTTCTCCAGGTACCCATTTGGAGCTTGGTCAACTCTGACTGAGCTTACTGAATCACGCCACACTAAACCCGTCCCAAACCAAATAATTGGATAGACTAGGATTCGAACCCTCACCCTTTCGGACAAGGGATCCTAAATATAGCGCACCAATCCACTCGGCTAGGAACCCAAAGCGTATGTAATTAGGATAAAAAGCTCTTTTAAAAGGACCAAAAACACAATATCATAAATAGCGAGGTATCGAGGAGCAAGGTAAAGAGCAAAGGTTTCACCCCCCTTATTCATGGGAATAATTCCTGTTCTATTTTAGTTTTAATCCTGGTCCTAATTTTCAATTGAAAAAACTTTTTTTTTAATTTAATTTACACAAAAAAGAATGGACAGTTCATAGAATAAAAATAAGCACAAACTAGAAATTGAATCTTTGAATATGGCCATGTATTGTACTTGTTTGACAACCAACTTTTAGAACTAGGGCAAATTATGTGAACAATTTAGAGAGCATTAACTTGAATAAGTAAGTATCCTTACAGCTAGTATTGAATCTGAATGAGTTCTTGACCTATCAGATATATTTGGCAAAGAAAAACTCGTATTTATAAGAGTCCCAAAGTTAATATTAACTTTGTTTTGGGGACGGTGCGACTTCAAAATTATAATTGCTGCAAATGTTAACCATAATTGAATATACCTTACAATACATTTAGGCTGTATTGTTTGACGTCAATAAGCCACTTACTGTTGACCTACTACAAAAAACATATACTATATTGCTTTTTGACTCTTTGGAAGACGATAACAGTTGACAAAATAGATGGCTCTTATTGAATTGCTATATAATCAATAGAAAAATTCGTGAATCTAAAAAAAAGGCATTTTGCCTATGCCCGTAGATTGCATTCATCAACATTATTTAAATCTAATCAAATTGGGTTGAGTGTCTCGCTTATTTACTATGTTTTATAGGCACACAGATAAAGGAATAGTATTACTAGCATTACAACTACCTCTTGGTACGTTATAATTCATTCATTTACAAAGAAATTGAAGCTTAAAGACTAATAAAACAGTGGAACTTAAACAGTAAAGAAATGGGGAGCGAAGAAAAACAGCAATATTATAAAGTTGATATGTATTTATTATAGTCAAATTTTATAGAAGATAAAACATACGCATTTTTAAATGTTAATAAATAAACTCTTAATGTGGCAACATTATTGAATCTGCTTATCCAAAAAGTTCAAATTAAGTGGACACACGCTTTTGAAAGCATCGCGGGGGGGGGGGGGGCGGATCTATTGTTCATTGCTGTAGTTAATTATGAAGAAAAGAACTGGATAAATAATGCTTAAAGGAAGCTCCTTAGAATCTATTACTTATTAAAATATAATCCTGACATGGTAAAAAAACGAACAAAGATAGGACTAAGCCTGAAAAACAAACAAAAATAAGATGTACATGGTTTTTTCCCTTAGAATTGATAGTAGAAAAAGTTAAGATGACATCAACTCATTGAGCTGTGAAGGATTTTCTATATTTAGGACTTAGGAAAAAGTTGTCCCCTGGTATTGGAGGATTAAAATAAGGGGTTCACCACTTTTAAAGGCAAAAAAAAGTGCGCAAAGGGGTTGCTATGCCACTTACTGGAGGGGGAGATCCCTCGTCGGCCAAAATAGTGGGATTTCCCGTGGTTACTCCAACGGTTCCGTTCATACTAGCGTGATCGGATGGGCCAGGGCCACTTTTAAAAGCCAAGGTTTACCGATAAGATTTCTAACTATCTCTTTAGACTCAACCTAGGCTGAAAAGTTAAAAGAGTACATAGTATAAAAAAAGGTCTTACTGTATTCACTTCACGCTGTATAAGAACTGATTTAAAAAAAGACTCTTTCTCCCAGCCCGCTCCGCTAGACGGGTGACTGCGACATGGGGTACGGGGTGGTAAATTATTCTTCCAGCCAATCCTAGGTCTTTGCCAAGAATGGCAAAGATTTGCAACTTATCTCACAGTCAGTCACTTAATTGAGGTTAGTAATGAACCAGGAGAAACCAAAAATATTCTCAAGAAGAAAGCTATCACCAAACTCCTAGGTGATGACATCTTGCAAACAGCTATAACTCAACTATCTTCCATCAAAAAGGACATAGATTCCACATCAAAGCTAGTTAAGCCTGTTGACTCAACTGCTAATCAAATCGACGCCATTGCCCTAGTCAAAGGCAAGAAATCTAAGAAAAAAACGGCAAACTTTCCATCCCAGTCCAAAATTACCACCAATGATAATTCGTCGGCTGAAGAAGAATTTCAGTATTCAAATCAAGCAAATGATGAAACTTCGACCACAATGGATATTTAAATGTATACTATGCAAGATTTTTACGTTTCTCACAAAATTATCACTGTGCAATAATGTTGTTTTTCAACTATTACGATGACCAAAATAATTTGCGCAACAACCCCTTAGCTAGCCTGATAGCCCCTTAAGCCGTTTTAACTGTCAATATCTCGACACTAGATTTTGTAAAAAATGTAAAACCAAAGCTAATGGAAGAGACAAAACTTAATATAATCTGCTTTAACATCAAAAGCATAAGAGATAAGTGGACTAATTTTAAAGATTTAATTTTAATTAATGGTTACTGCCCTTTCGACGTAATGGAATAACGGAGACGTGGCTTTCAGAAATTGATGATACTAATGAATTTTCCCCCTGGCTTTCAAGCTATTCATATTGAAAGAAAATTAACCAAGTCCTCTTTTGGCATTTCTCTTTACATTCACCAGGCTATTACACTGTGAATCCTTATTCTCGCAACCTATAAATAATAGATGCATTTATTCAATAATTGTTGATATAAGTGTTGACGACAATTCTTTTATTTTTTCATTTTTTTAAAAACCACCCTCATTTCCGACACCTTTTCTTTTGTAATCTTTTTGATGACTTTTCTAGTTTTATTAATTTACCACAAAAGAAGGCAATAGTTTTTGGGGACTTCAATTGTAATTTACTAAATGTTAGCAGTAATACTATGATTGTGATACCTTCTTGAAACATTTACCTCAAGTGGTCTTCTTCGACAATCCTTTTTCCTATAGAGTTGATCCTATGAGGTCTACCATACTGAATTGATAACATTTTTGTAGCCACTTCCTTGGGAAACTACCTGTCCTCCAAAATAATATTCTATGACCTGTCAGACCACTTTCTAATCTATCTCTCCCTACCCTTCCAACCAACTATTAAACACCCTAGAACTAATATCCCTACGTCTAATAGGATATATAATATTGTGAATATGAACCGGTTCACGGATCGTCTGAAATAATTTGACTGGTCAAAGGGTTTTGGATTGTCAGGATGTTAATTCAGCCACAAATGGTTTTACACAGGGACTGAGTGATCTTATCAGTTCAACCTTTCCAGTCTGTAAATCAAAACCGAAAAACTACCTGTATACACCCCCTGGATGTCCAATAGCCTGATAATTCTTCATATGTGTAAAAAAACTAATATAAGTTAGCTTGCAAAACCAGTAGCGTTAGTATTGACCTAACTAATTATAAAAACTTACAAAAAAAACTATATACAAAAACTCTTCCGTGAAGCAAAAAAAAAAAAAATAATATTATTCAAAAATCACTCCCTCACTGCAAAGGGAACTTGCGAGGAAAAATTACACCATCATATTCAGCATATTTGATAACCCTACTTTATAAGTTTCAAGTCCCTATACCCATAATACGGAATTTTTACATTTTACCACAAGAAAGATCTCGAATGCATGTTACTTGTTTCTTTTAATTCTTCCCCAAGGGTGACAAATGGAAACAGTGATCGTATAAGCTCAGAAGACGGTTCATATACCATCGATGCCAAACAAAATTGGGCGCAATATAATCAACTTCGTGACAAAGCTGTTTTAAAGTATAAAAAAGGTGGACTTGCCCTTATCGAAAGTAGAATACTTTTTGAAACTTCATTTGAAAGGCCATTTCTTGGCCAAACATCAACATTTTGACACTCCTGACAAGCCAAATTTTGTTTCGAATTTTTGCTTCAAATTGACACTCTTTCAATGCAAAGCAGCAGTTGCTCTTCCCTTTCTCGAACAGCAGCAAGTTCATGAAAATGAATAAGGTCAGTTTCCTTATTAATTTTGATACGATAAAATAATGCTATTGGCATTACGCGCTACCTAATAATCGAGCTACCACTAGTGCTACTGGGTTTGTTGGTGGGTGGTGATATGAGAAATATGGGCTAAAAATTTACCGACAACTAAATAATCTAGCATTTCATTTGTGGTTTTTTGCAAACTGTCAGTGAGAACTGCGTCCTAGAAAATATTTATGGCGCTTGGGGCGGTTGCAACCTGACCAAGAGGTATCTTATTGCTCTGTTCTTGGGTATTATTATTTTGTTTGAAAAATATGTGATGCGTGCAAAACAATTTTTGCACAGAGCAGGAAAGACCCTTTCTTGGCCCACTAGTGCTACCTGGGTTTTGTTGGGGTGATATGAGAAAAAATGGGCTAAAATTTACCGGACAACTAAATAATCCAGCATTTCATTTGTGGTTTTTTGCAAACTGTCAGTGGAGAACTGCGTCCTAGAGAATATTTATGGCGCTTGGGTCGGTTGCAACCTGACCAAGAGGTATGTGGTATCTTATTGCTCTGTTCTTGGGTATTTATATTATTGTGTTTTTTTTAAAAAGTATGTGATGCGTGCAAACAATATTTTTGCACAGAGCAGGAAAGACCCTTTCTTGCCCCACTAGTGCTACCTGGGTTTTGTTGGGGTGATATGAGAAAATGGGCTAAAATTTACCGACAACTAAATAATCCAGCATTTCATTTGTGGTTTTTTGCAAACTGTCAGTGGAGTTTTTAAACTGCATCCTATAGAATATTATGGCGCCTTGGGTCGGTTTGCAAACCTGACCAAGAGGTATCTTATATTTTTATTTACTCTGTTCTTGGGTATTATTATATGGGTTTGAAAAGTATGTGATGCGTGCAAATTTTTTTTTTTAATTTTTGCACAGAGAGCAGGAAAGAACCTTCCTTGGCCCACTAGTGCTACCTGGGTTTTTGCTTGGGGTGATATGAGAAAAAAGCTATGGGCCTAAAATTTACCGACAACTAAATAAAATCCAGCATTTTTCATTGTGGTTTTTTGCAAACTGTAGTGAGAACTGCGTCCTAGAAAATATTTATGGCGCTTGGGTCGGTTGCAACCTGACCAAGAGGTATCTTATTGCTCTGTTCTTGGGGTATTATTATTTTGTTTGAAAAAGTATGTGATGCGTGCAAACAATTTTTGCACAGAGCAGGAAAGACCCTTTCTTGGCCCACTAGTGCTACCTGGGTTTGTTGGGGTGATATGAGAAAATGGGCTAAAATTTACCGACAACTAAATAATCCAGCATTTCATTTGTTTGTTTTTTGCAAAATAGTCAGTGGAGAACTTTTTGCACAGCGTCCTAGAGAATATTTAAATTACGGCAACGCTTTGGTTTTGCAAAACTGGTGAGAAACGGTTGAAAAATATTTATGGCCGGAACCACAAGAGGTATCTTATTGCTCTGTTCTTGGGTATTATTATTGTGTTTGAAAAAGTATGTGATGCGTGCAAACAATTTTTGCACAGAGCAGGAAAGACCCTTTCTTGGCCCACTAGTGCTACCTGGGTTTTGTTGGGTGATATGAGAAAATGGGCTAAAATTTACCGACAACTAAATAATCCAGCATTTCATTTGTGGTTTTTGCAAGCTGTCAGTGGAGAACTGCATCTAGAGAATATTTATGGCGCTTGGGTCCGGTTGCAACCTGACCAAGAGGGTTATCTTATGCTCTGTTCTTGGGTATTATTATTGTGTTTGAAAAAGTATGTGATGCGTGCAAACAATTTTTGCACAGAGCAGGAAAGACCCTTCTTGGCCCACTAGTGCTACCTGGGTTTTGTTGGGGGTGACAGATATGAGAAAATGGGCTAAAATTTACCGACAAACTAAATAATCCAGCATTTCATTGTGGTTTTTTGCAAACTGTCAGTGAGAGAACTGCGTCCTAGAAAATATTTATGCGCTTGGGTTTCGGTTGCAACTGACCAAGAGGTATCTTATTGCTCTGTTCTTGGACTTGGGTATTAGTTATTTTGTTTCTTATGAAAAAGTATGTGATGCGTGCAAAAAATTTTGCACAGAGCAGGAAAGACCCTTTTCTTGGCCCACTAGTGCTACCTGGCGTTGTTGGGGTGATATGAGAAAAGGGCTAAAATTTACCGACAACTAAATAGAACTGCGTCTAGAAAATAATATGGGCTTGGTCGGTTGCAACCTCCAGCATTTCATGTGTGGTTTTTTTTGCAAACTTATGTCAGGTGGACAGAGCAGGAAGACCCTGCGTCCCTACTGGTGGGGTGAGAGAATATTACGACAACTATAGGCGCTTGGGTCGGTTTTTGCAAACTGTGTGGACCAAGAGGTATCTTGGTCGGTTGCATAGCTCTGTTCTTGGGTATTATTATTGTGTTTGAAAAAGTATGTGATGCGTGCAAACAATTTTTTGCACAGAGCAGGAAAGACCCTTCCTTGGCCCACTATAGTGCTACCTGGTTTTGTTGGGGTGATATGAGAAAATGGGCTAAAATTTTACCGACAAACTAAATATATCGAAATCAGCATTTCATTTTTACCGACAACTAAATAATCTTCAATAGAGTATAGAAACTTTTTGCTACTGTTATATTACTTTTAAAGTACTTTGGACAAACTAGGGCAGGACGATTCAATAATAAAGAGATTCAGTGTGCTTAGCCAGAGTGGTGTTCAGATATAAATAAAAAGTTACAAAGTTGTTAACTAGTGAAAACCCATTTGGCAATAGTATAGAAAAAAAGAAGTTTTTTGTTCGAGAATGATTATATTTTAAATTAACCCTTACTTTGATTATTATTTTTTGGTAATAAAATTCATATCTAAACATCACCCTGTTGTCACTTTCCCGCCACGTTGAGGCGACACTGATAGTACTTTCTGATTTGTTTTTTTGTGAAGTATATACGTATTATTTAAAAAAAACGCATTACATAGTTATACATTTAAATAAAATCAAAAGTACAAGGAAGGCCCACCACCACAACCCTACCAATGAAGCTGTAAGCGATAAAACTGAATCAAACTGTAAGCAATAAAAAAGAAAAATAATGACCCTTGAATTTTCAGCTTAGGCATTCCTTTTGAATTAGATATAAAAACCGAAATTGTGTTTGCGGTTTCTTTTTTGGGTCGTTACCTGTTGTTAATTTCAGCTCATGACAGCTTTGGGTAAAAAAGAAGACAAATTGAAGAATTAGAAAATTATAATGCTTGAGAACATTGAATCAACCGTGCTGAACCACAGTTGAAAAAAAGTGGAAGATAACAAAATTAGGCAATATTCTAAAGCAATCTTCAAAACTCTACTAAAATCAAATGTTCTATTCGTGGATAAGAAATACTAAAATTAGTAATGAATCATTATTGCAACTTTAACATAAGTTCTATTCTTTGATTCTGTTTCATAGTTTTTACTTCTATTTCAGTTCCCTTTCAGTTTGAAAAAAACTATATGATAATAATTGTAAAAATCATCTGATTTCTGGAATAAAAAGACTATAATATGCGAATAAAATATATTTCTAGAGTAAAAAATTAGTTTTTTCCTAATGCAGTTTGTATGTTCCCTGCATGTTTTGCAATATTCATCTCACCTCGCTCACTTCCCAGAATATTTGAATAGTTTCATAATACAGCGAATAATTTCATAATACAGTATAGTCCTACAACGAATAAAGACAAACTGAAAAAATAAATAGCCAATAAATACAAACTGTTGATTAGAAAAGCACCTAGAAACTACAAACTAAAAAAGCTCTTAATAACCATGCAAAAAGAAAAATCGAGAAGAGAGGGAGGAGAGTGAGGAGGAGGAGAGAAAAATAGATATTACTTCAAACTCATGGTGAAGTTGGAATCAATTATATGAAAACAAATTTAGTAGCTTAGCAGTTGATTTCAATCTTTTATTATGACCAAGCACTATAATATAAAAACAACACAATAAGCAAAGCAAAGCACATGAGAGTAGCATTAACACTGCAAAGGGAAGCACATTCGGGCTCTCCAAGAAGGTAATAGTACATATTGCTTCTTCCTCGATTAAGCTGTCTATAGAGAGGTGGTCGAAGTTTGGTCTAAATCACTCATAAATTCATCTTTTTGATGGGTTTACATTCTCTCGTGGCTTGTTTGAGAGCTTGATGATAGGAGTTTCCCCCCGACCGGTGTTCAAGGCTAGTCTGGAGTGCTGGTTGTGCAAATCGGGTTTATTACTGCATTATAAAACTGGCACGTTTGCTGATTAGGAGTGCATGTTATATGGATGGGAGGAGTGGACGTGTTGGTGTTATGACAAGAGGCAAAGCACTGGCTTAGAGGGCAGAGGGATCCCATCTTGGGCAATTCGTACCTCTTTTCTATTCCTTTTCTAATGCTTCATTTGGGACCTAGATTACTACTCCTTGGGCACCTACACTTCTGATATTACTCAAGTTAGTGAAGGATTAGGCTGGGATATATGAATCCAGTTTGTCTTTAGCAAGGGCCCGGCCTGCTCTTCTTAAAAAGTATGAACTTGGATTATCGCTAAATAGCATTAGTGAAAATATATTAAAAAAATTCATCCCTTGAACAAGGGAATCTAAAAGACAAAAACTTGTTAATGTACATTTCAAGTTTATAATAATAATTTAAAACATATTAAAACACATTATTTCATAGGGCACTAACTGAAATCAATATTATAATATGTGAGAAAGGGTTATTTTAAACCCGTCACTATCACCTTAAGTGTTTTCTGACGTTTCAATACCTCGATGTTGGAACCTGGTCCTGGGTTTTTTCTTCAGATAAATGTCTTCCTTGGTTCTTTTCTTTGAGAATTCTTAATTATCTCTTTCCCATCCTGTGGAAATGATAATTATCTCTTAATATTGGCTGCCCATTTTTCATTCTTTAACTGCGTAGTTGTTGTTAAAACCACAAGGTTTAATAATTGCGCAGTTACGGGTGACCCATCATAGCATAAAGTTACTTTCAGATAACAAGTTTGGTCCGTATTGTCGAGGGTGAAAGAAAGGGCATAAAGCTGATTTCATTCGAAGTAAGTTGAGGCTCGATACATTTGACAAAAAAAACAGTAAGTTGATTCATAATCTTGGACTTTTTTAGCTAGGTGGAGTCCGGCAGCCTAAAGAAGGGCTGAGATTATATTATTTGCAGTCATGGAAAAGAGTTTGCGAGACATACCGTTCATTTACTACATAGACAGGGGGGTCCGTTTACCCTCTGATTGAGATAGTTAGAGATTTAGTGGTGTGACTCAGTGTGGGGCATTCTGTGGTATAGAGTTAACCGTTTTGGACCATTCAATCACGTTACCATACCCTGGAGCATTTGTATAACCGTACAAAAGGTACTAAACCTACTCTATATTTACGGACAGTAGTGGTAGCGCGAGCATTCCATTACAATATTTGTCGCCAGAGAGACTTCCCTCTAGTACCCAAGTGATGTAGCACCATTTTTGCGCCAATATGGTGGCAGTCGTGGCTTACCACTAGAAACCCAATATGTATTATTATTTGAACAGTGGGAACATACATTTCTCTTGGTAGAACGTGATAGGTCCAAGGCAAATCACGCCACCGTGTCACTCAAGGTTGGCAAACGACACCTTTCTGGCACAAACTTGCATTCTAAGGCATTTTCAGACATTGTTCCACCAAAAGAACCATATAAACTAGACTTAAACTTAAAGAATTATACACTACAAATCGTTTTAAACTTAAAGAAAATTCCCAATAGCGTTTATTCTGAATTGATTTGCATGACAAAATACGCCAGCAGGGCACAATGTACCTTTTCTAGTGGCAACATCCTGGTACCCGTATCATCACTTGAGCGTTTTCTGGCGTTTGGTATATCACAGTATATATAATTTTATTGAACAGTGGGGAAGTGCATGCTATTTCATTGCTTGTAATAACACGTGAGAGTCCAAGGGCAGTTCACTCCACCATGGCACTCAATGGCTGGCACAAGTTACCCTCTGGAGCAAACTATTATCATAAGGTATTCTTCAGACATTTTCTTGGTAAAAATGATGCTTCCAAGTGTATTTATTGGATAATTTTTTCGTTAAAGAGTATGATTTAGGATGTTTAGTTGTGCTATTTCGCGGTATAGCTTGCCCGTATCACACCTTTGTTGGTGTTTTCAAAGAGAATTTTGGAAGAAGTTGCTTAATTTGCTGTTCTCTGGTTTGGCTCGTCAGCGTTAGCTTGTTTGGGGTTATCCAAGTGTTGTTGTTGAGAAGTTTTTCGGTTTGAAAACGTTAGATTTAGGATGTGTAGTTTCACGTGCTTCGTTGGTTTAGGCTTGTCGTGTGAGCTTTGTTGTGGTGATTCCAAGTGTTTTAAGTTTTTTTGTTTGAAACGTTGATTTAGGATGTTTTAGTTTCCAATGTTTTCGAGGTTTACCTTGTCTGTTTTAGGCGCTGCTGGGTGTTTCCATGAGTATTGGGAAGTGTTTTCGTTTGAAAACTATAAGATTTAGGATGTTTAGTTGTGCTCTCTCCTTGGTTTAGTTTCTTGTCAGTGTTAGCCCTCTTTGTGTTTCAAAGAGTATTTTGGAAGAAGTTATTAGTTTTGTCTGTTTTCGTGGGTTTAGCATGTCTGTATTAGCTGTTAATTGGGTTTTTCCAAGCCGTTTTCTGGAAGTTTTTTTGTTAGAACAAATGATTCAGGATATCTAGTTGTGATTTTTGCGGTTTAGTCTTGTCTATGTTAGCTGTTGTTGCTAATTCTAAGTGTGTTTTTAGAAAGTTTTTTTCGTTTATTAACAAATGATTTAGGATGGTTTAGTTCTTGCTGTTTCGTGGTTAGTTGTCTTTTAAGCGTTTTTGGTGATTACCCAAGCGTATTTTCAAGTTTTGTACGTTGATGTGTTCCTGACTGTGGTTTGCCTCTCTCTGTGTGGTGGTGTGTCTTGGACTGCGTGGTTGTGTATGGTTTTTCTATTTAGGACACGCAGAAGCCTACAGAAGTACACTACAGGATCTTGCTTCGCATTCCACTACATGCAACTGCTTAAACATTTTCTTACATATGCGCTGCATGGTTTTTCTGGCATCTGTTTTTTCGACATTTTATACACAGTTGCTCTTCTGTCCGGCATTAAAAGAGATTCAAGTACCTGGACAGCAAATTTGATTCTTATGTTTAGATCATTAGTTTCAATAGTTTCTCTATTTACCATTTCAGTATCCTCGTTATGATAATCTCAATGAATTTCTTTCGATAGCGAAGATCTTTCTTTTGACGTCCTTGTACTGTAGAGGTGATGGAAGATCCAATTGGACATTGCGCTTCCCAAATAGGTAATTTTCATTTGTATAGTCCTTGGGCATAATTTGACACAACACGAACGCACAAGCTTTGAAGAATCTACTTGTGGAGCTATTCTGCCACGAGGTCAAGTTCAAGTTCTATGTAGCGTTTATTCCACTCCCTCTCATAAAGATATTTTTTAGGTTGGAAAGAAACTAGCCTCCATGTGAGCAGTGGTTTAACGGCTTCTGGTATCAAGAAGATAGAAAGTTTTTCTTGGAGAAATCACCATATTTCCACAATGAAAATGATTCCTGGGGACTTCGTATTCGTTATATCACACATATTGACACACAATGGAACAGAACAAACACTGCAATCATTCGAAAAACATCACTAAACCTACTCTCTAGGCCGTATCTGGGTAAGTAGTCAAAGCATCAATACCTTGTCAAGTTGATAAGTATAGGAGTAAGCTATCGATAGTTCCTTGGACTGGACGCCAAAGCTTAGAAGTTACAAGAATTCACAGATGTATGAAACAATTCCAGTTGTGGAGCCAGTATCAGGCGTCAGCGGTGATTCAAGTCTTGAAAGAAAATTGAAAACACGTCTGTGTCACTCAAGGGAAAACCAGTAGCTCTCCACCAATCTAGTTTCTCTGCGTTTTTTACGATAGCAGGATCGGTAATTTGACCACTATTCCAAAAAGCCTTTTAAATGATGTGATCCACTTGCTTTGCTTCGTCATACAAATCACTTAATGGGCCCTTTTAAAAGCGTAACCATGACAAAGGGCTGTAGGAATTATAGACTGGTTAGCTTCAACACGAAGATTCGGTCTCCTTACCCTTTTTTGGGGTTTCACCGTTTGAAGTGGGGCTATGCAGCGCCTTTTAGAAACAGGGACTTCACAAACTGTACATCTTCCGCTTGCCTGTGCAACTTTTGAAGTATGATTCCCATCAAGAAAGCTTTTTCGGATTGGGGTTTTGGAACTCTTTTTAAGTGAAGCTACTTCATAATTTCTTTTTTTCATTTCTTTTTCTGAACCCGTTTCGAATGTATGCTGCTCCTGCTTTTTTCAAGTCAGCTTTCGCAGTTTCATTAATTGACGGTGAAAAACTCCCCTCATTCTGATCATCACTATCAGCAGTAACGACAATTCCTTGGCTGCTAGAGATCTGCTGCAGGTTTAATATTTGTAACAGTCCTGAATGGTTAATGAGCTTTTTATTCCAGGCCTCACGTGCCTTTTAGATCTCCCTTCACGTTCTTGAGTGTTTTCAGCTGTATAACTGATTTTTCTGTTACTAGTGCATGTCCTCGATATCTTAAAACTGGCTAGTTTGCAAGGACATGCAGAGATTCCAAAATTACAAGAACAATCATAAACTTCAACCAAACTATTCCTCTTAGCACCTTTGTCACATTTTATTTCCTCTAACAGCGATTGTTTCTGTTCGTGGTGTCACAACATTAACCTTCTTTCTAGTCAGATTTGAAACAAGATACACTTGCTTTTCGTTGCAAAATGTAACATGTCCCTTTCTCCATAGAGTTTCTGCTATGTCAACTAAACCACTTTGCTGGCGGTCTTCTCTTGTCGTATTTTATTCGCAAAAGGAATCTGATGCATCTACTTCTTGGACCATACGCAGAACATTTCATTCCATCGATTCAAGTGGATCTTCTTCCTTCTTGATATGAACTACGTTTTCCTTATGTGCCTTCTCAAGGATCTATAATCCTCCTATTCCCTTCTATATCCTCGAGACACGTGTGTATAATATTTTTCATGCGTCTAAACAAAAGAAGGCCTAAGATACATCTGTCCATTGGTATATCTCGCTTTGTTGTATAAACTCTTTTCATCACAGCATGAATGACTCTCTGCGGTATTGTTGGTTATTCCCGGAGACTGGATTAAAATCAGGAATCTGGGAAACGATGAAGCACAATCAGACTTCAACATGTCAGATTCCAGATTATCTCGAAAGTAGGTAAATGCAGGTGATGGACCATTTCACGAGCCTGTCAGTTTCTTATTTGGTAAGTACTCATCTTCACTTTTTGATCTTAGCAAACTGACGAATATCTTCTTGAACTACCTTGATGTCTTCTTTAGATGCCCCATTTTCTGAAGTGCATGTTTGCATTGATCCGATAGTGTAGAGCAGCAATGAGCAGCCTGATATGAGGAAATATTTTTTTCTTTCTCGGCAACCTCTATACCCTTTTCTCTCTCACTCACAAAAGAATTTTGCGGTGATTGATGCTTGGTGCTTTCTTTCATTAGAACTATAAACAGCTCTTCATGCGAATCAGCTGATCTATTTGTGTGAAGTAAAAATGCAATTGGAATCAGAGGTGTTGTCCCCTTATGGTCGAAGTCAGGATGTCGGAATGTCAGACGCTGAAACCCAGTAATTTCGCAATGTTATATTTTGGTATCATAATAGAACACTATCGGGATACCGTGTTTTACAAAGTAATCACCCTCTAAGATGGCAAATTATGATATACAGGTGACGGCTTGCTTCTCCCTTGCCCAAAAAATTTTTCTGTCACAACAAATCAGTTTCCGTCATAAGATATCGAATCATATTACATGTGTCTTTGGATATCATGCTTTTTTCTTTTTCTGCCAAAGAAAAGGCATCCTTTACCTGCCGCTTGACTTCTTGGAACATTTGTCTGCAGCTCATTCACTGTCTTGCTAAACTCGTTATGGAAATGTTCTCGGGGCGTCGCATTGTTGTGGTTTTTGCTACATTTTTGGGCTCTTATATTAATACAGATTTCTCAGAAGGAACAAAAGGGATAGCTTTTATTTCCTTCTTTCTTTTTATGGTTTCCATGGGGGTCGACAATTGGATTTTCTGTCACAAGTTACCAACATAATGAATCACCGTATATAGGCAGTGCTCAAGGGGAGCTAGTTGAATGCACATGCTCATATCGTGAAAGATATATCTCTTCAAAATCAAACCAATCTTGCTTCATCATCCCGTTGATTAACTCTCTTTCCTGAAGTTTGGATGAACAGAGGGTACAGATACTGAGTGTCCCCCACTACTTACTGCATAACGGTAACCATCGGGCCTGGGGGGGGTGTAGTCTTGTAAGTATTCAAAACTATCTGAATATACTAAAAAAATACTATCTGCAGTAGGATAGGGCTGGAACTTTGTTCTTGCAGAGTCTAACTTTGATATACCAGTTTCGTGAGCGGTCCTTAAGATTATGGCAGCCTCAGTAGATTCTAAGTGCAGATTTCTTGGTTTCGTAAATATGTGGGTCCACTGGATTAGGAAGTGAGGCGCCAATGTATGTTTGAATTACACTTGCCGATCATTTTGAAATCTTGTACTTTTTTGGACAAAACAAACATTCAGAGAAGGCTTATTTAAAGCCGATTTATTTTTTCTCAGGCTGTGTACTATAAATCTGTGTTTCGTAAGAGCCCTGGTAATTGTCTTCACATAAATTCATTGGCTATGTATACCGTTTTGTTACGTTACTTTTTGTTCTGGGTTTCTTTTATTGTTTTTCATCATAGGCGTCATTAATCTGGAACTCAGTTTCTACTTCCAGTCGAAAAACGATTCCACCATATTCTCTTGGGTAGTCAACCTTTTTTCCATGTCCCTTGCACTCTTTAGTGTCCATGCACTCTTTAATGTCCATGCAACTCGTTATTTTCCATGCACTCCTTGAACTTTGGAACCATGTCCCAGCTTATCATCTTTCAAAGTTCCCTTCGGTATCAATCACTATATTATGAAGCGAGGCGCCATGTTTATTGTGGTTTGGTAATTACACTTGGTCGATCATTTTGAAAATCTTGTACTTTTTTGGACACAAATCAAACATTCAGATAAGGCTATATTAAATTACCGATTTATTTTTCTCAGGCTTGTGTACTATAAAATCTGTGTTTCGGTAAGAGCCCTGTATTTGTCTTTCACACATAATTCTTGGCTATGTATAAGCCGTTTTGTTAACGTTTGCTTTTTTGTTCTGGTTTCTTTTTTTGTTTTTCATAATAGGGCGTCATTAATCCTGGAACTCATTTTTTCTACTTCCAGTCGAAATACATTCCACCATAATTCTCTTGCCAAGAGCAAAGCTTTTCCATGGTCCTTGGCACTCTTTTAAGTGTCCATCACTCCATGCACTCCTTGAACTCCATGTCCCAGCTTATCATTTTCAAAAAGTTTCCGCTTCGGTTCAATCTTTTTCTGACACTTTGGCTTTACAAGTTGTGTTTGGTAACCATCCTTCATATATCATTTTAACTCCGCTGTTTGTTCATAAGACTTCATCTGTGGTATTTGCACATTGTACTTATCCATTTTGAGCTCACATTCTTTCAAATACCCTCTATTTCTTCTTTCAAAGCTTGAGAATTCATTTTTTTCTTTGTATATGTTGATTGATGTGCCACGAGAGCCTCTTTTCTTCTTGTTTTGTCACCCATCATCCGAATAGAAAATTACGAGTGAAACTAAAAAAAGAAGACACGTATTTCATTGTCCTTAAAAATCTACATCCCTCGAGTCCTGTGAAAGGGATCCAAACTTAAATGAGTAAAGCATTACTAGAGAGCAGTTGGATGTCAAATCCCCCTAAAAACGGGAACGAAACTGCTTCTCTTTCAATGGCTTGGAACTTTTGCTCAAAAAAAATTCAAATATGAATTTACTGAAAAAATGTGCAATTGTTGTAGTTTATCGTTTTTGTTATAACGTTTGATCCTTACTTTTCAGTTGAAAAACATTCTTTTTTTTGAATTTGTTTTCTGATCGTTTTTCTAATAATGCTGGTAAATTTGTCAATAATACATTAAAAGTACAGTAAATAAAACAGTTTTTTTGTAATAAAAATTACAGGGAAATAAACACTGAAACCGCTGAGCTTCCTGAATTAATGTTCATTTCGTTTCATAGTTTTCCTTACAGTTATAACGGACTATTATATTGATTTTACACTTTTTGTCGTTGATTGTTTTTGAAAAACAAAGCACGCTGTTCGAGATACATATAGTTTTCAATAAAACGGAAGACATAACCATACCTTTAGACTTTATGGTTTAGGGAAGGGAGAAAGGGGCAGTAGCCAAACTCCTATTGGTAAGTAATTTTTTTTGACCATATAAAATTAGGGGGACAAAAGTATTTTTGTCCCCCCTCGATAAATCCACCCGGGGAAATTCCTCTGAGCCCCCCCCCCTGAAACGGCCTTGGGTTGCACCCCTTACCGTGTTGGTTTGAGGGATAAACAGACCAAGGAGTGCATTTCAATGCCAAATAGTCAACAAAATTTGGAGATAGCTATTTTTCTTCAAAATAGTTGAAAGGTCCCATAACTGTTCTTTTGAGATAAAATGACCCCCTACAGCCCCTGGAGGTAAGCTTTTAAGTATTATACAAATGTCTTTTGTTTTATTTGTTTATTGGGAAGTGTGCATACACAAAGTATGCTGATATTTATTCCTTAAAATCTTAATTATTTTTTATTTTCTAAAATTATAAAAGGTGAAAACATTAAAAAAATTTTTCAGTAAGTACAAATTATATTCTAAGCTTTTAGAAAGCTAGAGTTTAGAACCCATACTTAGGTTAATTTCTGCCCATCCCTGCTCGTTATGAGTTTTGACCTTGTTTTAATTTTTGTTTGTTTTGGGTTTCATTTATTTTATTGATACTGATATATGGTAGTTGTATGCTTGGTAGATTATTTTATTCTATTCTTTTTTCATTTTTTGGTTTAATAGAGTTCTTTATTTTTTTTATGGAAACTTACCTTTTGTGCAAAAAGTTTTTGTGATTAATTTTTTTCGTTTTTATATTGACATACGTTTTTTTCAGGGAGTAAAGATTGAGCCTCTTCTGAAGTTAAACAGCCATCCCTTCCATAAGAACTTAAATAACCCCTGGCATAAACATGACCCTTGCCCCTAATCTCTGGGTCCAAAAAACTGTCTCAACCCTAAAAGCCTTGTTATATGATATTTAGACTATTTTGAATAGAAGGGGTATCTCAAAATTTCTAGTAAGAACGCACTTTAGGACAATACGACGTGTGGGTAGGGTGGAGAGGGTAGCTGCCCCTCTGATCACTGACTCTTACTAGATCTCCCTCTGATCTGAAAAAAAATACATTGTTGCCACATCGTTCTTTACTTAGGCACTGCTTCTGCGCTGCCTATGATTTTATTTTTTTTTTGTCGTCGATGTATTGAAAAACAAAGATACCTATAGTTTTCAATAAAAACGGAAAGTAGCATAACAGGCCTTAAGTCTTTTATGGTTTGGGAAAGGAGAAATGGGCAGTAGCCAAACTCCTCTTAGTAGTAAATTTTTGGTTTGACTAATATAAAAAATAAACCAGACATATTTTTGCACATAATAATTTTTTTTCAAGACCAATTTGTTTGCAGTAGAAGCAAGTGAAGACAATAGCGGTGTCTGCTTTGACCAATAAACTTTTCAAACACGCAAAGGTTTTTTTGTAGCTATATAAAAGCTTCCTCATGTCTAATATTAAGTAACCCTTTGTTGTTTCAGGCGACCAACGTTTAGAAAATTTTGCGACACACATTAAAAATAGTCAAACGTTAGCGTAAAAGAGTCAACGTATCCAGGTAGGAGCGAAAACCTCCTCAGACGAAAATAATTTTCTGTTCGTTTTATGGGTATAACGTTTGATCCTTACTTTCAGTTGAAAAACATTCTTTTTATTGTTTAATTTGGGTGGACATGAATCGTTTTTCTATAATGCTGTTAAATTTTCAATAATACATAAAATTACAGTAAATAAAACAGTTTTTTGTAATAAAAATTACAGTGAAATAAACATTAACCGCTGAGCTTCGGGAATTAATGTTCTTATTTTCAATAGTTCCTTACAGTTATACGGACTTTATATATTGAATTTTACTACTTTTTTCGTTTGATGTTTTGAATACAAAGCAACGCTGTTCGAGATACATATAGTTTTCATAAACGGAAAGGACATAACAATACCTTAGACTTTTTAATGGTTTGGGAAGGGAGAAAGGGGCCGTAGCCAAACTCCTATTGTTAGCAATTTTTGTTGACCATATAAAATTAGGGGGAACAAAAGTATTTTGTCCCCCCCAGAAAAAAAATCGATAAATTTCCACCCGGGAATTCCCCTGATCCCCCCCCCTGAAAACGGCCTTGGTTTGCCACCCCTTACCGTGTTGGTTTGAGGGATATCAGACCAAGAGCGTGCATTTCAATGACAAAATAGTCAAACAAAAGTTGGAGTAGGCTATTTTCTTTCAAATAGGTTTGAAAGGCCAATAACTGTCTTTTGAGATAAATTGACTCCCCCTACCAGCCACCTGGAGTAAGCTTTTAAGCTATAAAAAATGTCTTTTGTTTTATTTGTGTATTGGGAAGTGTGCATGCATTTTTTTCGGCTAGGGGGCGAGGGAGGACGAAATTTTCTGCCGGAGAATTTTCAATGAGGAGGAAAGCTTTCCAGGGGGTGAATTTTTCAAAGAAATTTTAAACTGGGTGAATTTTGCTAGAATTCATATACGAAATTTCTTTATATGTCCTTGCGTTCATCTTTACCCGATTTCAAATTTTCGCGTCGAGTATGGTTAAGGGTAATTGTCCGTGGTTAACTTCCGTGGTTAAATTAACCATAATCAAGATAGACAAAAATGTTTGTGTAAAAACCTGGTTAGGGTTTACTCAGTTCCACGATTATAACTTATATTTTCCTTATTATGGATCACTATGCTATTGATGGGCAGCCGAAAAATGGGGCAACAAATATTTTTTCCATGGTTTTTCCTTCCCTATTCTGCTCTCTCTTCCTTTGGTTACTTTATAATTACTTTATAGTCCCCAAACTTCCAGGCGGGCCATGCCCCCCTGCCTGTCCTCTGTGTCAGGTGCCCATGTTTAACATACCTGTCAACACTCTCTAAACTTTAACCTCAATACTTTGAAGATTTTTTCAAACCTCAACCGTTGAAGGTTCTTTCCCTCAGAAAATACCCCCACCCCCTGCCGCAGCTTCATTGGTCTACAAACACTTTCGACTTATAAAAAAAAGTACTTGAACTCTCAATTTCCGATCTAATGAGCACCCTCTGAAGCTTTTGCGACATGAGGCATAGGTGGTGGATGAGGAAGGGATAGTCCTTTCCTATACGAAAATAAATTCTCTCATTTTGGGGTTTAAATGTTAATCTTTACTTTCATAGCAACAGCGTACACCAGAAGTATTCCCAGAAATCATAAGGGAGTACATAACAATTTGAGCATTTTTGTTTATTTTTTCGTTTCCGTTGCATCCCCCCCCCCCCCAAAAAAAAATATTCACCGTCATTTTTACTTAATTTGGATCACTTGGCTCCAGCTTTACCACCACCACTCCCCTCCCCCCTTCCCAGGATTTTGAAGAAATTACGGCACGGTCAAAACCCCTATGCATTCCAGAGGCCAGAACCTACTTGTGCACTTTACTGAATTAAATTTGAAAAAAACTTGTTTATTAGATTTTTCGACTATGTTGAACAAAATGGCTATCTCAGAATTTGTAATTGGGTAACTATTTATTTATTTATTATGTTCATGGCCGATATTTGGTTTTAAAATACGCTTCTCTATCTATCTATCTAATAGCACGAGAATTTAAACCAAACACATTTTGCATGCAGAACCCGCCTATACTTTAACTATCTCCCCCCCCCCCTTCTAAAATGCAAATATATATAGCCCAAATTTTATTTCTAAAGTACCGAAGAAACTAACGAAAAAACTGGTGTGTTCTCGAATATTACACAGCGGTAAACTTGAGGGAGTGGCGTAATAAGACACGAAGTATCAAAATTCCTTTCCCCTACGGAAATTAAAAAAATATTAAACTCAAATAAACCCTCTCCAATTTGAAAGTCTTATTTTTCACGGGGGTGTATTTTCCAGGGGGGGGGGGGGGGTAATTTTGTTTTTAATTATTTGGTGAGCCAAAATCAAACACCTGCATTAATTCCAAAAACGTTCAAAAATAAAATAAAAAAAAACAAGTTTTTATTTTTAATTGAAAGTAAGGAGCGCCATTAAAACTTAACCGAACAGAACTTAACTTCCATATATGAAGGGGCTGTCCTCATCCTCAACGTCTCTCTCTCTCCTAATTACGCTAAGTTTGACTCTTTCTTATCACTCTATGTTTTAAACAATAAAATTTAGCGCAAAGAGCGAGAACGTTTGAGGAGGGACAGCCCCTGTCATATAGGAAAAATTCTGTTCGTTCTAAGTTTTAATTTCGCTCCTTACTTTCAATTAAAAACCTTTTTTTTTTAATTTAATTTTGACGTATATGAAACCACCGTACCGACCCCCACCTAAACAAGGATCATTCCCCTCCCTCATTATAGCTGATACGTAACCACAGATCGCCAGCACAGCGTAATTTCATTACAATAAAGCGAATGGACAACTTAGATTGAATCGCACAGTCCATGCCCTTCGTGTGCCATTACTTCTTTTACACACCTGCGCAGAATCTAAAATACAATCAGTTATATTCAATCCAATGAAAACATTTTTTTTTTTTTTTTTACACTGGAGCTCTGACAACCTCCAACGGCAGGGTTATCTGAATATGATGTATCTGATAAATAGATTTTCAGTAAGATCTTCTGGCTTTTTTTTTGGGGGGGGGCCCTTTTTCACAACTTAGGCAAATTTCTCAAATTTTTTGGTTTTGGGTGTGGAACAATAAACTGAAAGAATTTTTATATATTGATACCCAATAGAATATATCGAAAAAGTGACTTATTATTTGATTCCTAAATATATTAGTTTCATTAAATGTTACATCTTACCCATCAAAACTACGGGTCAGAGAAGATTGTCTGAAAGAGTGGGAGAGACCTTCTGAGTCATATAATTTTAATGAAACCACATCAGATTGAAACTGTAGATGTTCAAGCTCATAATCTGGCAAAAATGTGGAATTTTGCAATTTTTAACCAGAAGAAAAATCACAGATGCGTGTTTATTTGGCTTTTTGTTGTTGTTTTTTTCCAAGGGTGATCTTTCGACCTTGTAGGCCTAGAACGTGGATATGGCGCGTTCTAATGGCATGAAAGTTCTTGTACCTTTTTTTGTCTTCTATAAAAATAGGAGAACAGTAGAAAATACTGATCTTTTTTCTGCGCTTCCAAAAGTACTGTTTTTCATATAACTTTACAGTTTCATGAATGTCATTAACAAATAGGAAAGGGTTTTCATCTAAAATAAGCGCAAGTTTAAAACTTAAAACAAATATAACCACCTTTTCAACACCTTGCTCATTAAACAAAGTAATTGTTTTTTTTGCGGGGTTATATGGGAGGATCTTTCCATGAAGGAAGTTTTTCATTGGTAAGGAGCAATTTGCTGTGAAGGGGTGCCGCTTTTCACAGCATTATTTAAAGAAAAAGATCAGAAATTACATAAAAAACAAGTTTTTTCAACTGAAAGTAGGGAGCACCATCAAACCCAAACGACA
>CM051274.1:49318935-49364935 GCA_027921565.1 Artemia sinica | reverse complement strand
TGGTGGTATGTAGTAGTATTGGTAGCGTGCAAATATTGCCTTTTTAATCATCTCCTTTATCATTTCCTGTAAGTTCTAAATTGATATGCTCAGTCATTCCTGAGTTACACCCTTTTGACAATTCGTATACTTATAACGTGCTTTGATTTAGTTCAAATTTTCCCTCAGTATTGTAAATGGAGTAGTGTGGTAGTAGTAGTGGTGGTAGCTGTAGTAGTATTGGTAGCGTGCAAATATTACCTTTTTGACGATCATCTCCTTTATCATTTCCTGTAAATTTGAAATTGATAAGCTCAGCCATCCCTTAGCTACACCCTTTTGACAATTCGTATACTTATAACGTGCTTTGATTTAGTTCAAACTTTCTCTCAGTATTGTAAATGTAGTGTAGTAGTTGTAGCGGTGGTAGCTGTAGTAGTATTGGTAGCGTGCAAATATTGCCTTTTTAATCATCTCCTTTATCATTTCCTGTAAGTTCTAAATTGATATGCTCAGTCATTCCTGAGTTACACCCTCTTGACAATTCGTATACTTATAACGTGCTTTGATTTAGTTCAAATTTTCCCTCAGTACTGTAAATGCAGTAGTGTGTTAGTAGTATTGTACATTGAGTATTGTGGTAGTAGTAGTGGTGGTAGCTGTAGTAGTATTGGTAGCGTGCAAATATTGCCTTTTTGATCATCTCCTTTATCATTTCCTGTAAGTTCCAAATTGATATGCTCAGTCATTCCTGAGTTACACCCTTTTGACAATTCGTATACACATAACGTGCTTTGATTTAGTTCAAAATTTCCCTCAGTATTGTAAATGGAGTAGTGTGGTAGTAGTAGTGGTGGTAGCTGTAGTAGTATTGGTAGCGTGCAAATATTACCTTTTTGACGATCTCCTTTATCATTTCCTATAAAATTCGAAATTGATAAGCTCAGCCATCCCTTAGCTACACCCTTTTGACAATTCGTATACTTATAACGTGCTTTGATTTAGTTCAAATTTTCTCTCAGTATTGTAAATGTAGTGTAGTAGTAGTAGCGGTGGTAGCTGTAGTAGTATTGGTAGCGTGCAAATATTGCCTTTTTAATCATCTCCTTTATCATTTCCTGTAAGTTCTAAATTGATATGCTCAGTCATTCCTGAGTTACACCCTCTTGACAATTCGTATACTTATAACGTGCTTTGATTTAGTTCAAATTTTCCCTCAGTATTGTAAATGGAGTAGTGTGGTAGTAGTAGTGGTGGTAGCTGTAGTAGTATTGGTAGCGTGCAAATATTGCCTTTTTGATCATCTCCTTTATCATTTCCTGTAAGTTCCAAATTGATATGCTCAGTCATTCCTGAGTTACCCCCTCTTGACAATTCGTATACTTATAACGTGCTTCTATTTAGTTCAAATTTTCCCTCAGTATTGTAAATGGAGTATTGTGGTAGTTGTGGTGGTGGTAGCTGTAGTATTATTGGTAGCGTGCTAATATTGCCTTTTTGATCATCTCCTTTATCATTTCCTGCAAGTTCCAAATTGATATGCTCAGTCATTCCTGAGTTACACCTTTTTAACAATTCTTATACACATAACGTACTTTGATTTAGTTCAAATTTTTCCTTCATTATTGTAAATGAAGTAGTGTGGTAGTAGTAGTGGTGGTAGCTGAAGTAGTATTGCTAGCGTGCAATGCCAATTTGATCACCTCTTTATCATTTCCTGTAAGTTCCAAATTGATATGCTCAGTCATTCCTGAGTTACACCCTTTTGACAATTCGTATGCAAATAACGTACTTTGATTTAGTTCAAATTTTCCCTCAGTATTGTAAATACAGTAGTGTGGTAGTAGTAGTGGTGGTAGCTATAGTAGTATTGGTAGCTTGCAAATATTTCCTTTTTGATCATCTCCTTTATCATTTCCTGTAAGTTCCAAATTGATATGCTCAGTCATTCCTGAGTTACACCCTTTTGACAATTCGTATACACATAACGTGCTTTGATTTAGTTCAAATTTTCCCTCAGTAATGTATTGTATATGTAGTGTAGTAGTAGTAGTGGTGGTAGCTGTAGTAGTATTGGTAGCGTGCAAATATTGCCTTTTTGATCATCTTCTTTATCATTTCCTGTAAGTTCTAAATTGATATGCTCAGTCATTCCTGAGTTACACCCTTTTGACAATTCGTATACACATAACGTACTTTGATTTAGTTCAAATTTTCCCTCAGTATTGTAAATGAAGTAGTGTGGTAGTAGTAGTGGTGGTAGCTGTAGTAGTTTTGGTAGCGTACAAATATTTCCTTTTTGATCATCTCCTTTATCATTTCCTGTAAGTTCCAAATTGATATGCTCAGTCATTCCTGAGTTACACCCTTTTGACAATTCGTATACACATAACGTGCAATGCTTTTTTGATCACCTCCTTTATCATTTCCTGTAAGTTCCAAATTGATATGCTCAGTCATTCCTGAGTTACACCCTTTTGACAATTCGTATACACATAACGTACTTTGATTTAGTTCAAATTTTCCCTCAGTATTGTAAATGAAGTAGTGTGGTAGTAGTAGTGGTGGTAGCTGTAGTAGTTTTGGTAGCGTACAAATATTTCCTTTTTGATCATCTCCTTTATCATTTCCTGTAAGTTCCAAATTGATATGCTCAGTCATTCCTGAGTTACACCCTTTTGACAATTCGTATACACATAACGTGCAATGCTTTTTTGATCACCTCCTTTATCATTTCCTGTAAGTTCCAAATTGATATGCTCAGTCATTCCTGAGTTACACCCTTTTGACAATTCGTATACACATAACGTACTTTGATTTAGTTCAAATTTTCCCTCAGTATTGTAAATGAAGTAGTGTGGTAGTAGTAGTGGTGGTAGCTGTAGTAGTTTTGGTAGCGTACAAATATTTCCTTTTTGATCATCTCCTTTATCATTTCCTGTAAGTTCCAAATTGATATGCTCAGTCATTCCTGAGTTACACCCTTTTGACAATTCGTATACACATAACGTACTTTGATTTAGTTCAAATTTTCCCTCAGTGTTGTAAATGAAGTAGTGTGTTAGTAGTAGTGGTGGTGGCTGTAGTAGTATTGGTAGCATGCAAATATTGCCTTTTTGATCATCTCCTTTATCATTTCCTGTAAGTTCTAAATTGATATGCTCAGTCATTCCTGAGTTACACCCTTTTGACAATTCGTATACTTATAACGTGCTTTGATTTAGTTCAAATTTTCCCTCAGTATTGTAAATGCAGTAGTGTGGTAGTAGTAGTGGTGGTAGCTTTAGTAGTTTTGGTAGCATGAAAATATTGCCTTTTTGATCATCTCCTTTATCATTTCTTGTAAGTTCCAAATTGATATGCTCGGCCATCCCTTCGCTACACCCTTTTGACAATTCGTATACTTATAACGTGCTTTGATTTAGTTCAAATTTTCCCTCAGTATTGTAAATGTAGTGTAGTAGTAGTAGTGGTGGTAGCTGTAGTAATATTGGTAGCGTGCAAATATTGCCTTTTTGATCATCTCCTTTATCATTTCCTGTAAGTTCTAAATTGATATGCTCAGTCATTCCTGAGTTACACCCTTTTGTCAATTCGTATACTTATAACATGCTTTGATTTAGTTCAAATTTTCCCTCAGTATTGTAAATGCAGTAGTGTGGTAGTAGTAGTGGTGGTAGCTGTAGTAGTTTTGGTAGCGTGCAAATATTGCCTTTTTGATCATCTCCCTAATCATTTCTTGTAAGTTCCAAATTGATATGCTCAGTCATTCCTGAGTTAAACCCTTTTGAAAATTCGTATACTTATAACATGCTTCTATTTAGTTCAAATTTTCCCTCAGTATTGTAAATGGAGTAGTGTGGTAGTTTTAGTGGTGGTAGCTGTAGTAGTATTGGTAGCGGGCAAATATTGTCTTTTTGACGATCTCCTTTATCATTTCCTGTAAATTCGAAATTTATATGCTCAGTTATCCCTTAGCTACACCCTTTTGACAATTCGTATACTTATAACATGCTTTGATTTAGTTCAAATTTTCCCTCAGTATTGTAAATGCAGTAGTTTGGTAGTAGTAGTGGTGGTAGCTGTAGTAGTTTTGGTAGCGTGCAAATATTTCCTTTTTGATCATCTCCTTTATCATTTTCTGTAAGTTCCAAATTGATATGCTCAGTCATTCCTGAGTTACCCCCTTTTGACAATTCGTATACTTATAACGTGCTTCTATTTAGTTCAAATTTTCCCTCAGTATTGTAAATGGAGTAGTGTGGTAGTAGTAGTGTGGTAATTGTAGTAGTATTGGTAGCGTGCAAAAATTGCCTTTTTGATCATCTTTTTTATCATTTTCTGTAAGTTCCAAATTGATATACTCAGTCATTCCTGAGTTACACCCTTTTGACAATTCGTATACACATAACGTGCTTTGATTTAGTTAAAATTTTCCCTCATTATTGTAAATGGAGTAGTGTGGTAGTAGTAATGATGGTAGCTGTAGTAGTTTTGGTAGCGTGCAAATATTTCCTTTTTGATCATCTCCTTTATCATTTCCTGTAAGTTCCAAATTGATATGCTCAGTCATTCCTGAGTTACCCCCTTTTGACAATTCGTATACTTATAACGTGCTTCTATTTAGTTCAAATTTTCCCTCAGTATTGTAAATGGAGTATTGTAGTAGTTGTAGTGGTGGTAGCTGTAGAAGTATTGGTAGCGTGCAAATATTTCCTTTTTGATCATCTCCTTTATCATTTCCTGCAAGTTGCAAATTGATATGCTCAGTCATTCTTGAGTTACACCCTTTTGACAATTCTTATACACATAACGTGCTTTAATTTAGTTCAAATTTTTCCTTCATTATTGTAAATGGAGTAGTGTGGTAGTATTAGTGGTGGTAGCTGTAGTAGTATTGGTAGCGTGCAATGCTTTTTTGATCACCTCCTTTATCATTTCCTGTAAGTTCCAAATTGATATGCTCAGTCATTCCTGAGTTACACCCTTTTGACAATTCGTATACACATAACGTACTTTGATTTAGTTCAAATTTTTCCTCAGTATTGTAAATACAGTAGTGTGGTAGTAGTAGTGGTGGTAGCTATAGTAGTATTGGTAGCGTGCAAATATTACCTTTTTGATCATCTCCTTTATCATTTCCTGTAAATTCGAAATTGATATGCTCAGTCATCCTTTAGCTACACCCTTTTGACAATTCGTATACTTATAACATGCTTTGATTTAGTTCAAATTTTCCCTCAGTAATGTATTGTATATGTAGTGTAGTAGTAGTAGTGGTGGTAGCTGTAGTAGTATTGGTAGCGTGCAAATATTGCCTTTTTGATCATCTTCTTTATCATTTCCTGTAAGTTCTAAATTGATATGCTCAGTCATTAATGAGTTACCACCTTTTGACAATTCGTATACTTATAACATGCTTTGATTTAGTTCAAATTTTCCCTCAGTAATGTTTTGTATATGTAGTGTAGTAGTAGTAGTGGTGGTAGCTGTAGTAGTATGGGTAGCGTGCAAATATTGCCTTTTTGATCATCTTCTTTATCATTTCCTGTAAGTTCTAAATTGATATGCTCAGTCATTCCTGAGTTACCACCTTTTGACAATTCGTATACTTATAACATGCTTTGATTTAGTTCAAATTTTCCCTCAGTAATGTTTTGTATATGTAGTGTAGTAGTAGTAGTGGTGGTAGCTGTAGTAGTATGGGTAGCGTGCAAATATTGCCTTTTTGATCATCTTCTTTATCATTTCCTGTAAGTTCCAAATTGATATGCTCAGTCATTCCTGAGTTACCCCCTTTTGACAATTCGTATACTTATAACGTGCTTCTGTTTAGTTCAAATTTTCCCTCAGTATTGTAAATGGAGTAGTGTGGTAGTTGTAATGGTGGTAGCTGTAGTAGTATTGGTAGCGTGCAAATATTGCCTTTTTGACGATCTCCTTTATCATTTCCTGTAAATTCGAAATTGATATGCTCAGTTATCCCTTAGCTACACCCTTTTGACAATTCGTATACTTATAACGTGCTTTGATTTAGTTCAAATTTTTCCCTCAGTATTGTAAATGCAGTAGTGCGGTAGTAGTAGTGGTTGTAGCTGTAGTAGTTTTGGTAGCGTGCAAATGTTTCCTTTTTGATCATCTCCTCTATCATATCCTGTAATTTCCAAATTGATATGCTCAGTCATTCCTGAGTTACCCCCGTTTGACAATTCGTATACTTATAACGTGCTTCTATTTAGTTCAAATTTTCCCTCAGTATTGTAAATGGAGTAGTGTGGTAGTTGTAGTGGTGGTAGCTGTAGTAGTATTGGTAGCGAGCAAATATTGCCTCTTTGATCATTTCCTTGATCATTTCCTGCAAGTTCCATATTGATATGCTCAGTCATTCCTGAGTTACCCCCTTTTGACAATTCGTATACTTATAACGTGCTTCTATTTAGTTCAAATTTTCCCTCAGTATTGTAAATGGAGTAGTGTGGTAGTAGTAGTGGTGGTAGTTGTAGTAGTATTGGTAGCGTGCAAATATTGCCTTTTTGATCATCTCCTTTATCATTTCCTGTAAGTTCCAAATTGATATGCTCAGTCATTCCTGAGTTACACCCTTTTGACAATTCTTATACACATAACGTGCTTTGATTTAGTTCAAATTTTTCCTTCATTATTGTAAATGGAGTAGTGTGGTAGTATTAGTGGTGGTAGCTGTAGTAGTATTGGTAGCGTGCAATGCTTTTTTGATCACCTCCTTTATCATTTCCTGTAAGTTCCAAATTGATATGCTCAGTCATTCCTGAGTTACACCCTTTTGACAATTCGTATACACATAACGTACTTTGATTTAGTTCAAATTTTCCCTCAGTATTGTAAATACAGTAGTGTGGTAGTAGTAGTGTTGGTAGCTATAGTAGTATTGGTAGCGTGCAAATATTACCTTTTTGATCATCTCCTTTATCATTTCCTGTAAATTCGAAATTGGTATGCTCAGTCATACCTTAGCTACACCTTTTTGACAATTCGTATACTTATAACATGCTTTGATTTAGTTCAATTTTTCCCTCAGTATTGTATTGTATATGTAGTGTAGTAGTAGTAGTGGTGGTAGCTGTAGTAGTATTGGTAGCGTGCAAATATTGCCTTTTTGATCATCTCCTTTATCATTTCCTGTAAATTCCAAATTGATATGCTCAGTCATTCCTGAGTTACACCCTTTTGACCTTTCGTATACTTATAACGTGCTTTGATTTAGTTCAAATTTTCCCGCAGTATTGTAAATGCAGTAGTGTGGTAGTAGTAGTGGTGGTAGCATTAGTAGTTTTGGTAACGTGTAAATATTGCCTTTTTGATCATCTCCTTTATCATTTCTTGTAAGTTCCAAATTTATATGCTCAGTCATTCCTGAGTTACCACCTTTTGAAAATTCGTATACTTATAACGTGCTTCTATTTAGTTCAAATTTTCCCTCAGTATTGTAAATGGAGTAGTGTGGTAGTTGTAGTGGTGGTAACTGTAGTAGTATTGGTAGCGTGCAAATATTGCCTTTTTGACGATCTCCTTTATCATTTTCTGTAAATTCGAAATTGATCTGCTCAGTCATTCCTGAGTCACCTTCTTTTGACAATTCGTATACTGCTTCTATTTAGTTCAAATTTTCCCTCAATATTGTAAATGGAGTAGTGTGGTAGTTATAGTGGTGGTAGCTGTAGTAGTATTGGTAGCGTGCAAATATTGCCTTTTTGACGATCTCCTTTATCATTTCCCGTAAATTCGAAATTGATATGCTCAGTTATCCCTTAGCTACACCCTTTTGACAATTCGTATACTTATAACGTGCTTTCATTTAGTTCAAATTTTCCCTAAGTATTGTAAATGCAGTAGTGTGGTAGTAGTAGTGGTGGTAGCTGTAGTAGTTTTGGTAGCGTGCAAATATTTCCTTTTTGATCATCTCCTTTATCATTTCCTGTAAGTTCCAAATTGATATGCTCAGTCATTCCTGAGTTACCCCCTTTTGACAATTCGTATACTTATAACGTGCTTCTATTTAGTTCAAATTTTCCCTCAGTATTGTAAATGGAGTAGTGTGGTAGTTGTAGTGGTTGTAGCTGTAGTAGTATTGGTAGCGTGCAAATATTGCCTTTTTGACGATCTCCTTTATCATTTCCTGTAAATTCGAAATTGATATGCTCAGTCATCCTTTAGCTACACCCTTTTGACAATTCGTATACTTATGACGTGCTTTGATTTAGTTCAAATTTTCCCTCAGTATTGTAAATGTAGTAGTGTGGTAGTAGTAGTGGTGGTTGCTGTAGTAGTTTTGGTAGCGTGCAAATATTTCCTTTTTGATCATCTCCTTTATCATTTCCTGTAAGTTCCAAATTGATATGCTCAGTCATTCCTGAGTTACCCCCTTTTGACAATTCGTATACTTATAACGTGCTTCTATTTAGTTCAAATTTTCCCTCAGTATTGTAAATGGAGTAGTGTGGTAGTTGTAGTGGTGGTAGCTGTAGTAGTATTGGTAGCGAGCAAATTTTGCCTTTTTGATCATCTCCTTTATCATTTCCTGCAAGTTCCAAATTGATATACTCAGTCATTCCTGAGTTACACCCTTTTGACAATTCTTATACACATAACGTGCTTTGATTTAGTTCAAAGTTTTCCTTCATTATTGTAAATGGAGTAGTGTGGTAGTATATTACCTTTTTATCTTTTTGATATATTACCTTTTTGATCATCTCCTTTATCATTTCCTGTTAGTTCCAAATTGATATGCTCAGTCATTCCTGAATTACACCCTTTTGACAATTCGTATACACATAACGTACTTTGATTTAGTTCAAATTTTCCCTCAGTATTGTAAATGGAGTAGTGTGGTAGTAGTAGTGGTGGTAGCTGTAGTAGTATTGGTAGCGTGCATATATTGCCTTTTTGATCATGTCCTTTATCATTTCCTGTAAGATCCAAATTGATATACTCAGTCATTCCTGAGTTACACCCTTTTGACAATTCGTATATACATAACGTGCTTTGATTTAGTTCAAATTTTCCCTCATTATTGTAAATGAAGTAGTATGGTAGTAGCAGTGGTGGTAGCTGTAGTAGTATTGGTAGCGTGCAAATATTACCTTTTTGATCATCTCCTTTATCATTTCCCGTAAGTTCCAAATTGATATGCTCAGTCATTCCTGAATTACACCCTTTTGACAATTCGTATACACATAACGTACTTCGATTTAGTTCAAATTTTCCCTCAGTATTGTAAATGGAATAGTGTGGTAGAAGTAGTGGTGGTAGCTGTAGTAGTAGTGGTATCTGTAGTAGTATTGGTAGCGTTCAAATATTGCCTTTTTGATCATCTCCTTTATCATTTCCTGTAAGTTCCAAATTGATATGCTCAGTCATTCCTGAGTTACACCCTTTTGACAACTCGTATACACATAACGTGCTTTGATTTAGTTCAAATTTCCCCTCATTATTGTAAATGCAGTAGTGTGGTAGTAGTAGTGGTGGTAGTTGTAGTAGTATTGGTAGCGTGCAAATATTGCCATTTTGATCATCTCCTTTATCATTTCCAGTAAGTTCCAAATTGATATGCTCAGTCATTCCTGAGTTACACCCTTTTGACAACTCGTATACACATAACGTGCTTTGATTTAGTTCAAATTTCCCCTCATTATTGTAAATGGAATAGTGTGGTAGTAGTAGTGGTGGTAGCTGTAGTAGTAGTGGTATCTGTAGTAGTATTGGTAGCGTTCAAATATTGCCTTTTTGATCATCTCCTTTATCATTTCCTGTAAGTTCCAAATTGATATGCTCAGTCATTCCTGAGTTACACCCTTTTGACAATTCGTATACACATAACCTGCTTTGATTTAGTTCAAATTTTCTCTGATTATTGTAAATGGAGTAGTGTGGTAGTAGTAGTGGTGGTAGCTGTAGTAGTATTGGCAGCGTAAAATGCCTTTTTGATCACCTTCTTTGTCATTTCCTGTAAGTTCTAAATTGATATGCTCAGTCATTCCTGAGTTACACCCTTTTGACAGTTCGTATACACATAACGTACTTTGATTTAGTTCAAATTTTCCCTCAGTAATGTAAATACAGTAGTGTGGTAGTAGTAGTGGTGGTAGCTGTAGTAGTATTTGTAGCGTGCAAATACTACCTTTTTCATCATCTCCTTTATCATTTCCTGTAAATTCGAAATTGATATGCTCAGTCGTCCCTTATCTACGCCCTTTTGACAATTCGTATACTTATAACGTGCTTTGATTTAGTTAAAAATTTTCCTCAGTATTGTAAATGTAGTGTAGTAGTAGTAGTGGTAGTAGCTGTAGTAGTATTGGTAGCGTGCAAATATTGCCTTTTTGATCATCTTCTTTATCATTTCCTGTAGGTTCTAAATTGATATGCTCAGTCATTCCTGAGTTACACCCTTTTGACAATTCGTATACTTATAACGTGCTTTGATTTAGTTAAAAATTTTCCTCAGTATTGTAAATGCAGTAGTGTGGTAGTAGTAGTGGTGGTAGCTGTATTAGTTTTGGTAGCGTGCAAATATTGCCTTTTTGATCATCTCCTTTATCATTTCCTGTAAGTTTCAAATTGATATACTCAGTCATTCCTGAGTTACACCCTTTTGACAATTCGTATACTTATAACGTGCTTCTATTTAGTTCAAATTTTCCCTCAGTATTGTAAATGGAGTAGTGTGGTAGTTGTAGTGGTGGTAGATGTAGTAGTAGTGGTAGCCTGCAAATATTGCCTTTTTGTCGATCTCCTTTATCATTTCCTGTTAATTCTAAATTGATATGCTCAGTCATCCCTTAGTTACACCCTTTTGACAATTCGTATACTTATAACGTGCTTTGATTTAGTTCAAATTTTCCCTAATTGTAAATGGAGTAGTGTGGTAGTAGTAATGGTGGTAGCTGTAGTAGTATTCGTACCGTGCAAATATTGCCTTTTTGATCATCTCCTTTATCATTTCCTGTTAGTTCAAAATTGATATGCTCAGTCATTCCTGAGTTTCACCCTTTTGACGATTCGTATACACATAACGTAGTTTGATTTGGTTCAAATTTTCCCTCATTATTGTAAATGGAGTAGTGTGGTAGTAGTAGTGGTGGTAGCTGTAGTAGTATTGGTAGCGTGCAAATATTACCTTTTTGATCATCTCCTTTATCATTTCCTGTAAGTTCCAAATTGATATACTCAGTCATTCCTGAGTTACCCCCTTTTGACAATTCGTATACACATAACGTACTTTGATTTAGTTCAAATTTTCCCTCATTATTGTAAATGGAGTAGTATGGTAGTAGTAGTGGTGGTAGCTGTAGTAGTATTGGTAGCGTGCAAATATTACCTTTTTGATCATCTCCTTTATCATTTCCTGTTAGTTCCAAATTGATATGCTCAGTCATTCCTGGGTTACAACCTTTTGACAATTCGTATTCACATAACGTACTTTGATTTAGTTCAAATTTTCCCTCAATATTGTAAATGCAGTAGTGTGGTAGTAGTAGTGGTGGTAGCTCTAGTAGTATTGGTAGCGTGCAAATATTGCCTTTTTGATCATCTCCTTTATCATTTCCTGTAAGTTCCAAATTGATATACTCAGTCATTCCTGAGTTACCCCCTTTTGACAATTCGTATACACATAACGTACTTTGATTTAGTTCAAATTTTCCCTCATTATTGTAAATGGAGTAGTATGGTAGTAGTAGTGGTGGTAGCTGTAGTAGTATTGGTAGCGTGCAAATATTACCTTTTTGATCATCTCCTTTGTCATTTCCTGTAAGTTCCAAATTGATATCCTCAGTCTTTCCTGAGTTAAACCCTTTTGACAATTCATATACACATAGCGTACTTTGATTTAGTTCAAATTTCCCCTCAGTATTGTAAATGCAGTAGTGTGGTAGTAGTAGTGGTGGTAGTTGTAGTAGTATTTGTAGCGTGCAAATATTGCCTTTTTGATCATCTCCTTTATCATTTCCTGTTAGTTCCAAATTGATATGCTCAGTCATTCCTGGGTTACAACCTTTTGACAATTCGTATTCACATAACGTGCTTTGATTTAGTTCAAATTTTCCCTCTTTATTGTAAATGGAGTAGTGTGGTAGTAGTAGTGGTGGTAGTTGTAGTAGTATTGGTAGCGTGCAAATATTGCCTCTTTGATCATCTCCTTTATCATTTCCTGTAAGTTCCAAATTGATATGCTCAGTCATTCCTGAGTTACACCCTTTCGACATTTCGTATACACATAACTTTCTTTGATTTAGTTCAAATTTTCCCTCAGTATTGTGAATGGAGTGGTGTGGTAGTAGTAGAGGTGGTAGCTATAGTAGAATTGGTAGCGTGCAAACATTGCTTTTTTGATCATCTCCTTTATCATTTCCTGTAAATTCCAAATTGATATGCTCAGTCATCCCTTAGTTAAACCCTTTTGACAATTCGTATACTTATAACCTGCTTTGATTTAGTTCATATTTTCCCTCAGTATTGTAAATGGAGTAGTGTGGCAGTAGTAGTGGTGGTAGCTGTAGTAGTATTGGTAGCGTGCAATGCCTTTTTGATCAAATCCTTTATCATTTTCTGTAAGTTCCAAATTGATATGCTCAGTTATTCCTGGGTTAAACCCTTTTGACAATTCGTCTACTTATAACGTGCTTTGATTTACTTCAAATTTTCCCTCAGTATTGTAAACAGAGTAGTGTGGTAGTAGTAGTGGTGGTAGCTGTAGTAGTATTGGTGCGTGCGAATGTTGCCTTTTTGATCATCTCCTTTATCATTTCCTGTAAGTTCCAAATTGATATGCTCAGTCATTCCTGAGTTACACCCTTTTGACAATTCGTATACACATAACGTGCTTTGATTTAGTTAAAATTTTCCCTCAGTATTGTAAATGGAGTAGTGTGGTAGTAGTAGAGGCGGTAGCTGTAGTAGTATTCGTAGCGTGCAAATATTGCCTTCTTGATCATCTCCTTTATCATTTCCTGTAAGTTCCAAATTGATATACTCAGTCATTCCTGAGTTACACCCTTTTGACAATTCGTATACACATAACGTGCTTTGATTTAGTTAAAATTTTCCTTCATTATTGTAAATGGAGTAGTGTGGTTGTAGTAGGGGTAGTAATTGTAGTAGTATTGGTAGCGTGCAAATATTACCTTCTTGATCATCTCCTTTATCATTTCCTGTAAGTTCCAAATTGATATGCTCAGTCATTCCTGAGTTACACCCTTTTGACAATTCGTATATTCATAATGTACTTTGATTTAGTTCAAATTTTCCCTCAGTATTGTAAATGCAGTAGTGTGATAGTAGTAGTGGTGGTAGTTGTAGTAGTATTTGTAGCGTTCAAATATTGCCTTTTTGATCATCTCCTTTATCATTTCCTGTAAGTTCCAAATTGATATACTCAGTCATTCCTGAGTTACACCTTTTTGAAAATTCGTATACAAATAACGTGCTTTGATTTAATTCAAATTTTCCCTCATTATTGTAAATGGAATAGTGTGGTAGTAGTAGTGGTGGTAGTTGTAGTAGTATTGGTAGCGTGCAAATATTACCTTCTTGATCATATCCTTTATCATTTCCTGTAAGTTCGAAATTGATATGCTCAGTCATTCCTGAGTTACACCCTTTTGACAATTCGTATACACATAATGTACTTTGATTTAGTTCAAATTTTCCCTCAGTATTGTAAATGGAGTAGTGTGGTAGTAGTAGAGGTGGTAGCTGTAGTAGTATTGATAGCGTGCAAATATTGCCTTTTTGATCATCTCCTTTATCATTTCCTGTAAGTTCCAAATTGATATGATCAGTCATTCCTGAGTTACACCCTTTTGACAATTCGTATACACATAAAGTGCTTTGATTTAGTTCAAATTTTCCCTCAGTATTGTAAATGGAGTAGTGTGGTAGTAGTAGAGGTGGAAGCTGTAGTAGTATTGTTAGCGTGCAAATATTGCCTTTTTGATCATCTCCTTTATCATTTCCTGTAAGTTCCAAATTGATATGCTCAGTCATTCCTGAGTTACACCCTTTTGACAATTCGTATACACATAACGTGCTTTGATTTAGTTCAAATTTTCCCTCAGTATTGTAAATGGAGTAGTGTGGTAGTAGTAGAGGTGGTAGCTGTAGTAGTATTGGTAGCGTGCAAATATTACCTTTTTGATCATCTCCTTTATCATTTCCTGTAAGTTCCAAATTGATATGATCAGTCATTTCTGAGTTACACCCTTTTGACAATTCGTATACACATAACATGTTTTGATTTAGTTCAACACTCCCCTAAACATTCTCTGAAAGTCTCATCTGAATAACCTTCGTCTTCTGGGAAAGTAAAGCTCAAACATGCATACCTTTCTCAATAACATATACTGGATGTAAACAATGAACGAATTGCCTAACCTACAGACCTTGCCCTGAGGATTGTGGGGAGGTTGACATCCCCAAAGACATAATTACTGGGCCTTTCAACAATGCTGAATAAAATAGCCCTCTTAAAATATTGATCGGATATTTTTGGGGAATGATAGGCTTGGGGAGGAGGCTGAATACCCTTCATCCGATTTTGAATCTTAAAGAGGACACTACTTCCGACTTCCAATCAAATGAGCCCCATTTGATCCAAAGTTTATACAAACATCCGTTCCTTAAACACCCTATATGCCCCGGGCATAGTTTATAACCTTTGCCCTTGGGCTTTAGGGGGTTGTGTCAAGCCGGAAGACATTGTTATATGCTTTTTGGACTATTGGTAACAAAATAGCTATCTCACAATTTCGATAGGATGCAATTAGGGAAAAGAGGATGTCAGGGAGAGTGACGTACAGTTGCCATGTTACATTTCCTGTATGTAACATTCATCATGTTTGACTCTTAAAAGTGAACTAGAACCATACATTTCCAATCAAATAAGCCTTTTTTAAACTTCAAACAACCATCCTTTTCATATAAACCTTATTCACCCCCGAGGCGTAATTTACAATTCTTACCCCTAGACTCTGAGGGGTTTTGTCAACCCCAAAGGCTTTGTTATGTAACCTTTTGACTATTTTTTAACATACGCCTATCTGAAATTTTCTATCAGATACATTTGGGGAAAATAAGATATGGAGGGGTAGCTGCCCTCTGATCACTTTGACTCTTAAAAGGCCACTAGAACTTCTGATTTCCATCTAATGAGCCCACTCCAAAGTTTATGCGACCAACTTTTCCGTAAAAACCTTATATGTCCTCGGGACCTATCTTACAACCCTTGTAATTTTACAACACATAATTTCCGGACCTTTCAACTACGTTGAACAAAATCGCTATCTGAAATTGTGGATTGGATGTGTTTTGGAGAAACGATGGGCAGGAGGGGGGGCTGATTGCCCTCCAGTCACTTTCAACTATAAAAAGGGCACTGGCCTTTTCAATTTCCAATCGAATGAGCCCTTTTAGAAGTTTTCTACAACAACACATGGCCATCTCATGATTTCTATCAGATACATTGGGAAAATGAGGCGTGTGGGGGAGGGTATCTGCCCCACGATCACTTTGACTCTTAAAAACTGCATTAGAAATTGTGATTATTAATCCAATTAGCCCCCTCCAAAGTTTATACGACCACTCTTTCAATAAAAACCTTGCGTGCCCCACGGGCACAACTTACAGTCCTTGCCCTGAGGGCTGTGGGGGGGGGGTGTCATTCTCAAAGACATAATTTCTGAATCTTTAAACTACGCTGAACAAAATAGCTATATCAAAATTTTGATTGGATGTGTTTGGGGAAATGATGGGTTTCAATTCCCAATACAACGAGCCATTTTCGAAGTTTTTTCCTGTGACAACTCCTTCTATACGAAGTGCCCTGGTCTAAAAAAAAAAAAAAAATAAATAAATAAATACATTGTGCCCACATTGTTCTTTACTTAGGCAACGGTATTGCGCTGCCCGTCATAATATATATATATATATATATATATATATATATATATATATATATATATATATATATATATAATATATATATATATATATATATATATATATATATATATATTATATATATATATATATATATATATATATATATATAATATATATTATATATATATATATATATATATATATATATATATATATATATATATATATATACATATATATATACATATATATATATATATATATATATATATATATATATATATATATATATATATATATATATATTATATATATATATATATATATATATATATATATATATATATATATATATATATATATATATATATATATATATATATATATATATATATATATATATATATATATATATATATATATATAATATATATATATTATATATATATATATATATATATATATATATATATATATATATATATATATAATATATATATATATATATATATATATATATATATATATATATATATATATATATATATATATATATATATATATATATATAATATATATATATATATATATATATTATATATATATATATATATATATATATATATTATATATATATATATATATATATATTATATATATATATATATATATATATATATATATATATATATATATATATATATATATATATATATATATATATATATATATATATATATATATATATATATATATATTATATATATATATATATATATATATATATATATATATATATATATATATATATATATATATATATATATATTATATATATATATATATATATATATATAATATATATATATATATATATATATATATATATATATATATATATATATATTATATATATATATATATATATATATATATATATATATATATATATATATATATATTATGAGCTAACACTTAACCAGTTGATACAATCAAATTTAATTTTCACAGTCTCGGTTCTTTAATATAGTGTTGAGAATTCAATGGATTTTATCTGGTAGAAGAATCCGAGAAAGAGAATAGCCTACCTTGTGCAATTCCTTAGAGATTCCATAATCACCAATCACAACAGTTCCTTTTAAGGTAACAAAACAATTCCTAGTAGCAAAATCTGGATGAATCATTCCTTTATTATGAACAGCATATATCCCGTTTGAAACATCAAGTGACATTTTCATTAGGGCACTCACAGTCGGAATATAACCAATTTTCTGCTGATCCAATAAGTATGACTTCAAGTCTCCCTGGAACAATATTAGTGCATGAACAATAAGTACAAAGGCAAGCAGGGCTAATCAGGAAACAGACTCTTGCGGCGTCACATCGCTACTCCAGAGCCACTGGAAGCATCAGATGTTGCCTCCAAATTCAGTCTTTAGCTGCTTAAACCAACAGTGCTTTACTATCAGTCCAGATATTGCAACCTCCTATATTAACAACCCCCAATGCAACCTCCAATACTAAATTTTAAAACGTGTCGAAAATCTTTTGAACTTGTGTATGGAATAAAGGGCATAAAAATAGGTTATTTTAAAACTTTTTTCTTTTTCCGGCCTTTATTATTCCAATACTAAGAAAGTTTGTCGGTTGATGACGAATTTTCATGGTACAATTTACAATCGCTAACAGGCGACATATTCAAGCTTAGCCTAAAGAGTAGGGTATTGAGGAGCGGACAGCCCTTTTCATATACGGAATAATATCTGTTTGTCTTAAGTTCTAACGTTGCTATTTACTTTCACTTGAAAAAATATGTTTTTTATTTAATTGCCAAAAGAATCATAGTGTTAAGTATAGCCTACAGATCTAAATATAAATATAACCTATACATATTTTTAATTTACTATAATTTTTGAAATTTTGAAAAAACATTATACGCAAATTGAATCTCAATTTCCTTGCGACAGTAGAGAATGATCCTCGGTACCGGTAATTCTCAGGCGTTGCTTCAATCATTTCGCTGTCGCAAGGTGATTAAATTGAATATTTAGATTATTTAAGAAGTGGATGCGAAAGACAAGAAGCTCATCTCTGAGAACAAATTCAATATACAATACACTAAAAAAAGCAAATATTCAAGTATATACACTGTTTTTTCACATGGCAGTGGGATCTAGCTGAAATTTTCAGGGAGTTTTTTTAGGGTAAGGGGCAAAGTTGTGTTTTGAGATAAGGGAAAATCTCTGGTCCTCAGAAAAGGACTTTCGGTATGGATTTTTCTTCCCTTTTATGTTTTTCGTCCGACAAGCTCATTAGTTAGTTTTAACATATCTCATCAGCTCATCCTTGACAACTGTACAACTGACAACTGTGGATTTCGGTATGATTGTTTGAATTTTAAGCTTAAATCAACATTCTATAGTTAAATTTTAAAAAAAGCAATATATTAAATACCCAAATACTATCTGAAAGAGGATAGCTGCCCATCCGGGATTTGTTTGAGAGCTCCCTCTCCCAAATATTACTTATACTAACTGAAACATGATTTTTATCTTGTCTTTCCTTCTAAGCCAATTTTTCGAGCACATCCACAATAGCAGATCAAAAAGTTTCAGAGGCTTATATATAAAAAAAAGCAAATCTTATGATAATAGTATTGTAATAATATAATAATAATAATAATAATAATGAGATGAGATGTGATAACATGAGATGAGATGGGTTTTATTTTCAACTAATAATTACCTCATACCACAGACAAGAGGTAGGCTATGTAATACAGACGTCCAACTTGCATAATTTTATGGTACCAACAATTTTAGTGCTTGTGCTCATCTGTCCTCAGTTTCTTTCTAAAACCGTTTAACAAAGGTTGTCTAGTCAAATCTGGATTATTCAAATATTTATTATTACAGAAGAAGTTCAAATAAATAATTTTAAATGTGATTTATTATTTGTATGGTTTTTGTATTTTGTTATTCGTATATTATTTGTATAAGCTTTTGTATGGTCTCTTGTTAAGTTAACACTAGCATATAGCCAAATAAGAAGAACACTATTTAATTTTGTCTTCAATTGTTTCATACTACTATCTAGTAGGTCTGTACTGGCCTATAGGTTGCTATAATTACATCTTTCTCATTCCCTTCCAATAACTAAGGGTTTAACTTAGCCTAGTCCTAGGCTACTCATCATTTTTTTTGCTTTATTGCCAGCATATTAGCCTATATGGTTAGCCTATTATGAGCCAACTGTTGATTAAGACAAAGCAAATAAGAAGGGCAATCCCTCAAAACTAGCAAACTTACATATTGGCCTATAAGCTATATTTAGCCCATTCAGCAAAATGGGGCTATGCAGTAGGCCTAGCCTAGAAAAAAAGTATAGCCTATGCCTACTACTACCTTTTGGAACAGAAAAACTAGGTTACTGTAGCCTACAATATTCACAGTAGAAAAAAACAAAAGAGAAAAAGCAAGAAAATAATGATTATTTCTCCCAAAACGTGTAGTCTTAGGCTATGCTACATAGGCTGGTAAATATTTACCAAATCATATTATTGAGTAACAACTAAAGTGAATATACCATTTGATGTCTTTTTTTATGCTGTTTACAAATATAATAATCATTCCTATCGGAAATGAATTTTAGCCCCCCCCCCCCTATATATGCCAATTCAGGTTATATATTTCTACATTAGGGGGGGGGGTATAGTTTAAACTTACCTCCCATTTACATCAGAAATAAAATTTGCCCCCAACCCCCTAATGTAGAAATATATACCCTGAATTGGTATTGTTTAGGGGGGGGGGGGCTAAAATTCTTTTCTGATAGAAATGATTATTATATTTGTAATCAGCATAAAAAAAAGGCATCAAATGTTTAATTCACTTAAGTTGTTACTCAATAATATGATTTGGTAAATATTTACCCATAGGCTACCAAAGTCAACTTATTGCATAGGCCTAGGTTTGATTTCACTAGGCTACTAGAGGTTATTTCTCATCAACAGTCATTTTTAAATTTCTTGTAGGCCCCATAATTTAGCTAAGATAAAAGTAAAAGCATCATTTGATGCCTTTTTTATGCCATTTCATAATTCAATAATTACTTCTGGGGCTAATTGCACTTTGGGTAAATTTTTTGTTGTTAATATTATTGACTTACAAATAAAGTAAACATACCACTTGATGCCTTTTTTATGCTCTTTCCAAATAGCCTATAATAATCATTTTTGTTGGAAATGAATTTTACCCCTACCCCTATATATACCAATTCAGGGTATATATTTCCACATTAGGGGGGGGGGGGGTAAATTTTATTTTTTATGTAAATGACAGGTAAGTTTAAACTATCCCCCCCCCCTAATGTGTGAATTTATACCCTGAATATATAGGGGTGGGGGTAAAATTCATTTCCAACAAAAATGATTATTATATTTGGAAAGAGCATAAAAAAAGGCATCAAGTGGTATGTTTACTTTATTCTTAAGTAAATAATATGAACAACAAAAAATTTACTGCATCTTGAGCCCTTAAAGGGACCCCAAAGGTATTTTATAAGAATAATGAAAGAGCATAAAAAGGCATCAAATGGAGTTTTTACTTTCATCCAAGCTAAATTATATGGCCAACTGCAAATTTACCATGAAATTTACCCACCTCCACCCCCCTACTGTGCAAATATATACCCTGAATTGTCAATGGCAAAGTTTTGAATCACAAAATTCAGTGCTATTTTTGTCAACAGCATTTGAAAAACTTGAAATGGTACAAATAAACTTTCAAATGGGGATAAATCCATTAATTTAGACAGTGAAAAAACAGGTAAAAAAGTCCAGTTATTTCAATCACATATACAGTGACCATCTTCAGTAGAAATACTAAAATTGAAACTAGCATATTTATATACAACAAAATAAATAACTTCCGGTCATTCACAAAATAAGGAACTTCCAGATTATTCACTAGATTATTTTCAGAGAGAGTTCATTCAAAATTCTTGATGTAAATTTTCTTCTTTAATCTTGCTCAAATGTTAAACAAATTTCCAATGAAAGTGGCAAAGCCTTCCCATGTCTTCTTATTGCAAACCAAATGTAGAGTTTATGAATGTTTACTGGGTTGGTAAAAACCAAGCTATATAGCTATATAGGTGATCAAAGTATATTTGTATAACAAGGTTTATGCACCTAATAAATGTTATACAAACAATAAAATAACTAGGGCCATTGTAATATATTCTTGATTTTTATTTCCAGCATAAATAAAGCAAAAAATATTCAATAGAATCCAGTCTGAATCAAGATAAACACATTGGTTCTGATGTGTATGTATCTGTTGAAATAACCATCCAATTTAATGATTCTAAAAAAGAATTTACAAATACTAATGTTTATTAGGCCAAAAAATCTCTGCTTGTTGAGGGAATTTTAAACAAATGTATTTAGTTTTAACATATCTTTTGAAGTGTGCTGTGTGTTATGTGTTAAAAAGAAGCTTTATGGTAAATCATTAATTTTGGATTTTGTCTTCAGTTTTGAGATATTATACACAGAAGATGGGAAGAACTAAATGTTCTAAGTGTGTAATTTCACATAAAAATACTGACAAGGACATAAAGTTAAAAGTTTTCCCTTCTGATGTTGAAAGACATAAAGTTAAAAGTTTTCCCTTCTGATGTTGATGATGAAAGCAGATCAAGTTGTATCAAAGCACACTAGCTCTTCTAATATGCTTGATTCTCAAAGAAATGATAAGAGATATTCTGTTTCTTCACCAGTGGAAAGTGGTCCAATCTCAAGAAAGAAAAAAAACAAACCATGGAGTAGCAAACCCAAAAGATAAAATGTGCCCCCCATTAACAAAGTGTAAAAGACAAATATTATGCGATTATGATGCAAATTTGCCATCAACCAGTGAAAGCTGTAATACTGCCTCCAATTTTGAACATGACCATTATAATAGTCTGAAATCAAAAGACTATAGTGAAGATAGATCAGACACAAGGATTGAGTTTGTGGATGTTGCCACAAATACAAAACAATCACAGTTTCAAAGATCTATTTTGATTTCTGACCATGCTTATAGTTCCAAAGAGGATGAATGCATAGACACAAACATGGTAGATAACACTCTAAATTCGACCTTAGATGAAGTAGAAATAGATGTGGACAATATGAGTGACTTTTCCCTTGAAGATTTTGACTGTGTATTCAATGTTAAAACTTCTAAAAGGACAAGAACAAAAAAGCAACAGTGGTCACCCAAAAAACAGCAAATGGCAAGAAAAATAAGAAATCTCAGGAGGCAGAATTTACGACTAAGGAGGAAATTGGAAAAATGCAATCAACTAAATGCTGGAAAGCCTTCTAAGGATCAACTTTGCTCTAGAACAACCAAATATGTATTAATAGAATCGTTGTCAAAGTAAGCTATTTATAAATTTTTGGACTAGCTAGAAAATAGTTTTGGCAATTTTTTTCTCTTTTGTCAGAGTATTATCATCTTTAATATTCCATTTAAAAAAATCCTGTCCCTTAAAAAATTAAATGTCTAAATATGGGCGGAGCATTCTCTCTATTTTATATTTTTTATTTCTATTGTTTTAATATAGTTCTGAATAAAATTGGATTTTGTTCTTTTAGTTAAATTTTTAATGACAGTATGTTCTTTTTTGTGTTTTTTTTCTTATTGCTTAGAATTATTTATTCTCATCTTTTGTAAAATTTGATGCTGAAATTTGTTCATATGTATCTGTTAATATCTGACCCTTAGAGCAGGGTGGAGACTATTATTGTAGATATATGTGTTATTTTGGGGGTTTTGGGGAGGAGATATAACTTAGTCTGTAGGGAGCTTTAAAATATAGTCTTTGAGATTACTGTGCTGATGTTGTAAGGTAGAGTGTACCAAAATCAAGCATTTGATCCACTTGTCTGTCCAATTCGTAGTTGACAGGTCCTGATGGAGTTTTGTTACTTTTATCTTACAATGTTTCTTCTAAGTTAATTGGGACCAGGTCGCTTTGCAGTCTTCTATTTATTAGCTGGGACCTCCCCCCCCCCCAATTGATGAAAGTTGAGAGAAGTAAAGTGGTTGAAATTGCAAGAATATTCATAAAAGTTTCTTTTTTAGGTATTTTTCTGGCTCTCATTTATTATTCATGAAAATGCAGATTCGAAATATTAAAAAAAAACGAAGGGACATTGGTACACAGACAAGGAGAAAGCACTAGCCTTAACTTTGTTCCTGAAATCCCCCAAAGTGTACAGTTTTTACAGGAAGCTTTTAATTCTTCCAAGTCGAAGTCTGCTGCTAAAATGGTGCCAGTTAATGAAAATAAATGCAGGACTGTGTGATGACCTGCTTAATGTTTTAGAAACAGTTACTAAAGACCTACCTGAAATTGAGAAGAATGTTTTATTGTGTTTAGACGAAATGGCACTCAGAGAAGCCTTTAATTACAATATGTATATGGATAAAGTTCAAGGATATGAGGACTTATGTTCAAGGATATGAGTTCAAGGATATGAGAGAGGAAAAAGGAGAAAATATACCAGCAAATACAGCACTTGTTGCCATGATCCGTTCAATATGTGGCGAGTGGAAAGTTCCAGTGGCTTACATACTGAGCTGCAACTCATGCAAAACAAATAAGCTCAAAGCATTTGTGAAAAAGCTAATAATTAAGCTCCATACGATTGGATTAACTGTCCAATTATTGATCACAGACCAAGGACCAAACTTTGTAAAATTGGCAAAAATCCTGGGTGTTAGCCAAGAACAACCTTTTTTCTCTGCTAATAATAATCTCAAGACATTTTTTATGTTTGACACCCCACACTTATTGAAAAGCACCAGGAACAACCTTTCAAAATACAATTTTAAGTTCTTTGATGGAACAGAAGCTAGTTGGAGTCATTTGTGTCAGGCTTACAATTATGCCTCCAAAAATAATATCCGTATGATGCCTAGACTCCATAGAGGACATTTGTTGTGGAATAATATAAAAAAATGAATGTCAGTCTTGCTGCCCAGGTTCTAAGTCACTCTGTTGCTAGTGCTATGCATTGTTTATATGCCACTAATTTTCTGGGTAAGGAATGTCTGGGAACAATAAAATTCATAAAGAACATAGACAAACTGTTTGATTTATTCATTCGTCTTCTCTGTTAGATAAAAAACGTTTTAGGCGACCTGTGCATCTTTCAAGAGGAATGGAAAGGTCAGAAAAGTTTTGTTTTTTAGACAATGTTTCAAAAGAACTGTCAACTTTGAAGATCTATAATTGTAGAACAAAACAAGACATTACAAACAGTGTGAAATTTTTAAAAGGGTGGCTTCTGAATATATCGTCACTGAAGGGACTGTCTACTGAAATGAGGAGCCTGGGAATTCAAAAGCTTGCCACCAGAAGATTAAATCAAGATTGCTTGGAAAACTTCTTTGGACTTATGAGAAGAAAAGGTGGTCTAAATGACAATCCTAGCGCATGTGAGTTTGAAAACAACTATAAGCAGGCATTCTGCTGCTTTATACAATCCCATCAAAATCAGGCGCCAACTGTGAATTTGATGATGCAGTAATTTTAAATACTATGAATGCCTTAAAAGGACTGAAAAGTAGAAACAAAGAAAATGAATCAGTTAGTGAAGTCTCTTATGGTAACCCTGTGTTTCAAAACGACGAGTTCATTGAACAATTTTCATCATTAATTCAGCAAAATGAGTGTAATGCCACAGTTAAACCTTGGGTTTTTACAATATCAAGTGATTTTGACAAACAGGCAGAAAAGTTTGGTCTTAAATATGTATGTGGCTGGTCTGTTAAAACATTTTTGGAGAGACATAAGTGTGATCAGTGTAAATTCAATTTTAAGAGCCATGACAACTTTGTAGGGCCAGATGATCTTTTTACATATTATAGAGCATATGACAATCCATCAGCTGGTCCTTTCCATGGTTTGACTGTTCCAACTGAGGCTTGTTTTAATTATATAAAATCCTGTGAAGATCATTTTCTGAACAGCATGAAAGCCTTTGGGTATCAAAAAAATATAAGAGAAAAGATAGTGAGCTACTGTGATAGTTCTACCCTATTTTGTTCTGAAGAGGCTCAACAGCAATTCTGTAGGACTTATGTTGTTATGAGACTTCATTACCTAGTGAAGTTCACAAATAGATCTCTAATGGAGCAAAAACAACAAGAAAGAAGTGTGAACAGACAAAAGTTTAATAAAAAAAAAAACTCAATATTGCAACATGCATAAGGCAGTTTTTTTCAATTTTTCTAGCAGTAAAGTGGAGATATTTGGAGTATAAATGTTATTGACAGTCCATTTTTTTGCTGCTTTTTGTTGTGACAAAAACTCTGTTTCTTGTCTTTTTTCTTGGTCTTTTGCCCTTTGCTGAGTTTTTCTTGTTACCACATCGTTTTGAAAATTATATTCTTGACTAAATTCTAGCTTGCTAGTAAGAGATGACCAATATTTTTTTTGCCTTTTTACCATCTCAAGAGCTAAATTTTCTAGCAATAACATGGGGATATTTGGAGTTTAAATGTTATTAATGGTTGGTTATCCTAAGTCTATTTTTTGCTGCTTTTTGTTGTTACAAAATACACTGTTTCTTGTCCTTTTTTTGGTCTTTTGCCCTTTGCTGAATTTTTCTTGTTACCAGGTCGTGTTGAAAATTATATTTTTGACTAAATTCTAGCTTGCTTGTAAGAGATGAGCAATATGTTTTTATCTTTTTTCCCACTTCAAAAGTTATTTTGACTGTTTTTCATTGTTAGATGTATAAGCACAAAAAAAATAATTATGCAGGTAAAGCAAAGAGCTCAAATTTTGAAATGTCAATATCTGCTTTATGTAAGAAAAGACTCATACTCAAAAGTCGTATTGCTACTTTCAATGTTCTAATGAAAAAATATAATCTTTATCCCTGCAATTTCTCTGGCAACAAAGTGGAGTTGTTCATAATTTAAATATTGTCAATGCTTATTTATTCAAAATTGTCTAAATTTTTGGCTGCTTCTTGTTGTAGAAAAGCCTTTGTTTTTGGTTATTTTTCTTACTATCTTGTCCTTTGTTCATTATTTTTTCCCAACCAAGGATTTTCAGAATTATTTTGTATACTAGATTATTCTTTTTGCTGATGTTTATTTATAGGTGATTGATTGTTTTGGTTTTGTTCTGTGCAAGTTTTTTTCTTTGGAAGAATTAGCAAACTTATTATTTAGATAAATTTATTATTTACACAAATAATATTATTTACACTGCAAACTTATTATTTACATAAATAATAAATTCAAATTTCAAGATTAAGGTAAAGGCTCTGAAAAAAGCTGGTCAGAAGTACTTGTCTGCCTTTTTCCGTTTAAAAATTATTTTCGGGTGCTTTTCCTTGTAAGATGTATATTAGCACTCTGAAACTACAAAAAAAATGGAATGTATACAAATAAAGGGGAGAACTCAAATTTTCGAATGTGCAAAATTATCTTTGGATAAGAATAGACTGTACACTTAAAAGTTTTGTTGTCGCTTTGTATGTTCTTATGAGAAAAAATATCCTGGATGTCATTTATTTCTAGCCAACAATTTTCTTGAGGCGAGTGATTATTGTGCTAAAAGCTGTTTTTTTTTTCGTAATCTTAGTCACTAAAAGTTTCCTTGGTTGTTGCTGTCCCTTCTGGCTTCTAGAGGAAATACATAAAATATTAGAGTCAGCATTATAGACCTTCAAGCCTGTAAGTCCAATTTCAAGAAAGTAAGTTAATGTATTTTAAAGATTATCAAAAATGTGAACAGTTTTTTTTTCTACTTCGTTAGGAATTCCTTGGATATATATTCTCCATTAAATCTGTTAGAAGTAGTTAACTGTTTCAATTCTGAAAGACCAACATAATTCAATGAACAGACCCTTGAAAACACATTCTATTAAAATAAATCCCTTTATTTTATTATCAAGGACTTTGAGATGGTTCTGATACGCAACAAAAATTTAGCGGATATGTTTGATGCACATATTACTGTTTTAGTTACATTAGTAAATGATAAAGAAATGTAAAGTTGTATTATTTTTTAATTGCCTTTTTCTTATACTACTTGACTGTCCATATAGTTTTTCCTCTCTTTTTTCAGATAATTTTTTTTTTTGGATGACCAGTTATTTCCTGTAATCTGTTTTAGTTTGGCCATGAGGGGAGTATGAAACAGTGTTGTTAGAAGTTCAGTTACGCTTCAAGCTGTTTTTGTTGAACAAGATGTAAAAGTTATTTCTTATGGATTTGTCTGAAACCAGGAAAGGTTCACTCTGAATTTTTAAATCATTAAATTCTTACTTTCAAACTTGTCTCCTTCATTGCTGTTGTAGAAAAAATATGAAGATAAAGTCTCCTAATAAAAGCTGATTACTTTACTCAACAAATTGTTCGGAAAATTAACTGAAATTGCTGAGGTTGGAACTATATTGCCGTGGCACTTGACTTGGCAGCTGTGTTGGCCTCAGGTGGCTTGGTGTTGCGGTGATTTGTTATTAAAATAGTATTTAAGTCATTTGCTATGAATTTCAAACGGATTCGTAGTAAAACCAGAATCGCCTGATTATGTCCCAGTGCCTAATTAAGTGATTTGTGGGTTCAAGGCAAGCACGAAACTATGATGATCCGTATATTACTGGTTATATATTTAATTTCAATCATATATATATATATATATATACATATTATATATATATATATATATTATATATATATATATATATATATATATATATATATATATATATATATATATATATATATATTATATATATATATATATATATATATATATATATATATATATATATATAATATATATATATATATATATATATATATATATATATATATATATATATATATATATATATATATATATATATAAATGTTTATGGAGATGGAGCCAGGTCTCCTGGCATTATTCAAAAAAAGGTCAGAAATTAAATTTAAGAAAAAACAGGTTTTTTCAACTGAAAGTAATGAGCAACATCAAAACTTGAAACGAACAAAAATTATTACGTATATGAAGGAGGTTGCCCCTTCTCAACACCTTGCTCTTTACGCTAAAGTTTTTTGTCCCAATTATTTAAGAACAACTACTGAAACACAAGGGTCGTTTAATTAGATCAATTAGAAGCTTTTTTTAAGTACTAAGAAACATTAGCGTAAAGAGCCAGGTGTTAAGAAGGGCCAAAGATAGAGAGAAATTCATTTTTAATTAAAGACCAATATTCACAAAAAAAGTCAATATCTCACAGTCCTACCATGTGAAAATCTATACAGATTTGTTTGTGGCAGGATTCAATACTTTACTCACTTACTACATTGAAGAGAAAAAATGCAGTTTCATAAATAAATAAAAAATAAACCTCGTGAGAACCGCAAACCAATACTTACAGAAGACAGCTGTTCATAAGAACTTTCATATGCGTAATAATTTTTGTTTTTATCTTTTGATTTTGTTCTTTATTTTCAGTTGAAAGGACTTGTTTTGTTTTTTTAATTTAATATGCCAACAAATCGAACAGAATGTATTTCATCTACCTCTCAGGATTTAGGTTTACAAAATTTATAGAACCCTACTAAAATTTTATGGTTATCTCAAATTTAGGTACTAGGCTTCCTTGTGATCACTTCAATAGTTTTTTTTTCCAGGGTTAATGAATATTTGTAAAACTTAACGATGAGAGATATATAAAGAGTAATTAAAAAAAATAGCAATCACAATCCTGGCTGGGCCGAATTCGTATTTCGGGGTCAAAAGACGAATAAAACCAAAAAATAAGTTTAAATGCGATCCTACAAGCGAAACTGGCAAACAACGTGCCGCCATTTTATCAAAATTTTAAAGAAATTAAAAACATGTATATACATTTACGAGCCATGGGATGTAAATAAATTAAACAAATAAAACTATTAAATTCTTGTATGTTTGCAGTATTTTACCGTAAAATTTTAATATTTAAGCCTATTTTTATTTTACGTGTACCGTATATGACAAATTGTAAAGTTTCCAAAATTGGCTATTTTACCCATCAAAATGCCTAAATATAACTAACATGGCAACTCTGACTTCTAGCATGCATTAAACGTCATAACATATAGCCAAAAAGCGTCCGAATACCCGACCCTCTTTTTTAACATTGCGAGATAGGACGGATGGACATCTGTATGATAATACTTCTTGTCTGTGCCTCATACTTAACTAGCCCTTACCACGTTTTTAAATAACATTATCAACCAAACGTAGCAAATGGTAAGAACGTGTGACAAAATAATGTGATATTCAATAATCTTATAACAATAATAATATAATATCCGAATATATATAATAATAATAATTATAACATTGTGTTTATCTTTTTTCCCTTCTAAGCTAATTTTTCGAGCACCCCCAGACGCACAATAGCGGACCAAAAAGTTCCAGAGGTTTATATAAAAAAAAGCAAATCTTATAATAATCATATTGTAATAATATTATAATAATAATAATATAATAATAATAAATCTTATTATAATAATAGTCTTATAATAATAATAATAATATAATATCCAAATATATATAATTATAATAATAATATCGTGTTCGGTTCTAAGCCAATTTTTTGAGCACCCCCAGATGCATAATAGCGGACCAAAAAGTTTCAGAGCTTTATATAAAAAAGCAAATCTTGTAACAATAACAACAATTTTATTCAAAAGCTATTAAGACATATAAAAAAATGACATATAAAAATAAAGTAAAATTACATTTTACTATTCCCCCAAAGGCTCATTGGCCAAAACCCAGAGTCCTAAAAGTAGTGCTTAACCCATCCGGGTTGCAGCGGTAGCTAGCAACCTAGTAAGAGACGATCACGTCCAATGTTAAGAAATATAAAAACCCATAGTTCCTAAAAAAAGGAGTCAGATCAAATTCAAAAGTACACCATTAGAACCACCTTGTCCGAAACCCCTGTATAGGAAACTTTCAGTCCCTTGGCTTGAACAGCAAGGGAAATATATTGGCTTGAAAATCAAGAAAAGTGGCAGCTACTACAACATTCTGCCTAAACGGGATATTTTTTTTTCTTTTTTTCTTTTCCACAGATAGCTTGGCACTGGAACATCGTAGAGAGTTGTTCAATGGCTCATTTTAAAGGAAATTAATTGGGTAAAAAAATCTATAGTAACTAAAATAAATTATTTCTAAAAGAGAATAAATTTTTCCACCAAAAACTGCATTTTTGATGTCTTTTCACACTGCAGTCTTTCGAACATAATCGTATAACAGCGGTAAGATTTGAACCCACGCCTCCGAAGAGATATTATATATATTAGGTTCTTTAGAGTTTTAACAAAAAAAAATGATTGTTGAATTGAAACTAGATAAATTCCTGAAAATTTCAAATGGATTAATTTTATTTTATGGATAACTAAAGTTATTATCTAAACTGCCAAAATATTTATGGTGTCTGAAAAAATATTTATGGTGTCTGAGCAAATAAGTTTTTAATTAAAACTAGAAAAATATCAGAAAATTTTAAAATTAGTTTTTATTTTTGGTAGCTTTTTGATACTTGGTGCGTGGTTTCAATACAAAGGAATAATAATGTTATTTAAAACAATGATCTCAGTAAAACATCCTTTCCTTAGCCCATCTGATGACGAGTATGACAAGTTGATTCAGGATCTGAAGGATCGTTTTGTCAGAGGCAATGGCGAAACCATTTACCATATTAAGGGAGTTCAAGATGGCCCTACTCTACCGCTCTCTAGAGAAGAGTATGACGCGTGTGTGGCGACTCTACAATCGTTAGCAGCAACGAAGGATAATGAATGTTTGACACTACGTGAAGAAATAACTAAAAAAGGCTGTAGTGGTCATTTTCTCGTCAGGTGTAAAGCAGACAAACTAGATTTTGTGGAGATACGCGTGGCTGTCGTTGTTATAATCAGGATTCACTTGTTACTGTAGAGCGACCGCTGCAACCCGGATAAATTACAAACAGGAAAAAGCCTACGGCTTTTTCTTCTTTGGAATAGTAAGAGACGATCCTCAAATAATCAGGCAGCTAACTAGGTTTATAATTTGTTCTTTAACATAAACTTCATTAATCGGATATTTTAATATATCCTATATGGTCTAGAGGTTGGGATAGCTCTCACCCAGTAGGCCTGAGTTCAATTTCCGTATGGGAAACTTTTACTTATGATGATTTCTTAAGGAATTACAATAAAGAACGAACTTTAGTCCATAGTAAATAAAGTTATATTAAAAGACGATCATTTTACAGTAAAGAGCGAACTTATCAAATATGGCTGTAGCTGCAACCTAGTAAAAGGTGAATCGCAGCCCATAGTAACTAAAAGTTGTATCCAGGTTGCAGCAGTAGCTAGAAATTAGTAAGAGACGGTCACGCCCAATAGTAAAATCTAAAGTAACCCATAACCCCTGAAAATAGATTCAGATCAAAACAAGAAGTACACTATTAGAACCACCTTGTCCAAAACCTTTATATAGCAAACTTATGTCCCTTGGCTTGAATAACAAGGAAAATATATTGGCTCGAAATTCAAGAAAATTGGCTATAATATAATAAAGAACGACCTCTTGCCAATTCTAAATTTTATACGCCACTTAATTATAGTATAGGTTAGTAATTCAACAGATATCTTGGCACTGGAACATCGTATAGAGTTGTTCAATGGCTCATTTTAAAGAAAATTAATGGGGTTAAAAACCTTTTGTAATTAAAACAAATTATTTTTATTACATTAAGAAATTTTAATTATGTTCCTAAAAAAAATCATCATAAGTTAAAATTTCCCATACGTAAATTGAACTCATGCCAACTGGGTGAGAGCTATCCCAACCTCTAGACCATATAGGATATATTAAAATATACGATTAATGAAGTTTATGTTAAAGAACAAATTATAAACCAAGTTAGCTGCCTGATTATTTGAGGATCGTCTCTTACTATTCCAAAGAAGAAAAAGCCGTAGGCTTTTTCCTGTTTGTAATTTATAATCCAGTTCCATAGAAGAAAAAGCCATAGGCTTTTTCCTGTTTGTAATTTATAATCCGGGTTCAAGCAGTAGTTATAGTAAAGAACGGACTCAAGCCCAAAGAAACTGAACCCTATGGTTCATTCATATTTCTTCCCTATTTTAGCTAGGATGTAAATAAAACTAGTTTCTTTTTTATACGGGTAGCAGCGGTATCCGGGTTGCAGCGGTAGCTAGCAACCTAGTAAGAGACGATCACGTCCAATGTTAAGAAATATAAAAACCCCTAACTCCTAACTCCTGGAAATAGATTCAGATCAAAACAAAAAGTACACCATTAGAACCGCCTTGTCCGAAACCCCTATAAAGGAAACTTACCGCCCTTTGGCTTGAATAACAAAGAAAATATATTTGCTTGAAAATCAAGAAAATTGACTTTAACCACGTTATTCTTCTTTTTCACAGAGAGCTTGGCACTGGAACATCGTAGAGAGCTGTTCAATTGCTTATTTTAAAGGAAATTAATTGGGTTAAAAACCTTTTGTAACTAAAACAAATTATTTTTAAAATAGTTATAATAAAGAACGACCTCTTGCCTATACTAAATTTTATACACAACTTAATTATAGTATAGGTTAGTAATTCAACAGATAGCATGGCACTGGAACCTCGTAGAGATTTGTTCAATAGCTCATTTTAAAGGAAATTAATGGGGTTAAAAACCTTTTGTAATTAAAACAAAATATTTTTATTACATTAAGACATGTTAATTATGTTCCTTAAGAAATCATCATAAGTAAAAATTTCCCATACAGAAATTGAACTCAAGCCTACTGGGTGAGAGCTATCCCAACCTCTAGACCATATAGGATATATTAAAATATCCGACTAATGAAGTTTATGTTAAAGAACAAATTATAAGCCTAGTTAGCTGCATGATTATTTTAGGATCGTCTCTTACTATTCCAAAGAAGAAAAAGCCGTAGGCTTTTTCCTGTTTGTAATTTATTTTATAATAATCCGGGTTACAGCGGTAGCTAGCAATCTAGTAAGAGACGATCACGTCCAATGTTAAGAAATATAAAACCCCCTAACTCCTAAAAAAGGAGTCAGATCAATACAAAAAGCACACCATCCGGGTTGCAGCGGTAGCTAGCAACCTAGTAAGAGACGATCACGTCCAATGTAAAGAAGTATAAAAACCCCTAACTCCTAAAAAAAGAGTCAGATCAAAACAAAAAGTACACCATTAGAACCGCCTTGTCCGAAACCCCTGTGAAGCAAACTTATCGCCTTTTGGCTTGATTAACAAAGAAAATATATTGGCTTGAAAATCAAGAAAATTGACTTTAACCACGTTATTCTCCACAAACGGGATATTTTTTCTTTGTTCTTCTTCTTTTACATCCGGGTTGCAGCGGTAGCTAGCAACCTAGCAAGAGACGATCACGTCCAATGTTAAGAAATATACAAACCCATAGTTCCTAAAAAAGGAGTCAGATCAAAACAAAAAGTACACCATTAGAACCGCCTTGTCCGAAACCCCTGTATAGGAAACTTTCTGTCCCTTGGCTTGAACAGCAAGGGAAATATATTGGCTTGAAAATCAAGAAAAGTGGCAGCTACTACAACATTCTGCCTAAACGGGATATTGTTTTTTCTTTCTTCTTTTCCACGGATAGCTTGGCACTGGAACATCGTGTAGAGTTGTTCAATGGCTCATTTTAAAGGAAATCCGGGTTGCAGCGGTAGCTAGCAACCTAGTAAGAGACGATCACGTCCAATGTTAAGAAATATAAAAACCCACAGTTCCTAACAAAGGAATCAGATCAAAACAAAAAGTGCACCATTAGAACCGCCTTGTCCGAAACCCCTGTATAGGAAACTTTCTGTCCCTTGGCTTGAACAGCAAGGGAAATATATTGGCTTGAAAATCAAGAAAACTGGCAGCTACTACAACATTCTGCCTAAACGGGATATTTTTTTTTCTTTTTTTCTTTTGTATCCAGAGATAGCTTGGCACTGGAGCATCGTAGAGGGTTGTTCAATAGCTCATTTTAAAGGAAATTAATTTGGTTAAAAATCTATAGTAACTAAAATAAATTATTTCTAAAAGAGAATAAATTTTTCCACCAAAAACTGCATTTTTGATGTCTTTTCACACTGCAGTCTTTCAAACATAATCGTATACCAGCGGTAAGATTTGAACCCACGCCTCCGAAGAGACTGGTGGCTAACACCAGTGCCTTGGACCACTTGGCCAGGCTGCCTCTCATAAATAAATATATATGTGAATTTGGGTTGCAGCAGTAGCTAGCAACCTAGTAAGAGACGATCAGTCCAATGCTAAGAAATATAAAAACCCAAAACTCCAAAAAATAGAGTCAGATCAAAACAAAAGTACATCATTAGAATTACCTTGTCAGAAACCCTACTAGATAAATAATGAATGTCATCATAGTTTTATATTAGAGCTATGACGTGAATAGAAAAACACGAAATTATATTGTTGTTTCTGAAGACGTCATGAAATAATACCATTGCGCCATGACGTCATGAAATAAAATCATTACGCCGTGACGTCATAATTATTATATAAGAAAAGTCAAAACTGTAAATTCTCTCATTCTTGATTAGATAATGGTTAGATCAAAGCAAGCTATACGCAAGTTGAAAAAACAGTACTACACAAGCAACAGAGATAGTAACTTGAAAAGAAAAAAGCAAAGGTATTCAACCGACCAGGCGTATCGAGAAGTAATAATTGAGAGAGCAAAACAAAACAGCAAGATGTGTTATCAAAATGATGAAGATTATAGACATGCAAAAATTGAGACAGCCAAACAAAAGATCAAGGAACGGTATGGTAATGATGAAGATTACAAAGAAGCAACAATTGAGCAGGCTAGACAAAAGAGCAAGGAACGGTATGATAATGATAAAGATTACAGAGAAGCAAGAATTGATCACGCTAGACAAAAGATCAAGGAGCGTTATCACAATGATAAACTTTATAGAGAAGCAACAATTGAGCAGGCTAGACAAAAGATCGAGGAGCGTTATCACAATGATAAACTTTATAGAGAAGCAACAATTGAGCAGGCTAGACAAAAGATCAAGGAGCGTTATCACAATGATGAAGATTACCGAAAAATGTATAAGAAAAAAGTTGCTACCAGAATAATGGGTAAATACTGGGGTGACAAAAGCCATAATGAAAAAATTAAATTCTCTGCGAGGTTGTACCGAAGAACGCATAAGGACAAAGGTAAAAATTACATTCAGAAATACAAGAAGATGGCAAAAATGCAGGCTGATCTTCGTAAATTGTTATAATAAAGAACGACCTCTTGCCTATACTAAATTTTATACGCCACTTAATTATAGTATATGTTAGTAATTCCACAGATAGCTTGGCACTTGAACTTCGTAGAGAGTTGTTTAATGGCTCATTTTAAAGGAAATTAATGGGATTAAAAACCTTTTGTAATTATAAAACAAATTTTTGTTAAAATAGAATAATTTGTCTTGCGAAATTACATTAAAAGAAGATCATTACAATAACAAACCATTGCATACATTGGACTTAGTTAGCAACTTGATTGTTCAATAAGGAACGAACTGTAACCCATAGTAACTTAAGTGTTAAATCAAACAGTTCATGGTCTCCGGGTTGCAGCGGTAGCTAGCAACCAAGTAAGAGACGTTACAATAAGGAACGAACTGTAACCCATAGTAACTTAAGTGTTAAATCAGACCTTTCATGGTCATAATAAAGAGCTGCGTAATGGCTCATTTTAAAGGAATCCGGGTTGCAGTAGTAGCTAGCAACCTAGTAAGAGACGATCACGTCCAATGTTAAGAAATATAAAAACCCATAGCTCCTAACAGAGGAGTCAGATCAAAACAAAAAGTACACCATTAGAACCGCCTTGTCCGAAACCCCTGTATAGGAAACTTTCTGTCCCTTGGCTTGAACAGCAAGGGAAATATATTGGCTTGAAAATCAAGAAAAGTGGCAGCTACTACAACATTCTGCCTAAACGGGATATTTTTATCTTTTTTTTTCTCTTTTCTTTTGTATCCAGAGATAGCTTGGCACTGGAACATCGTAGAGGGTTGTTCAATAGCTCATTTTAAAGGAAATTAATTGGGTTAAAAATCTATAGTAACTAAAATAAATTATTTCTAAAAGAGAATAAATTTTTCCACCAAAACCTGCATTTTCGATGTCTTTTCACACTGCAGTCTTTCAAACATAATCGCATACCAGCGGTAAGATTTGAACCCACGCCTCCGAAGAGACTGGTGGCTAACACCAGTGCCTTGGACAACTCGGCCAGGCTGCCTCTCATAAATAAATATATATGTGAATTTGGGTTGCAGCAGTAGCTAGCAACCTAGTAAGAGACGATCAGTCCAATGCTAAGAAATATAAAAACCCAAAACTCCTAAAAATAGAGTCAGATCAAAACAAAAGTACATCATTAGAATTACCTTGTCTGAAACCCTACTAGATAAATAATGAATGTCATCATAGTTTTATATTAGAGCTATGACGTGAATAGAAAAACACGAAAATATATTGTTGTTTCTGAAGACGTCATGAAATATTATAATAAAGAACGACCTCTTGCCTATACTAAATTTTATCGGCCACTTAACTATATTATAGGTTAGTAAAGTTTACCTAATTACAATAAGGAACGAACTTTAACCCATAGTAACTTAAGTATTAAATCAAACGGTTCGTTGTCATAGTAAAGAGCTGTGTAATGGCTCATTTTAAAGGAAACTGCTGTATATAGAAACCTTTTGTAATTAACAAAATTAATTATTATTATAAAAACAAATTATTACGATGTGGTAAAGAACTAACTCTAGCCGATAGTAACTAATTTAATTTTGAAAAGAATGAATTACAGCAGAAACCTAAATGGTAGTATAAGTAAGCTACATTTAATAACAACCGTCCACCAGGATTTGGACTCGGATCACAGGATTCAAAGTCTTAGGTGCTAACAACTACACCAAGAAATGTTCATATAAGAAAGAATTTTAACAGTATATGATAGCTTAAAGACCAAACTCTAACCATCAGTATTGTCTATCAGATCGTTTTAACGAACTTTATAGCAATTTTATACATTAAAAGACGATCATTGGAATAAAAAATTACTGCATACATTGGACTTATTGAACTACTTGATCGTTTGAGGTTCGTCTCTTACTATTTCAAAGAAGAAAAAGCCGTAGGCTTTTTCCTGTTTTTACAATAAAGAACGACACCTAGCCCATGTTAACTGAAACATAAATAGGGATTATGTAATCCGGGTTGCAGCGGTAGCTAGCAACCTAGTAAGAGACGATCACCTCCAATGTTAAGAAATATAAAACCCCCCAACTCCTAAAAAAAAGTCAGATCAAAAAAAAGTACACGATTAGAACCGCCTTGTCCGAATCCTCTATAAAGGAAACTTACCGCCCTTTGGCTTGAATAACAAAGAAAATATATTGGCTTGAAAATCAAGAAAAATGACTTTTACCACGTTATTCTCCACAAACGGGATATTTTTTTTCTTTCCGCTTTTTTCCTCCTCAGCTAGCTGGGCACTGGAAAATCATAGAGAGCTGTATATAGCTCATTTTAAAGGCAATTGCAACATCTAGTGCCTTTTGTAATTAAAAATAAAATACTTTTTAAAGTAGAATCAATTTTGTCAAAAAAATTGCATTTTTGATGTATTTTCATACTGCAGTCTTTTCAAAGATATTTGAATTTTTAAGCAATCAAACAGTTCATGGTGATGAACTCTATAGTAATAATGGCTACTTGTCTCAATAGTAACCGAAACTCCTGGAACCAAAATTTTCTTTTTGGCTTAATCGCTAAAATTATTATGTAAACTGCAAAAATATTTATGATACCTAATCAGTAATAGTAAGTTCTTAATTTAAACAACAAAAATACATGAAAATTTTATAATTAGTTTTACTTTTTGTCTCCTGGAAGAAAAAATTTTTTCATCTCAGTTCAAAGTTATTATTGTATCCTGGAACCAAACTTTTTTTGTTTTGTAACCCGTAAAGTACGTATCTCCATATTATTGTCTTATAATTGCAATTATTTTAGTTTTCAGTCCAGAATCGCTAAACTTATTATGTAAACTGCAAAAATATTTATGGTGTCTAACCAATAATACTAGTTTTGTAATTCAAACAAGATAAATACCTGAAAATTTAAAAATTAGTTTTTTTTATGCTAGGTTTTAGATACTCGACACGGGGTATTGTGTACTTAATAATTTTAAACCTTGAAAAAATATGGTCTCACTTGAAAGGAAAAAAAGAAAGAATAACCAAAAAAACTATCAAAATAGAGCAATCCAAATTTCTACTAATAAAAAACTTTACTACACAAAAAATAAAGCTAACATCCTGAAATATCAGAAAAGTTTATTTAAAAGAGATAAAAATGCCACCGAATGCAATAAAGCTTGAGCACGCGTAAGGATTGCTACTAAGATGTCTTGTGATCCAGGATTTAAGAAAATGAAATATGACAGAGCAAAACAGAGGTATCTTACAGATCAGGGGTATCGAGAAGGGAAAATTGAGACAGCCAAAACAAAGAGCAAGGAACGGTATGATAACGATATAGATTACCGAAACAAACATAAGAAAAAGTTGCTACCAGAATAATGGGTAGATACTGGGGTGACAAAAGCTATTAACTAACTAGATCAATTCTGTATGTATTTATAGTAGTGAGCATCATAGTTAAATCTTCAACATCAGGTTTCAGCCATCGCTACCGCCACGATACTCATGAAACTCACATAATCCCCATATGTAATTAACTAGGATGATCCTTTATATAACTATACTGATTCTTTATATAAAATGACTTTTTTCATAAATATTTATGATCAACGTATAATTACGATAAAAACAGAAACAGAATAACATTTTCTGTAAGATGTATTTGAAAATATCTTGGGTGCATTTTTAAGAATAGTAAAAGTCTTGCCTGAACATGAAAAGGAACGTCGGACGCATTAACCTGGTTTATCGGGACTTAGAACAACGGGAACTGAGAAATAGCAAACTTTTCTACTAAAAAAAGACACTCTATGCATCCAGGTTGTTGAAAAAGCGTATCTGCACTATCTATTAATTGGTTAGGAGTATTAAGTTGAAACTTTTAGGCAATAGTGTGGGGGGGGGGAGGAAACTAAATTAAAAGACACTACGTATTCAGGTTTTGAAAAAGGCGTGTCTGCAATAATTCAGGAACGGTTAAGTTTACTAAGTTGAAATTATCAAGGAACGTCGAGGAGAAGGCAGAAATAAATCAAAATGCACTATGTGCATGCGGTTTGTCAACATAGTGCGTCTGTAATATCTCTTGAATGGCTAGGTATTCAGTTAAAACTTTTATAGAATGTTAAACTGAATCATAAGACACTGTATTTAACAAGGCTGTCAAAAAGGTGTATCTGCAATATTTGCTCAATGGCCAAGGATATTAAGATGAAGCTTTCACGGAATGTTTAACTAAATCCTAGTTACGAAATGGCATATTTGCAATATCCTGGGAATATGTGTAAGTATTAAGTAGGAACTTTCGGGAGTTTTGATGAGGATTTTGAACTTAATCAAACCGCATTATGCGCAGCCTTGTCATCAGATGGGATTATCCCCAATATCTCTGGAACAGCTAAAGTTATTAAGTAGAAACCTTCACGGGATGTTGAAGATAATTTTAAATTAAATCGAAAGGCTCTATCTGCATCCAGGTTGTCAAAAGGGCATTTCTGATATCTTTTATTTCAAACTGAAGCATCATATTTTCTACTTTCAGGTCTTTTAAGGCTAATAATTTAACTGCTATTTCTTCACTATTAGCTAATATTTCAATACTGCCACCAGGACCTGGACGCCCACTAATCACTCCGTAATGACCCGTACACTCATGGTTTCTAAATTCATTTGTCAAGTATCTACTCAAAAATATTCTAGCTTTTTTTAGGAATGTTTGACTCTCTTTTATCAATAAAACCCTTAACTAGTACATGGACACTAGTCATTCTCATCTTAGTCTGAGAGCCTGAGCATAGTTCAATGGTCTGAGTGCCAGAGCAAAAATCTCTTCCTGAACATTTGTTCAGAGTCATGTGAGATGCAGTAGGGTTCCCCTAGATCCCAACATATAAAAATTACCAGGTATCCTAGTCTAGCCTTTATATTCTAGAAAGATCAAACACAACAATACTTCCTACTTTTCATAGGCAGCGCGCTAGCGCTACCTAAGTAAAGAACGATGTGGGCACAATGTGTTGTTTTTTGTTTTGTTTTTTTCTCCATACCCGGGCACTTAGTATCGAAGAAGTTGTCGTAGAAAATTCGAAAAGGGATCATTCGGTTGCAAATTGGAGTGGCTAGTGCCCTTTTTAATAGTCAAAAGTGATCGGAGGGCAACTAACCCCCCCCCCCCACGCCAATCATTCCCCCAAACACATCCATCAAAATTTTGAGATAGCCATTTTGTTCAGTTTAGTTGATTTCCAGATAGAAAATATCTTTTTAAGGAGGACACTCCCCCACACCCTCGGGCAAGGGTTTTAAGTTATGCCCTGGGGCATATAAGGTTTTTATAGAAGGCGTTGTCGTAGAAACTTCAAAAGGTCCACTCGATTGGAAATTCAAAGGAGTGGTGCCCGTTTTAATAGTCGAAAGTGATTGGAGGGCAACTAGCCCCCCCCCCCCCCCGCGCCCATCATTCGCCCAAACACGTCCAATCAAAATTTTAAGATAGTCATTTTGTTCAGCGTGATTGATTTCCAGATTGAAAATATGTTTTTGAGGAGGACACTCCCCTACAACCCTCGGGGCAGTGGTTTTTAGTTATGCCCTGGGGGCATATAAGGTTTTTATAGAAGGCGTTGTCTTAGAAACTTCAAGAAAGGCTCATTCGATTGGAAATTCATAGGGCTAGTGCCCTTTTTAATAGTCGAAAGTGATTGGAGGGCAACTAGCCCTCCAATGTTGGCACAATGTGTTGTTTTTTTGTTTTTTTTTACAATAAGGACTGAAGTCTATCGCATAGTAACTGATACAACAAGGAAAGAATATATATATATAGACTGATGTTTATTCCTTAAAGGCTTAGTTCTTATAATTCATAACTTAGTAAAGAACGAACTAAAGCCCAGAGAAACTGAACTCTGCGGCTCATTTATATTGTCTTGAGTATTTTAGCTAGGATGTAACTAAAACGAGTTTGTTTTTTAAATTTTAAATTTAAAAGATATTACTATTAATTCAACATATTAAAAATTCTCCCCGACGGGGAATCGAAGGCCGTTTCCTCCTGACAAGTGTGTATGCTTACCATTAGACTACCGAAGACATATCATATATAAGTTACATATCAGACATGATAATAATTTCGTTAATACACAAAAAATTATATAAGGAATTGTTCTGGTTAATTATAATCAAACAGTTCGTGGTAACGAACTGTGTATAATGAACTTTAAATATAAAATTTTTTTCAAGTTTACTCATGTCCATCAAAAGTTACGATCCTGGGAAAGTTTGCCTTATTTTCAAAAAAATATATTAGATAAAGGACCGACATGGCTCATCATAAATGGTGTTTGTCAATTAGTTACAGTAAAGAAAAAACTTCCGGCCCTTAGTAATTAAAATAAGATCCGGGTTGCAGCGGTAGCTAGCAACCTAGTAAGAGACGATCACGTCCAATGTTAAGAAATATAAAAACCCATAGTTCCTGAAAAAGGAGTCAGATCAAAACAAAAAGTACACCATTAGAACCGCCTTGTCCGAAACCCTGTATAGGAAACTTTCTGCCCCTTGGCTTGAACAGCAAGGGAAATATATTGGCTTGAAAATCAAGAAAAGTGGCTGCTACTACAACATTCTGCCTAAACGGGATATTTTTTTTTTCTTTCTTGTTTTCCAGAGATAGCTTTGCACTGGAACATCGTAAAAAGTTGTTCAATGGCTCATTTTAAAGGAAATTAATTGGGTTAAAAACCCTTTGTAACTAAAATAAATTATTTCTAAGAGAGAATATTGTTCCACCAAAAACTGCATTTTTGATGTCTTTTCATACTGCAGTCTTTCAAAGATATTTGATTTTTGTACATAATCATAATCGTATTCCAGCGGTGGGATTTTAACCCACGCCTCCGAAGAAACTGGTGGCTAACACCAGCGCCTTGGACCACTCGGCCAATCTGCCTCTCATAACTATATATATGTAAATTTGGGTTGCAGCAGTAGCTAGCAACCTAGTAAGTTACATAAAGGACCGATATAGTTCATCATACATGGTATTTGTCAAATCCATTATTATTAAAACTGAAGTTATATGAAAAGACGATCATTAGGAGATCATACATAAGGGATCGATAATGTAAATTGGAATTTTGTAAGTATCGTTGGTATTATGGGTTTTAACATAAAGGACCTATAGAGTTCATTATAATATAGTAAAGAGCGAACTATAGCCTATAGCAGCTGAACTACAAAGCACATCATTAGACTAACATGAAGGATGGGTCTAGTTAAATATTACCGCTGGTATTATGTTTGAAAGACTGCAGTGTGAAAAGACATCAAAAATACAGTTTTTGGTGGAAAAATGTATTCTCTTTTAGAAATAATTTATTTTAGTTACTATAGATTTTTAACCCAATTAATTTCCTTTAAAATGAGCTATTGAACAACTCTCTACGATGTTCCAGTGCCAAGCTATCTCTGGAAACAAAGAAAAAAAATGTCCCGTTTAGGCAGAATGTTTCATAAAGGATCGATTAGTTATAAATGGGAATTCGGTAACTTTCATTGGTATCATGACTGCAGAGATAGCTGAAACCAAGTAGAGAACAAACCATGGCACATACTGGACTTAGTTAAATGCCGCGTTCTCTGATCTAGGTTGCATTGGTAGCTAGTCCGGGATGCAGTGGTAGCTAGCAACCTAGTAAGCGACGATCCTGTCCCATATAAGTTAAAAACTAAAGTAACCAATAACTCCTTAAAAATAGAGTCAGATCAAAACAAAGAGTACAATATTAGAACCGCCTTGTCCAAAACCTCTGTATGATCGTCCCATGGCTTGAACAAGGAAAATATATTGGCTTGAAAATAAAGAAAAGTGGCTGTAACCACGATACTCTCCATACACTGTATTTTTTTTCTTTCCGTGTTTTTTTTCCTCCTCAGCTAGCTGAGCACTGGAAAATCATAGAGAGCTATATAATAGCTCATTTTAAAGAAAATTTCAACATTTAGTGTCTTTTGTAATTAAAAATAAATAGTTTGAAAATAGAATCAATTTTGAAAAAAAAATACTGCATTTTCGTGTACAAGCTTGATGAATGACGTTATAGTCGTATATAGGATACATTAAAAGCCGATCATTGGAATAAAAAATTATTGCTTACATTGAACTTAGTTAGCTAGTTGATTGTTTGAGGTTCGTCTCTTACTATTTCAAAGAAGAAAAATCCGTAGGCTTTTTCCTGTTTGTTATCCGGGTTGGAGCGGTAGCTAGCAACCCAGTAAGAAACGATCACGCCCTTTAGTAAAAACTAATGTAACAGATAACTCCTGAAAACAGATTCAGATCAAAACAAGAAGTACACTATTAGAACCGCCTTGTCCGAAACCTCTATATAGCAAACTTACCGTCCTTTGGCATGAATAACAAAGAAATATATTGGCTTGAAAATCAAGAAAATTGACGTTAACCTAGATATTCTCCACAAACAGCATCTTTTTTCTTTACGCTTTTTTTTCTCCTCAGCTAGCTGTGTACTGGAAAATCATTGAGAGCTGTTTAATAGATCATTTTAAAGGAAATTGCTACATCTAGTCACTTTTGTAATTGAAAATCAAATAGTTTTGATGTAGAATCAATTTTGTCAAAAAAACTGCATTTTTGAATGTATTTTCATACTCCAGTCTTTTCAAAGATATTTGAATTTTGAAGCAATCAAACAGTTCATGGTAATGAGCTCTATAGCAATAATAGCTACTTGTCTCAATAGTAACCGAAACTCTAGGGTTGCAGCAGTAGCTAGCAACCTAGTAAGAGACGATCACGTCCAATGTTAAGAAATATAAAAACCAATAACTCCTAAAAAAAAGAGTGAGAAATGACAAAAAGTACAGCATTAGAACCACCTTGTTCGAAATACCTGTATAGGAAGCTTTCTATTGATTTGCTTGCAGCTAAATAAAGTTATTTTATTTAAAAATTTCAGGAAGTATTCTAGTTTCAGTTGACAAATGAGATTTTTTTCAAGGAATCGAGCAGCTAACTAAGTCCAATATATGCAATGGTATGTTCTTCAAATGATCTCTTTTAATTAGGTTACTAGCTACCGCTGCAACCCGGAATTATTAATAAAATATTTTATCTTTAATTACAGAAGGAACTAGATGTAAAAAGTTTTACTACTGAGACGAGTCGCTCTTACTATACAACATACAGTTCGTTATCTCGAACTGTTTCCGTTGATGTATCAATTGTTTGTGGTATCACAATTTAGTTCTTTAGAGTTTCGGTTGCTATTGCGACAAGTAGCTATTATTACAATAGAGTTCATTACCATGGACTGTTTAATTGCTTCAAAATTCAATAATCTTTAAAAAGACTGCAGTATGAACATACATCAAAAATGCAGTTTTTTTGACAAAATTATTCTACTTTAAAAACTATTTTATTTTTAATTACAAAAGGCACTAGATGTAGAAATATCCTTTAAAATGAGCTATTATAGCTTTCTATGATTTTCCAGTGCCCAGCTAGCTGAGGAGGAAGAAAAAAGCGGAAAGATCACCTCGTTCAGTGTTCCATTTGGAGCATTGTATACACCCATAAATAAACATAAAAACTGATGCTCCAAGTAAGCCAAATAGAAACAGCATTTGGGTTATTATTATTTTATTACTGTTACTCTCCAATGCGAGTATTAATTGTTCACCGCATAGAAACTTGTAGGCCTTTAACCCGATTTGACAGCCATCGGGATTTTTATCATAAAGATAATCTCTTTCACTGTCATCTTCAGCCTTAATTTTATTTTCTTGTTTAATTTTTTCCTTTCTTTTTCTTTCCTCATTGTTTTCATTTGACAAGATATTTGTCTTAAAACAACAGGAATTCGGTATATCTTTTCATTTATAGTTAGGATTTAAAATTTAGAAGTCGAGACGTGCTGCAACTTGATGAGAATTCATACCACAGCATTCTAGCGTGGTATGCAGGTCGTTAACCACCGAACTATCATTTTTTTTAATATTTTTTCTCTAGCTTTGTAAAATTGTGTCTTCCGATACTGATGTGCCAAATAAAAGATTTGTCCAATAATAAAGTCCAATATATGCAATGGTATGTTCTTCGAATGATCTCTTTTAATTAGGTTGCTAGCTACCGCTGCAACCCGGAACTATTAATAAAATATTTTATCTTTAATTACAGAAGGAACTAGATGTAACAAGTTTACTACTGAGACGAGTCGCTCTTACTATACAACATACAGTTCGTTATCTCGAACTGTTTCCGTTGATGTATCAATTGTTTGTGGTATCAAAATTTAGTTCTTTAGAGTTTCGGTTACTATTGCGACAAGTAGCTATTATTACAATAGAGTTCATTACCATGGACTGTTTAATTGCTTCAAAATTCAAATATCTTTGAAAATACTGCAGTATGAACATACATCAAAAATGCAGTTTTTTGACAAAATTAATTCTACTTTAAAAACTATTTTATTTTTAATTACAAAAGGCACTAGATGTAGAAATTTCCTTTAAAATGAGCTATTATAGCTTTCTATGATTTTTTCAGTGCCCAGCTAGCTGAGGAGGAAGAAAAACCGGAAAGAAAACCTCGGTAAGTGTTCCATTTGGAACATTGTATACACCCATAAATGAACATAAAAACTGATGCTCCAAGTAAGCCAAATAGAAACAGCATTTGGGTTATTATTATTTTATTACTGTTACTCTCCAATGCGAGTATTAATTGTTCA